>JAPQRP010000006.1:27228303-27245826 GCA_037367295.1 Apogon hyalosoma | reverse complement strand
TATACACACACACACAAAAAAAAAATATATTTATTTATTTTGTTCTGATTCATTGTGTTTCGTTTTTGAAATTTTAAGGTATAAATTCAATAAGTCATGTTTCCAACAGTGTTGACCCTCTTCTTATATCCTTAACATGTGTGGAATAGCTGCAATGTTGTAAATAAATGTATCATTTATTTTATTTACTCATGTTTATGATGTAGAAATATGTCTTATCCTTGCATCAGATAAGACTCATCCTCACAGCCTCTATTTTTTCTGAGTGTTCAATACAGTCACCTTTGTTATTAAGCTGCAGTCCCAATAATACCCAAACCAGCTGAGGAAGTCAATTAGACAAACCATTTCCAGACCTATAGTCTAAAATGTCCTCGTTGTCCCCAAACTTGTAAACTGAATTTACATCTTGACAAACAGAGACATATAAAACTAAGTCTCGCATTCAGGGGGCAAATAAAGGCGGCAGAGTGAGTGACTCTTCAGCACAGCCACCCACCAGCTGCCAGAACATAAATAGTAATGTATCATTATGGCTGAGCTGAGGGAAAACACCCTGTGTTTTAGTTTTTTGCGGAGGTCATGTGGCAAACGGTGGGTGTGTTCATGCAGCTCTCGCTTAGAAAAACAGGCTAAATTAGACCTTTACGATGTAGCCACGTAAACCCGCTGAATCCGACAATGGCAGTTATGGAGATTTTGTTTTTGCTTCAACACTTCTTTTCCTTCTAGTTTTAAGAGAGCAGTGTTTTCAGTGCCACTGATTGCGTTGACACTACATGTTGATTGAATTGACCCTGAAATAAATTAGATTTGTCTACTTCTCATTTATGTCCCATAAATTTAACACAGGAGGTGTTTTTTTCCGTTTAAATGAGGTGATGGGGAGAGAAACCATCAGTGAGTCAGTCTGTTTTTGCTGCAGACTGAGCTGCAGGTTTGTCTGGTATGAGATGACTCTGGTGTGTGCCCCCACATGATGCAACACACCGCAAGTCCATATGTCTTTGAACTTAGGCTTTCATGGTACACTATCAAATATTTCTATTTTTGTTATTGTTTTGTCGACTTTCTTTTGTTCTGAAGTTTTGCAGTTGCCTCAGTTAGAAATATATATATAAATCTATATGTTGCTATAACTTTTCTGATTAGAATCTTTTGATTTAAATGCATTTTAGTCATAAAAGTTCCGGTTTAATACTATCATAACACAGTCAAATACAAAACCATATATTCTTAAGATATCTCACTCTCTGCACTTTAATCTAGATCTTCAAAGATCTAAGCTGCAAATACCAAAACAGTAGTGAACGCTGATGATAAAATTTGACAGTGCAAAGAGAGGAAGTTGTCTTAAAAAAGGAGATAGGATGTGTGGTCGGAAGGGGATTAAGGTTTGTTTGTTTCGCTGGGTTCTTTTCTATGAATATATAACTTTTGGATACAGAATCAGCATTTGAATGGTTGCATAATATGATACGCTACTGTTTCTAAGAATTGTTCCTTTTGGTTCAAGCACAGATGATCAAGAGGGTGTCCTATTTCCTTACACCTTTTTTTTTTGAATTGCGTATTTTCTTGTGACATAGAAATATTTGGCTGCCATGTTCCTTGACAGAGTGTTGATGAATTCTTGGAATCAGTTCCATGAAGTGGCCTGTTTTCCCCAAGTGAGAGCAACTGTTAAATATGCATGGCTGCAAAATAAATGAAGCAGCCTTCTTTGGAAATGTTGATGCTGATGTGGGACTTCCTTCTGATTTAGAAGTCTGTTTTATTTGCTAGTTCCAATTTTGATGAAGCTGTCATCTGGATTCAGAGCTGTCTCTAGGTGTATATGTTTTAGAAAATTGAAACTGCCTTGCCTGTTTGGGCCAGTTAGTTTTATTTTAGCTGACTTTGCATGTATTACAGTGTGGGTTAGATTTAATATACTGATGAGCCTCTGCAGGGTGGTCAGGGGTGAAGTCGTGCAGATGGTGATTTTTCTTTGCTGCCTGTCTTTTACTCAGGTAAAGGTTCAACCGTTTACATTAGATTTCGGAGCAATTGCATTTAATGACTTGCTCTAAAAACTTTTTAAAAGCTCACTGCAGCTGTATGTGTAAACCAATACCAGCTCAAGCGTTCAAATTCTCCTGGGAGTATTGGGTTTTAACACAAATGTTAACTTTATTGTTCAACTGTATAATTTTCTTTTAATGATCAAGACAGCCAATGATTAAAAACAAAAGCACCAAAGCCCACATGGGTGTTACAAGGGTAAAACACTTGCCCACTTCTTCAGAGATTCAATATCTGGCAGCGAAACCTCCTGCTTGGTTTGCATTTCAAGGCACACAAGTGTGTATTTTCTTATCGGAAAGTACGTTTAACAGAGCGGTGCAAAACCCGACCCAAACATAATCTCCTGTATTATTTTCAAAAAAACAAATAGATTAAATCTGAAATTGACTCAGGGCCAGTGAAATCTGGTCCCAAAAAACCTGAGGATGATGAGATTCATTTCAGAATTACACCCACAGATCCAGACAAGTCAAGTCAGTTTTATTCATATCAACCAATATCACAAATTTGTCTCAAGAGGTTTGCAGTCTGTATAGTATGCCATCTTCTATTCCTAATAAAAGACCATTAATAGAGAAAAAGGGAAGAAACAAGACACCGGCATGATGTGCCACCAATCAATGAGCGGTTGAGAAGTAACAGCTCCTCCAGCCTGAATGACTAAATATGTTGTTTGTCCATACCCTCTGTATAACCCATATGAGTTTGATGGATTAGAGCTCGTAGAGGCAGAAGGAGAAGGTACACAAAATATTAAAGATGCTGAATTGTTAAAACTGTTGCATTCAGCCTTTGACGGTGCAGTGGGTAAGGATAGTATAGGTTCAGGCACAAAAACAACTTGTTTTGGGTGGGAAAGGTTGGAAATCAAATAAGAATTTACATAATAATTTTTCTACAGATACAGATTAACTTTATTGATCCCCCCAGGGGGGAAATTCCCTTTTTTAATCAGCTCAATCATACGAAAGACAGAAAACTAGACAAAAATCAGCAGTAATCAATCCATGGTTATAATAACACACAGGCTTGGTTCTGAGGAGGCATTAATATGCATCACGTGTCGACAGCTTTAATACGAGGGATGAACACACAGAAGGCAGTGATGCCATATTCATCTCTGGTCTCTCAAAATGCCTTCTGAGGAGCTCTGTGACATATATGTCCACTCTGCCTGAACAGCAATGCAATGTGGGAGGACTGAAGGACTGCTTACTCAGCTGACATGTTCTGTATAAAAGAAATTCAGCACACCAACAGCATAATATTAAAGTGCTTTAAGCCCACAAAGATGTATAAGTTATAGCTATAAATGTATGAGCCTGCATTACACAATTTTTAACATGGTTTTCCATTACTCATGTCCTGTTGCACATTATCTGTTAGAAATTCATTGACACATTTTTAAAGCACTCAAAGATTGCAGTGGTTGCTAAGTGTATGTATTGCAATAGAGCCAATATAAACACAGGGAAGGGTGGAAGTTGCCATATAGTTGTCTATTCATTTATTCACAATGAACGTGATGAAACTTCCCGTCTCTCACCGACTGCAGTGCAAAGAGCAGACTACACACTGAATTACATTCCCAAGGAAACATTGCAAATCCAATGTGTTAAACCTGATATGAAAGCTTACACCTTCCTTTAGGCTACAGGTGAGGTTGTTTATGTGCCCATAGAGTGAAAAACTGAGACACGTATGGTGATGTATGCTAGTGTGTTATACAGATACACTTAAATCATCTGGGATCGGATAACAAAAACGATGGTCACAGTTTAACAGTACAACCTTTACTTTTGGTTTGAGACAGGAGGCAAACACTGGTCTTCTTTATAGTGTACAAGATCTTGCTTGTTCTTCCTCTGCCTGACATAACATCGACACCTGAACAGTGACTTTGTCTCAATGTAATAGCATCACTAGACGGTTTTTGCACTACATTGTGACTTCAGAAGGGTTAAGGTAGTATTTAGACTTTCGAATCCTAAAAAAAATGACCTAAAATTATCATTAGAGTGTTGAGAATAAAGGGCTCTAAAGTTAAACCGCCATATTTCCAGTCTGAGGGATTTATGTGACCACTAGAGGGAGTAGTGAGTCACTCTGCTGGTCTCCCATGTGAAGAAAACAAACGTCTATGAATGAAGTATCAGAAAATGAGGTTAGGATGAGAACCACTAAGAAACCACTTTACGAGTCAAAGAAAGTGACAAAGTGACAAAAACTACAAACAATGCTGTTTTCACCCCTGGACACAGCTCTAAAGGAAAATAATAGAGTTTGATGATGAAATGATAGCATTTCTTTTACACAGGTGTGTTTTATTATGAGGCTTATGAGGTATGAAATTATTATGTGATGTTATTATCTTTACTATGTTGCTGGTTGTTATTCCACAGTTCAGCCTAAACTGTCGATGAGACAAACGGCAGTAAATGGAGGTGATTAGTGGTTTGGCTGTGGCTTTTTTCCAGTTTAAAAATAAAGCTAAGCTACCAAAGAGATAATGTAAACTAGACAAAACTAGCCGTTGGAAGCGACGCCCCCAATCCTTAACCAGACATCTATGTTGTCATGACATGAGGATCCCCAGGTCATGACCTTTCATTTGCACTTGATATGAAGTCAATCAGACAAATAGTTCCAGAGATATGAACAAAAGAGTGTTTAGTGATTTTAAACTTTTGAGCAGCCCCTTGAGGGCAATCTAGAAATGGTAAATCATCCAAAATCGAATCAGTTATTCCTCTCCACGATATTGATTGATATGGAAAATATGGAATTTCTAAACCTGATATTTTTGAAGTTATTGTGTTAACACGAAGGATATCCGGCGGTGGCGGAGCTGGTGGAGCCGGCAGCGGTGGTTGGACCAAAAACATTATATCCCCGAAACTTGGGGATGTAACTATGAGCTGACACAGCACTTAAGATTACAAGAGACAATAGTGGTTTTTCACTGGACATATGTGCAAAACTTTACCAATATTCACTAAATATAAAAAAAAAAAAAAAAAAACAGAAGTGCATAATGTTGGTTTTCCCATCAAATCACAAATGTGATCATTTGTTTGTTTATTCTCACAAGATGACTCAAGAAGTCATTCCATAAACATAGTGATAAACATAAATATTACGTTGATTTACAGATACATCCATTATTATTATATATTACCTCTCTATCCCGGACTAAATTGAAAAATAATTCAGTTTCCTGGTGTGTCCACACATACTGCACCATGTTTCCTTTAAAACTCTTCTTTGCTTGTTGTAACATCTGTCAACATCCATTTTTTTTGTTTATGTGACTAGTTGCGGAAAAAGGTCTTTCCATTGCAGTTTTGTGTGATATACCAATGTCGCTACACCCCCCAAAAAAACACCTCTTGGCAGCACAAAAACTTTTCACCAAAAAACAAGAGTTTTGGCAAAATTGTAATTTTTACATTACGCACATTTTTATGCGTGAGTTATAGTTGCTCAGTTTGAGGGTCAATGGAAAAATGCCTGTTGTAATTTTGACTGGTTTTAGTTTGAAGAAAAAAACTTGATGATACCAAAATACAGTATGTATGTTATACATTCTTCAGTGAGTGATACACTTCATGCATACATAGTGTTGATTCGTTGGTAGTCCTAAGTGTGTACGTGACTTACCCCTGCTTTTGAGAGTTTGGGATATCAGTACAGCAGATAACTCCTTTAAAATCACAATCTGATGTTTCGGGGTCAGAGTATGGACTATGAACTCACTATAGCGTATTGCTTTTCAACCTTGTGGTCTCCTGGAATTTCTAGTAATTGATTAAAAAAAATTACTAATAATTTTTCTTAATGATTCAGTATATATTTCATTATAATTAAAACACCACACACTTTTCCTAATAAAAATCAAGGTCAACCTACGTTTCAACCTGCCTGGACACAGTCGCAGTCAGAAAACCAGACCGAACAGAGAATGGAAGATTTCTTCGCCCGCCTGAGATATCTCCAAGAGAAAAATGTCTCCTTTTTGAATGTCTGGGGTCACCAGAAATTTGTGATGTTAAAATGGGATCACGAGCCAAAAAAGGTTGGGAACCACTGCTATGGCTCAGAATCGGCAGGTTGGTCAAACAGCCAACGCACATGCTATTCACAGGCTCAGGCTAGTTTATTCGACAGTAGGTGGGCTTCTGGTAGGAAGTCATTGTTGTCAGTTTTGCTTCCGTCGCAGCTCTTTATAGTAGATCTCTGGGGTTTGCTTGAACCTTCACATTTGTTACACCTCCTTGATTAGGTTGCTCTCTGGCAGATTAGTAAATGCATTTGTTGTTACTTTGTGTAGGAAAGGAGAAACACGGGTGTCTAAATCCTGCCAGGCTAAGAGCTGATTAAGCTATAACAGGGACATCAGCAAAGCAAATAAGTCCTTTCATATGAAGTAAAAAGGAAAAAATAATGAATATACTGAAGGCATGGTGCTAAGGGAGAGATACCAGTGTCATATTTTTAAATGTTAACATGTTAAATAGACCTGATGTTTTATTTGCCTTCCGTTTCTTTGTTGGTATTAAATGTTGTATTGATTCCCAGTGACAATATCACAGCATAACACTCTGACATTCTCATTTCTCAGCCAAAAAATACAGTGGTTTGGCACTGACGATGGGAAAGGCGACACGAGGTTTTATACAAAGCTTTTCATTCACACTTTACATCGCGGTTCACAGCTGTCAGAGATTTAGACATAGTTCAAACCACCACAGTTTTTTGACATCTTCGCTGCTAAAGAATACTGAAAAGGACTTGAGATCAATTCACACTCACTTCACACCTCAACCATCATGCTGAGGGCCTACGATCATTTCAATTGATACAATGAAAGGCATTCAGAGGTTTCACATAAATTCTTTGAAAGTAAAGTGTCTGTTGTTGTCGCTCAAGATTTTTACATTACTACATTTTTTATTTTTTACCTCAGGGGAATTTTTAGTGTTATTTGCCGACTTCAGAAGGTGGGATTTATAGGACACACCTTTTTTCATGTGTGATCTCCATAGAGTCTCGAGGTATCGTCTGTGTGCAATATGATACTTACTGTAGTTCTTACAGTTTGACATAGAAATGGATGGGAGCAGGAATTATCCACAGAGGTGTTTTTGTCCAATTCAAGAAGAAATCTGTTAATATGTCAGTCAGGTGTAGCTTGCCGTGCAATTGAAACAACTTTTGCAAAATGGAAAAATCAATACATGCATCATGGACCTGCAGGTGTCATTATTTATCAGACATTCATTATTCTTGCATTACAGTCAATTTGATGAGGTGAAATCTGTAGCCTTGTTGGTCACAGCATCTTTATGAACACAAAGATTAATATTGCAACTGTATTGTATTAAATGTCATTGATTCATTTTACGGATTATTTTCTTAAATAACTGCTTGGCCAGAAGTAGATGAACAAAATCTGGAATAAAACATTGCAATAATCTGGAAATGTATATGTTGGTGGAGCTGGATGCACTGTTTTTTCAGTGTTTTCGCTTAAAAATGCAAGTGCCAAGTATGATGATTAAAGTGATACTAAACTTCTGTCTTTGTTCATTACCCTGCCCCCCAAAGGGGAGGCAAGGGGTATTTTTTTTCGGTTCAGTTTGTTTGTTTGTTTGTTAACCCTCTAGCAGCAAACCTACTGGTTAAATTCATGCCAAATTGGGTTTATAGGTTGCCAGTGACCCAGAATAGATCTGATTTCATTTTGGGAACAGTAGGTCAAAGTTCACATTTTTTGTGATTTTTTCAAATCTTTTTTTTTTCCCATTTACTTATAATGGGTGAAATTTTCAAATGTCTGTAGCAGCAAAACTATTGGTTGAATTCATACCAAATTGGGTTTATAGATTGCCAGTGACCAAGAATAGATATTACATTTTGAGAAAAGTAAGTCAAAGTTTAAATTTTTTTATGAATTTTTTCAAATCTTTTTTCCTCTCCTATTTACTTATAAATGGGCAAAATTTCAAATGTCTATAAAATCATCAATTTTGTTTCAATTAACTTCAAACTTGGCACATGTTTAGAGGCAATTGATATGCTGACATCAGCACACACATAGACATGACGACATCAGCTGGATCGATGCCAAAATAAGCTACAATATGTGCGAGGGGCGGGGTTTCTTGTGCCTGGAACCACTTGTTCTTTGTTTTTATTGAGCTGATGAAAAGTCCATCTATATCTGTATCTGTAAATAGTAAAACATGTTTTATGAGCTGTAAACAGACTTGTGTATCATGAAATGCATCAGTGCTATTGACAATGCACATAAAAAACAAACAATATGTATATTTATGTAATTTATGTACAGACTTTTACATGTATATATGTAAAAGTGGCTCTTGACACAGTTCTGTGGCATGAAATACTGTTTTTTCTACTACCACAGAGCCAATCAATGCCCTCGTTATATCATGTATAGACTGGTAACTTGTTACATCCCAAAACGTACCAAGGCAATCACATAGCAAATAGGTCAAACTTAAAAACAGCAGAGATGAAATGACACAGAGCTGAGAAGTCACATAGCACACGACCACATCTAACATGTAGCTCCGCCCACCTTCTCCAGTCTCACTGACTGCACAGAGCAAAGAACACAACAAGATATAGAATATTTAGAACAATAATTTCTATTCTATACTATATACTAATTTGTTGTTTCTTCCATCAGTTGCCATAGTACCGTGGTAGCAAAATGCACAAAAGGATGCACTAAAGTATACACCACGTATCACCACAGTACTGTGGCAACAAGAGGCTAAGGAGTTCATGGAACAGTATCCATGATTGGCTCTAGTACAAATGCTAACATTTGATTGGGTCTGTGGCAATATACAAATCAATGTTTCGTACCAAAATACTGTGGCAGTAGCCATTGCCAGAAAAAAACAACTGTATTTTCAATGTGGAAACAGCTCAAATTGCCACTTTTTGCTTGAAAATCTTTTGCAGCCATTCCACCCTCTTCATAACATAGAACTGTACTTTTAGTATTGTTTTACGTCATGAAATCGATGTTCCGCCCATTCATCTTTTAGTCAGATTTCGCTGAATTGCTTTCATTTTCTGAATGGTAGAATCGATGAAGCCTTGATGAACTAAAGCTTTTTTTTTTACTCTGTTCAGACAGCTCGGACACACACTGGGGTGGTGATTTTGCCTCATAAAACCAATGCCTTGATCAGTTAATTTGTTTGTCAGTTTGAATCTGAAATAACATTAAAACAATACAGTGACACAAAGACTGCTCTTTCCATCTGGGAACTCTTGTAGGTGTAAGAGCACTTCAGGGCTTTAGTTGCCTGTGGGAAAAGACTGTATGAGAAACAGCGGAGAAAATATTGTAAAGGTAGCATACACTTAAATGGATATTGATTTTTGGTCTGGCCTTTATTAAGTGTTAGAACTAGTACAAACTAGTCCTTTCAGGGCCTCATGTGGTTTTGTGTAAGTGACATGTGATTCTTTGTCATACGGATGTCCCTGAACTACTCCTGTCTCACGTGCACACCTGCACATTCTCTCTGACTTTGTAGTGGTGGGTGGTAATAGGTGAGTGGGTGGTTTTAGACTCAGAATGGGGCTAAAGTTACACTTCACTGAACAAACTGACTAATCATTTCAACTAAGATACTGAACCAGTACTACAATGCCAATTAAATATATTCTGAACCCTGTTATGTTGAACAAATGCACATTCAAGACCCGGAGACATAAACAAAATGTGAAGCGGGGTTTAATTCTAAAACCTTATCTAGTTGTTTTGTGAAAAAAAATCCAATTTATAAGATGTCTCATGACAAATTCCAGCTTCAAACTAACCCTTAATCGGCTTAACTTTTACGCCAGAGGTCATTGTGGGACCAAGGGTGCCATTTCATTAAAATGATGGGTGCCATATTTTGTGCAAAACCTCTTAAGTTTTGAAGGATTTGGAGGACTTTTTTCCCCCTTATTTGTCATTTGCTATTCTATTCACGCAGAGAAACACAATATTTATACATTTTGTGTGCTGCAGGGTGATTTTATGAGTCATCTGGCAATGCATGTGTAAAAGGAAAATGGTTTTATGGTAGCAAAACATAACGCATGAAAATATATGTTCAGTGAGCTCAGTTTGTTTAAGAACTCAGCTGTGACAGATTTGAGTGAAATGTGTTATTTATTTAAACATGACAAGTGTGAAACATAATACTTCCATAAGAGCATTTTGTCATGTTATGGTATTAGAATTGATAAGATGTAATAAAAGGTTATTGAGCCCTACCTTACATTTTACCGCTCTCATTTCATCTCACTTATTGTAGGAAGTTTTCTTTTATATTTCCGGTGGAAGCAGACAGTGGTACAACAGACTCCTGTGGCTTTAAGCCCGCCTCACCCCGACTCATCTCATCTGATATTCCACCTAGTCCTCTCCCCTGGATTATGAATAAAATAATCATTGTTTGCTCAATGAAATTTCTACCCCACTTCCCTCTGCTGATGATTATCTTGTTTAAAGTATTTCAGCTGGAAAATATACTCTGTAATTTGAATGCCAATGATTCCACCAAATATGTTTGGAGAGAAACATAATATTGTGCGCCCTTATTGCTTTTTTATCTTTAGAAATGCTTTTGCAGTTTCCATTCAGAGGCTCAGGATTGTATGAAATGTGCAATTAGACATTCCTTGCACCTGTGAATATGACCTTTATAGTGTGAGAATAGGTTTGACAGTGTATGCATGTCTGATCATTGTTTCCTGTTAAACAAATGTGTGTGGTAAAGCGAAAGAGACTGGGAATGAATGCTAGTACATGAATGTGTGTGTGTGTATATATAGCTGTGTGTTTCATGTGAGGGAGAATGCCGCTTAGCCTTTCACTGTACTTCAGCACTGGCCTATAGGCTTTAATGAAGATGGCCAAGTGAGGGTCAGTCACCCTCCTTTCAGAGCTCATAAAGGATTTTGCCGGCCATTATGTTCCTCAAGGGCTCTATTTTGTAAACACATATTACTCAGTGAATGTGTGTAGATGTATGTGTGTGTGTGTGCGCGCGCGTGTGGGGGTGAGGTTTTAGTTGAGGTGGGTGGTGTGACTTGAATGACTGTCAGTTTTCAGGCTCCAGCCTCTCCAGCTAATGCTTAACCATCTGGCTGTGATGCAGGAGTGAGGCATTGAACTCTATTCAAAACATTTTCTGGAGTTTTACAGACAGGCAGGAAGGGGAAAAAAATGTAATGTCTGTAGGAGCAGCAAGCAGGCTTTAAATTTAAGTGCCCCTTTTTTCTTCCTCTGAGCTCCTCGCCCATTAAAGATGAGTAGTTAAAACACTCAGCAAAATGTTCCAGCAAGTTGAGCATTCCCATCAGCGGTGTTTGGACTGATATCTCCCCTGAAGGATAATTAAGTAATATTAATATTCAATTGTGATAACTTTAAGTCTAGTTGCTGCATCAGTGCTGCAAAGATAAGCTTTACAGCCATAGTGCTCTGTCTAGTATTGGACCTGAAATGAATAAACTCTCCCTGGTTCTGCTGGCGTGAGTTTCTGGAGTGAGTTAGACAGATGGTTATAGCTGGGATTTCAAAGTGATGGAGGAAAACTAACGTTGCCTGCCTTCGCCAACTCTAATTCTTTCATCCTAGTGAGTTGCACTTAACGAAAGCAGTCCCTTGTTGCCTAAATGAAAGTGCACAACAAAGCGAATCTGCTGACTGTCACTACTCAGCACATCAGCCTGCTTGGGTGCCATACCATACTGAGCAGAGCAAAGTGAAGCAGCTTTCCGCACTCGACTGCTTCTTCCTTTAGGCTGGTGCAGCCCCGAGTCATGAGAGGTAAATGGATGAATGGAGACTTTATGGAGATGAGGAAGTGTAATGGTACTCTATTCTCAATCCCGGCGGCTGGAACAGTAGCTCTCTGTGTCTTTTATCAGGGACATGAAAAGAGGACAATAAGCCTCTCTGCTATCAACAATATGGTGTCATTCGAAGCAGATTATCCCTCTGTTGAAGTAGAGGAAAATAAAAGAGTACGAAACAATGGATAGAGTTAGAAGCCAAGGTTTCTCCTCCCATGAGGAAATCTTCCATTCTGCTTTGTCTTATTTCAAAAATCTAATCTGCCAAAGTGCCCACTCACTGTCATGTGTGAAAATGGTTTGTGCTGATTTTTTATGTATTAATGCCAAATTCAAAAGTTATAGCGGCATGAGCAACTTAAAGAGCTCTCAGATGGCTCGTGTCTGAATGAGTCTTAAATGGTTTTCTAGTGTCCAATTAATGTTGAGCCGAGTGTGCCTTTTTGCTTATGTCAGTAATTTTGCAGACAGTAAAGCTATTGTGGAGCTTTGTAAACAAAAAAATCCACCGGTGGAAAAGTAAAGGTATTTGGATCTTTTCTCCAAATAGAAGTCTGTAGCTAGTATCAGCAAAATGAACAGTAGAAGGATTTTTATTTTACTGTTGTTCATATGCTCATTTTGATATCTTACACTTGAAATTACTTTTATTTTATATAGTACTGGGTAGTTTAGTTATAGCAATGTGTCATATTCCAGTTGATCTGTGACTCTTCAACTGACAGAGGAAAGTATGTAAAAAAATACTAAGACAAAATGAGAATAATGAGTGTTCTCTGCAAGAGTTTATAAAGGCTGACCTTTGGAAAGCTGTGTGTAATGAGTTCAGTTGTAAAAGACAGATTGAGACAAAAATTAGGTAAGAAAAGTAAGAAGACTAAAATGATATAATGACAGTGACATCATGTAAGAGACGTAACAAAACCAAAAACACATAAAACACAAGATGTGCATTATGTAAAAGGCACAAAAAGGCAAAAAAGAAGACTTTCTGATAGCGTTTTGACAGTGGAAGAGTGTGTAAAAATGTAAATTTATTGACGCTTGTGACGCATTTCTGTAAATTGGGTCTCAAGTAGACTATTCCTCTGTCCAGTCTCAAGCTGAAAAAGTTAAGGAATCACTGCAAAATATCATCATACTCTATGTTCACTGTGAAAACACTGTGTCTCTAGAAAGTCAATTTTCATGCATTTTTCAGCTAATCCAAGAGGGTTTTGTAAACAGTTTATTTTTTGTAAGGAAGAGGAGAACTTTCCCAGCCTCTAAAATAACTTCATCCCTAGGTTTATCACAAATATTGAAAATCCAGAACATTTGCAGACATGAGTTTTGGAGATATGACTTCCACTGGACAGGAAGAATGTGAAAAAGTGTAATATAAAAATAAACTAAAGCTGCTATATAACGATGAAAATATGATGTTTACCACTTAGATGTCATAGATTACAAGTATAAAGTAGCAGAAAATGAAAACACCTAAATTCATGCATGGATTTGTGTGTAAGTACAGTTTTCAAGTAAATATAATTAGTTTCATTCCAGTTCTGTAAGAATTATACTGAATAAAATGCAAATGTTATCACATTCTGGTGCTGAATCCACAAAATGAACCCATTAAATTCGCCAGTAATTAGTTTACTGTATTCAGATTATTTATTTGTTTTATATGTCAACACAGTTTGTGTAAAAGCGTTGCTATGTGTTTTATCTTCCTGAGGAGAATCTTACTGTGGTGTTAGAAGGTGCACGTGAAACCTTGATGCAGAATTCATTTTGGCAGCTAGCTTTTCCCTTAAATTGCTTTGTGATTAAATGCATATTAGTTTTGGCCATATTTTATCCCTTACATTGCAGTGCACTTGAAGTCAATAGTAAAAGTCACCAAGAACTGAATGTATTTATAGTTGTTCCTGATTTATATGCATGTGTAAACACCAGGTCAATGAAACGTTTTAAGTGGAAGAAATATGCAACCTAAAGTTTAATTACGGTGGCTATTAAATCAAGCAGCAAGTTGCCATGTTGAAGAAGGATATGATTTAACGACAATCTAGTTTAGAGCAACTCACTTTTAAAAGGCTTTGGAATTAAATGAAAGTAAACCCAAGAAACTAAACCTTCAGCCTGAAAAGTGAACTTTAATCTCTGCTTCTTATGAATCCCTGGATGGCCTGCTTGCACACAGTTTACATTGTGTTTGGCTTCCTTTGGGTCAGATATAAAGTTCACCCATCCATCATCCCTCTCCTCTTTCCCTAAAATCGGCGGTAGAGAGCCTGTTATGACCTCCTCCATCACTGCTTTGAAACAAGCCCAGGGCTTTGAAAAGCGGCGCTCCTTCCATCTCCAAATTGAGACTGAGTATTGTAGCTGAGTGGCAGAGTTTAGCCCCCTTTTCCACCGTTACTCATCTAGTTGTACATGTTGTTGCTTGAAGAAGTTCTGATCTAAATGAAATAAACAGCATATGGTGAAAAGTTTTTGCAATTTTTGTTCCCTCTGCTAAAATTGTTTGATGGGGACAGTAAACAGTGACGGATCCGACTGCATCTGCTGAAAAAAAAAAAAAAAAGTCAGTCGCCCAATTAGTCTATCCCAGCTTTTTCATCTGAAGGCAATTAATCCATCACAAATTTTGTTCATGGATGATGCATTACGGGCCCATTTCAACCATTTAAAAAGGTAAAATACTTGCACTTTTGAAGACATTAATAGTAGATGCAATGAAATGGTGTGACATTTGAAGTATGACAGTGATTATAATCAAAGTTACGTGCTGCTGAGATGATATGTGCGTGAGGAAAGAGAGTTTATGTGTTTATAGACTTGTGAAAGAGAGAGAGGCAGAGAAAGAGATGAAGACAGCAGAGAACAAATTATTGGGATCAAGCCAGATGCTTCAGGTCTCCATAGAAACTCCCCACACTCCACACTCTTCTCTATTTTCCTTCCATTTCTTTATTTATTTTGTTGTCAGCAGTTCCAGAATAACTTAATTAAAGCCAAGGCAGGCTAGCATGCTGCGTGAGATGACAGGAGGCCTGAGATGATTTGTGATGGATTACTGCATTTTATCTTCCCTTTATTTACTCTGTTGAAATGCACTGAAGCTTGCTATAATGCCAAATGAATGTGTGATAAACAGTGTTTTTGTGTTTGCTCAGAATGATTTAACAAACAAGTCTTTGCAAATATGGATGAGACTTTTTTTCTGCCTTACTTTATACATAATCCGTGTTTTTGTTTTGAACTGGTGTCCTGCTGTCTGTGCAGATAAAAGTGGTGGCAGCAGATGTGGGTACCTGTAAAAAGCTCCACTGCAGAGCTTCAGTGATAAACACAACTCTTAATTGGACATCATGGGGGGAGTAAAAGCACATCATCTTCACTTGAACTGATTAACAAGCAAAGTTTGTTTTTCTGTTTATTTTCTGTTTATATAACATCATCCCAATAATCCCACGCGGTACAAGGTTACTGAGATTCTGGATACACAAATTAGCATCAGTGATAAATTCATAGTTGTGCATGATTTAACGCTTGAGGGCTTTTAAAACAGTCACAGAGTGGCAGTATATGTCTTAAACCTTCAAGGTTAGGTCCTCTAGGCAGAAAATATGTTTTTTCCCCCACCTACACAGCCCTCTGAAATTCAAAGTGTAGACCTAGTTTCAGTCAGAGAGCGTTATCAACAAATGACTGAGCTGTCACACATTGTCGCAGAACACACTGGATCAAGAGCTCTGTCAATCATACATGAGAAATTTTTATTTCGCTATTTCAGGGCTAATCTATTGAACTTGTCTTAGATGTTGGTGATTGAAGCTTCAAAATGATGTTTAGAGTGGATGCACTCTCGCCCCCTTCTTATTCAGTGTTCGTTGCCCCTAGTCAGAATAACACTCCCCATGTCGAGACGAGACTTTCTTCCCTTTAATGGCTCCTGAGTACTGTGGCAGTTTAAGGTGAGACTCTGTGCAAGCTTGGAGCTCAATAACTCGCACCTATGAGGGGCAGTGGGACGGCTAACTGGCATAGACGTTTGTTCAAAACATCTTTGGTAATGTAGTATAAGAGCTGCCACTGCCTTCGAATTGCAGTTAAGACTGTGTAACTGGGCTTTGGCTTTGTGGTTTTCTCTTCCTGCTAATGGACTGTCCTCAGCCAGGGGTGCTATCCATCACATGCACTACCTGAAGTCTGGAGCCTCTATAAAGATTAGGACTGTTAAGAGAAGATGGATGGCCCTTGTCGCCGCCAAGCATCATCCCCAAATGCCTAAATTAAATCTAGAAATTCTCATGGGGAGTTTAGATTAGCCTAGTAATACCAGTCATGAGGCTGGGCTACATTCACTCCCACTTTTATTACAGTGGCGTATCTTCAAATATTTATGAAAATTGTGAACATTACGTTTAAGAGCCGCTTTAAGGTTAGTTGGACTTTGAGGTGGGAGAAAATCTCACCTTGGTTAAATTCCCAGTGGGTTCAGTGCCATAAGACACATTCTCAACAGGGAGAGAAAAGCAGTGGAGGGTGGACAGCTAACTGGCTCTTTCCCCACTCCTGCCTCCCTCTTTCTTTTCTCTTTTGCCTCTGGGAATTAGTCAAAGAGCGAAACAATCGTTAAAGAAGTCCATATTAGATTGACCTTTGTTTCTCAGCTTACACCTCTTTTGGTCTTTTAAAAGGTTTGTTGGTCCTGTGGCCTTTTAAAGCCAGTGGTTATGGATTTGTTTCCTCTCATTGAGATGGTTGACTGAGGTGGCGTGATTTTAATTTGCCGTTGGAAGCCCTTTTGAAAAACAAGCACACCCCGTTTCATAGACACAAAACTTCCTCCACTTTGTAGCAGCATTTAAGAGGAGACCAGTACATGATAGGGCTTTCATGTTGACATTGTTCTGCCGTCTAACAGCCACTAATGCACATAAGCTTCCTGTAAGTGATGAATAATCAGCAACTTTCTGGATCCATGCTGTGCTTTATGTTAGAGCTGTTTTAAGTGTTTTGAAGAGTCTTTGAGTCAAATCAAGTCTTACGCAAATTGCAAATGTGAGACTTTCTATGAATCCTAATGTGAAATTACAGAAAGTTTGAAACATTTCCTTTAACGCTATAAATGGTCTTAAAAAATATATCTAATGCCTCGTTTTCTTCAATCTCAAGTCCTAGTAATTGATTAAATGCATGTATTCAACATCCAGGTCTGTCTTCCTGCTCTCTGCTGCTGTCAAAACTTCCATGTTACATCTGTCATCCTTCATTTTGTGACTCAAATCTGCTGTTTCCTGTGTCTTATTAATCAAATCTATCATTTTCTGCAAAAGTTAGAAGCCTGAAAGGGATGGAAGTGAGGGTATTTTAAGGATATGTTAAACTTGGGCACAGTAAGTGTTGACAGTAATCAAAAAATAATAAATAGAAACAACTGTGAGTAATTACTGGAAAAATATGTATTAAAAAAAACTGACAAAATGTATAACACGATGCTGAGCTTACCACGGCACCAAATAATTACAGATAGTATTTTGAGTTTGTATCAACAGCAAATTT
>JAPQRP010000006.1:27153391-27228203 GCA_037367295.1 Apogon hyalosoma | reverse complement strand
ATATGTATATACACACACACACACACACACACACACACACACACACACATAAAACCTCCACAAAAGAACAGGTAATACATTGGATTGATTGATTTAACTTGCTAATGAAAAACCACCTCTGCCACAGTGCCACTAAATGTTTACACTGTCTCACTGCTAAATCATTTTGGGTGAAGCCACATACTGCACAGATTTGCATTGGCTTTCCATGCAAGTGAATGTTATTCCCTTTTACACAGTAAGAACATTTGATTTTGGTTTGCCTTTGGATAACCTGGAATTATTTAATGAATGGCTATTAGTGAACACTGCAGGCACACTTGATTCAACTGATTTAGTTCAATGGCTATGCTTTCTGTAAAAACCATTATGTAGACTTTAAAAGACTATATCACTCTTCTGATTACTGTTCTGACCCTCAATATGTTCAATAGTTTTTCGTGTATATAAAATACAGTACTCCAGTTCTTGTTTCATGCTAAACCCAGAGGACAGTTACTGCCAGTCATTTTCTCTTAAAAGTATAATGAACAGCCACCAATCATTCCTCCACACTTTCTACTGTAACATTCAAATCTAGCATCAAAAACCTCATGCTGCTGTTGGTGGTAAGTGTCTCTCCTCCCCTTATGTAAATGCATCATGAAAGGTTTTTGTATTTTTTTTCTTCCTGCTCACAGTGTAAAGCCCCATGTGTATCGTGTCTGAGTGCTGCAAGGGTGGGAAAGAATATCTTTTCTCATTTCCTCTGACTGTTTTGGAAGTGAATCACATTAGCACAGTGACAGCGAGTATGACTAGACCATAAAACATCCCGCTTTGCCTCTGTCCAAATGAGAGATGTGTCTGCTCAACACTGCAGGTGCTTGCAGGAGCTGAATGATGCAACGAGAATATTGAAAATTATTCTCTCTGGCTTTCCTTTTTAGGCCAGTCTCGTTGCTGCATCTCACTCTTGGATGGTTTGCATTTACTCACTTATCAGATTTAAAGTCATCATTACCGCGCCAAGCAGCCACTGTTTTATGGTGGTTAGACTATCAGGCTGAGGTGCATCAACTCTTTGGGATTGCAGACAGTGTGGAGCAGGGCTAGCAAACCTGGGCAGTGCCAGTTGTGGGTAACAGGCCAAGATGTGTCAGGGGAGCAGACTGTTATTATCTGCGATGAAAATCCATGCTATCCTGACGGCTACAATTAGTGTCAGCTGGGGTATTGAGTCTTTAAAAAGGACTCCTGGCCTTTTGGCTCCCAGCCTGTCTGGCTATAGATGTCTCTAATGAGTCATTAGCCGCATGGCCTCTCCTCTCATGAGTCCACCCCATAATGGCACACCTTTCATCTATTTTACAGAGAGGCTGTCGTTGGTCATTAGTACAGCTCTGAAGTCCTATTACCTTTACGTCAATGATGAATGAATAGAATGCGGCTGCCAAGAACAATATCTCTTCGTATCCTGTGGTCAGCCATGACTCTTTTTTAATTCAATTTCTCCTCCACCATTAAGTGTAATTGATAATTGATGTGGTCCACCGTCATTGTCAGAACATGTAGAAATTTCTGCTAAATCTAAAAGGTGGCTTATCATTACTATGTGTGTTTTGCTGTCTTCAGCAAGTGCAGTTTGCTGTCACAGATGATGACTTGACACTGATGTGATCCACAGGGAGCCGCACCTCTTGGGAAGAACCCTTCTAAAATAATGAAGCTGGCTCAGTGGTTTAAAATGCTGCACAATTCCTGAACACAGTGCCATCTTGCCTTTACCATTCAGTACTGCTTTAAAGCCCTCGTCTCTTGTCTTTCTGCAAAATTATTCGTCTTTGGATTGTTGTTTTCTCTTTGTGTCTTTGTTTTTGACACAGGAGCACATTGTAAGTGTGCGTTGCGGATTGACAACCCTGGGCAAACACAAAGTGTTTAGTTCAGAACTGAGGGCAGTATCGATAGGGTTCAGAGGCATGTTTTGCATAATGCTGCCTGAGGAAAAATCCAAACAAGCACTTCTCAAACTTCAACTGAAAGCAGATCTTGACAAAAGTGTCAGTTTACTCAGATTTCTTTCTCTGGTTTCACTCATAGACATATGCCACTGATTAAACAGTAGGTGCATGCATTTAATTACAACACAAACACACAACAGTTGGTGTCACTTAAATTTGCAAAGTAAATGCTGCTGTGAAAAAAAAAATCCTCTGATTTCTTTGTATTTTCATCAATATACTTAGTCTGAACAAAAAAACACAGCTTTGACTATGGTACATATGGAATTTGCAGGTGGCTTTGTTTCAATAAACTTAAAAAAACAATGTCACAACATGTATGGCTATCATTTTTATAACACCAAATAAAGTAACCTCAGATCATAACACTGCCCCCACAATATTTTATGGTAGGCACTAGCCATGATGGGTAATCACATCTATCTCTCCTCTCACCCTGAAGCACCCATCACTCTGGAACAGGTCTGGATCAGTCTGGACTCATCAGACCACATGACATTTTCCAATTGAAACACAGTCCAATCTTTATGCTCTCTAGTAAACTGATGTTTTTTGTTTTTTTGTTTTAATTGAGAGGCTATTCAGTTCTTGCAGCTAAAACACATTAATCACTACAGTAATTATCCAATGGAAAGCTCCCTTTGCTTGTTGCTTAGTTAAATCTTTTTTGTTTGTGACTGATGGTGATGATAAACCTTGAATATAACTGCAAAATTAATCTCTCAGTTCAGTGAGACTGTGGGAGTAGTCACCAGTTTCAATCTGCAGATCACCTCTATCTATGTGTACTTGTGTAACTTTTGTTAAAGTTGTGACCTTGGCAGGCATCTCAGGTCCCTGTTGCAAATTCATGGCTCAAAGCTCTTTGTAAGCTGGAAACAATCTTTGCACTTAAAACTTCTCAAGGCTGGAAAATTAGAGTGTGTCCTTCTTTTTGGTTGTTTCATCAAGGCCACTGAACAACAGTGAAAGAGTCGCTTTGTGGGGTGTTGACAGCAATAAAACTATGCTTGGAAGCACTGGACTGAACACAGAAGTACACTGATAACACACTGCCGATACAATGAGATTTGTCAAGCAAAAATCACCGGATAGATAACTAATTATTTCAAGGTAAATAAAATGTGAAAAGGTGTCCTCCTCCTGAGATAGTCTGCGTGTTTTCAGGGAGTTGCACAAAGCAGATGCTGGTTCTGTTGAATGAGGTAGGTGCCACCGTGGGAGACCCACTCAGATGGACAACCTTGAACTCCTCCTGACCACTGACCCACCGATGGCTTTTGACTGATTATCAGTAGTAGACAGCATGCTTTGGCCTTGTGTCTCGCAGTCTTTGTGTGGGCCAGTCTGTCACAGCTCAGCCAATTTAAAAAAAACAAATGTGGAGCACCTGGGGTCCACAGTCCAATGGAAAAGAAGGTCGGGGCATGTTTAATGATGAACATCCACTGACTGAGTGGGCACCAGGATAACTTGACCCTGCTATGACTCATTTTTCAAAGCTAACAGGTATTTTTACTCTTATTACTTCACAATGTGTCATATATCTCATCTTTCTATTTATACTCTGTGTTGATGGGTCTTCACTTGTTAATTCTGAATATTTTGGGCTTGTCTCTCTATCTGGATCACATCCACTCAGGATCACAGCCAAGATTTTTGGAGATACTGAGTTGCACTCCTATAGTTGTTGGAAACCATTTAGATTTATTTTAGAGGAGGCAAGCTATTCACTTACATGCACATTTTTAACTGAAAAGTAAATATGAGGAGTTGACATTCCTCCAATAAACTTGTTTTTCACTCAAAGTCAGTTTTGCCAGGAATGAAACTTAATGAAATAGTGAATATTTTAGGTGCCTTTTTAAGCCAAAAAATTTGACCATTAGTTTATGTGATCACTTAAATATTTTCACTAATCATATCAGGGCTTTTTTTGTTTACTCTAACTCATTCAGGTCCTGATTATGTTTACAACACATACATACACCAAATATTTTATTAGTGTTGTATAACATGTTCACTCTTAGCAGTGAATAATGGCCACAATCCACATACATTTTGCATTACAGTACAGTGCAAAGTCCTAGACCAGTCTGTGGATCAGGAATATTTCACCAAACTGAAGTGTCAAGTATTTGATGTAACCTCCACACACGGTAAATGTTTTTACTGTTTGGCTGATTTTCATCATACTTGGCCTGTAGAAGCCATTTGGATTTTTTGGATATCTCCACATATTTCTTGTATTTCGTGCTGTATGTTGCTGAATGAAAACGCTTGTAGATAAACAGGTGCTATTTATAACCTTGCAAAAACAACAAAGCTAAAGGCGGCCTATAGTTGTGTATTTATTGAAATGATACAATAATATCTTGTTATTAGTAGTTCTAGTGCTGGAGTCCCATGTGGTGAATATTATATTTCTAAAATCAACAGGATGCATTACAGGTTGATTGCATCATTAGAAAATCATTCAGAACAGTTCAAATACACTTAAAAAACAATTTTCCTCTAATTAACTTCCAACAGCATAGACTTTTTATATCCTGTGCCAAACCTGTCACTTTTTCATTTGATATGGTGAGATATATATGGAATATTCTATATAGTCTATACTCTATATGGACTGTATACAGAAGTAGATGAGGCTACCATGTCACTCATTGGTTTTATGATCTAGCAGCTTACTAACACTGTAAAGCAATGAGCCTCATCAAATAATTATTTAAAAAATGTTCCTGTTATCAACCACAGTACAGCCTGCTGCTGTTTGTTTGGAAAAACGGAATTAAAACATCACTCAACAGGTGAAGAAGCTGTAAATCACACCTATCAATCTAAGCCTTGGTCTTAAAATCTTAGCGGTGGAGTAATTCAAGGATAGACAACTACAATATATAGAATCTAAATATAAAAAAAAAACAAAAAACAAAAACAAAAAAAACCCCTGAATGACTCCACGAAAGAAGCTTATAAAGTCAACTCTGTTTATTATCCATGCAGGGAAATTGGGTCTCTGCATGTTATCCATAATACACACAGCACAAAGCATTAGCATTAGCACCTAGCACATTAGCAGCATGGACCAACTCCAGATCTTCATTAGTATTGTGGTGAAGGGCACTGGCAGGAGAATTAACTGTCTACTTATTTTTGATGATGGGTAAAAATAGATGACCTAGAGGAAAGCCAAGTAGTCCTGAGAGAACAAACAAAGTCAACACAGAGAGGCTCCTGTCCAACTGGGAATTAAACAAGGAACATTCTAGCTGTGAGGCTAAAGTGCTAACCACTATGCCATTAAAAATGGCAATGGGTACCTCCACAGTATTGTGGCAGGAAATATTGGTTTGTCTATTGCCACAGAGCTAATCAAATATTCGCATTTGTACTAGAGTCAATCATGGATACTGTTGCATGAACTCATTAACCTGTTGTTGCCACAGTACTGTGGTGATATATGGTGTGTACTTCAATGCATTCTTTTGCACATTTTGCTACCACAGTACTGTGGCAATTGATGGAAGAAACGCAAAATTAGTGATAATATATAGTATAGAATAGGAATTATTGTTGTAAATGCTCTATATGTTGTTGTTTTAGGGTGTTATTTGCTCTGTGCAGTCAGTGAGATTGAGGCTGGAGAAGGTGGGTGGAGCTACATGTTAGATGTGGTAGTGTGCCGTGTTACTTCTCAGTTCTGTGTCAGTCCAGTGTGTTGAGTGCTGTGGTCCAAATTCTGCACCCTGAATGTTGTCCCAGTGTCTGATTTATGTCAATGTTGGATTTACCTACCCACGCCTTTGGCGCCATGCCCCCCCATTTGAAAATCTGCAGAAAAAAATGCTCCTTTGACCGGGACTTGAACCCGAGTCTTCCGTGTTGCAGTCTGAAGCGTTACCTATTGAGCTCCACTGTACATAGGTCGGACCTGTTTGCTTTTTAATTGCCTTGGTACTTTTTGAGATGTAACGTTTTGGGATATGACAAGTTACCGGTCTACACGTGATATAACGAGGGCGCTGATTGGCTCTGTGATAATAGACAAACCCATATTTCGTGCCACAGTACTGTGTCAATAGCCACTTAAAAAATCCTTCTCTTATATTGAAAAAGTCAACATCAGTTTAAATGAGATGTGGGGTTTTTTGGAACCAGTATCTAGTGGCCCTCAGTGGTACTACACTTCCACTTTGGTTTTGCTTTCATCCTACAATCTTTGCCCCTTAAATTCTCATTGCAAATATCTATTAGTCAAACCCAAAAGGTACAAAAATTCCATTATTTCTTCAACCTTGACGCTGCTAAACACCAGTAGGAAAAGGCAACATCAGCTCACTCAATCAATTAAATATACTGGACACTTCTTCTTTCTGAATATTTCACTTAATTTTATTTCTTTATCAATTTTTATCTTCTTATTTTCATTTTTTCTTATCTTAACTCAGCACTTTACTGCCTTTCTGTTGTTTTTATTATCATATTATATTGTTCTGTGTAACTAGGCTTAAGTGTTGTTGCATTATTGATGCTATTTCATCACCAATTGCTCCTCTGGGGAAAAATAAAGGTCTACTTGACTTTATATTATATTTTTAAAGCAATATGAGTAATAGATTAATTGATCAGTTTTTTTGTTCATGCCTTGCAGCCGGCTGAGCTGCCTGAAAAAGTGGGCGTGTCTCAAGTGCAGTCCACTTTTAGATGATGTAAAAGGACTGACTTGTATACATATGATCATATTAGAGTCAGATGACAGTAATCATAGATCTGCTAAGTCTAGAATGGTTATGTCTCTAGGAGTGGATGTGGGATCTGAAACGTCTAAAGCATAATAAGCATCTGTGCTTTCTTTTCCCTCTACTTTCCTGTGTCAGGAGTTTGCCCCCCTTCAGGATCCCATTCAGTCCAAGTCTTCCACATAAGGCAACATGCATCTCCATTTATTTTCACTCAGTAGTCATGTGGCATCCTTCCTCCCATTGTTCATTAGTCTTGTTTGTGTGCCTGCTTGGCTTAGTTTAGGGTTGCGAGGTCCATGGACTTAAATGGATACAAATAAGCAGAGAAATGGATAAGAGAGTGTGAAGAATCAAGCTGTGTGATGTAACATCCGGGTTTGGAAGACATCCTTGTCTTTTGATCGCACCGACTGAAAACACTTTAGACAGGGCTGTGGACTGAAAGCAGGCCTCAATCCCTCTCAGGCTAAAGCACAGAATCTGCCTTTTTCCTTTCATTTCTGTCCTTTGGCTTCACACTGTGAGTTTCTTACTTGCTGGAATGCAGAAAAATACAACATCAGAAGCACAATCTTTGCAAATTCATTTTTATTTATGAAAACACGTTTGGGCGCACCTTTTGTTCTTGATACACTCTAATTGCTGGAGGCGAGACACATGGGTGCATCCTTCTCTGTTACTGACTGTATTTAGATTGTATTTAGAACATTAGAAAATGCTGAGCACCAGAATAAATGGGATAATCTTCCCTCTCTCCATTTCAGTTGAAGCTAGAGAGGGTTAAAACTCTGTGGCAGTATACTGTGCAGAGGAGAGATTGGCTAATCTGTGAAAGCGACTCTGCTGCTCACTAGAATATTATGCTCACTGATTTAATGTCCTCTCTGTCTTTTTCTCCTAGGTAAGCACTTTCTGCTGCTGTGTTGGGGATGGGGGTCGGGTCGCTAGTCGTGGTGGCTGCCTACGAGGCCCGGGATGACTGATTGAGGTGATGTACTGCAGTATGTCCATTCACAACAGAATAGCTGGTAGCATTGATTTCTCAACACACTGACAAGTGAGGAGAGCTTGGGGGGCTAGAAATATAAAGCCCCATGAAGAACTCCACCCTCACACTCTGTTCAGCACTAACTTTGCCGTCCCTTAGGTGAAATTACTTCTGCAGCCTGCTGAAAGATGAAATGCAAACAGACTTGAACATAAAATGAATAAAACTGAAGCCATAAAACACATAAATAAGTAATAGATGCGCTCGAATCTACCATTTAAGCAAACATAAAATGCAATTTCTACAACATGAAAAAAAGTAGGAGCATTAATAGCTTTCACCACCATCAGTGCTTGTTGCTCCTTATGTATTGCAGTTAATTATCGTCATTTTACTTATAATTCTCTGACATTAATGATCGTCTGGTTTATTCCATTATAGCTTATGTCAGCACAGTTGTACACTTTTGCCAACTGCAAAACATATAATCGTAAAGTTTCTGAAAAATACTAACAAATATCTTGCATTATATACTAATGACATATTATATAATACTTAAACCAAGCCACAGTCTTTTCACAGCCTTACCCAAGCACCTTTTATGGCCTAAACAGAGTTGTAATGGCAAAGTCTTTTATTTTGGCAGATAGAGTCAGTTTGGTCCGTTTTACACAGAGCACACACATTGGCAGAAGTCGGTGCCTGAAGTGGCTGAAAGTTCATATCAGGCTTCAGAGCTAGAAATACTGAGATAAAATACTAGCTCAAAAGAACCAAATCATTTTTATAGTTAGTGTGAAGTTTTGTTCTGTGTTTTTTGATTCATCTTTCTGTTCAGTGTTCAGGATTATTTATTTATTTTTTATTTATTTATTTATTACTTTGACTTCGATACTCAGCTCAAGAGTTATCTGTTAATAAAAGATGCATTTTCAGTGTCTAAATTTTCTCGAGGATGGGTAGGGATGACATTGGCCAATTAATCATTAAGGGTCATATCTTGTTAATATTTTCTCTGGGGCTGGGACTTTAATGCATTAATTTCAATTCATTAATTACTGGAAAAATAACGCGATCAAAAAGATAACACATTTAATCGCATTTTATTTTTACACTCCAGACGACACGGAACGTTTCTCACTGCACGAGTTTGTAGCATACAGATTATATCGATGGACTGAACAGGCGGAAGAGGCAATGTTAGGCCAATAAATAACAGAAGATGACAAAGATGAGACTGTGTTGCTTGGCCCAGTGGATGGGAGATTTATATTTAGAAAATGGATGCATGGAAGCGTAGATAAGAGCACCGTTGTGTTCAAACTATGCCACAAAGAGTTTGGATACCACTGCAGTTATTCAGCCTCCGGTACCACCTAAATGCCAAACACATTGCAGCTAGTGTGAACACCGGCGCTAACGGTAACACTAATGCTCCTATTACCACCAAGCAGAGTCGCCAAACGGCACTCCACCAGATAATGGGTTTGAGAGCTAAGATGAGTGAGTCCATGTCTGATAAATGAACAAACTCACTGGTGACATGGATTGCAGTGGACTGTAGACCACTTTAGAAGATCAGGGGTTAAAAAAGGTGCCACAGATAGTGTCATCAGACCCAATTTATGAACTGCTATGCAGAAAGACAATTTTAACCAAAATCCATCAGCTTTATGACACTGAAAAGCAAGTAAAAGGGAAAGAGGGACTGAGGTCAGTTAAGGGACCGTTTCTGTGTCTTTTTTTGTCCTTTTTTTTTTTTATCGTTTTAGATGGTATATGGCATTTAATATTTTATGGCACTTTAACTGTTGGTCTGTTTATTTTTGGCCAAGGCTATTTATTTATCACTCTTCTACTCTTCTACAGTGTACTTGAAAGAACTGTTTATTTACAAAGCAAACATGCTTAGTAGATTATCTAAAGTAATAAACAGGATTTGATGGTTTAAACTTACATATGCGTCTGTTTATTGAGTAAGTCATCTACTGTTTGCATCGGAAAATTTTGCTTCTGGTGTCAAATATTGATATGCAATTAAAATGTAATGAATTATTTACAAGGTCACTAATTAAATAGATTATTTTTTAAATCGAGTCCCACCGCAATTTTTTTCCATTATTATATTGGGCAAATCTATCATCCAACCCCACCAGTGCCTCCACACTGAAGAAAAGCAAACAACAGGACTCTTCAGTGACAAATTACATTCAGAATCCATGCAGTACATACAGATACATATCAGTCAGTTGTAGAAACATACAAAGGCAACATCTTATTCTTGTGACTGGGTTGTTTTGACATTGCCGTGTCTCCAGTTACAATCATTACAACACTGAGCTGTCTTTAAACTAAAACAATATTCACTGATTCATGCTGACAAGCTGTCATCTCAAAGTTAACACATCTCAAATTTGAGATTCTTCACTGACTGACAGAATGTTAAAATTAAAGTTAGGTAAAATGCGGCTCAAGACAGAGGGGTGGGCTTCAAACTGCAGTTAATATTCCAGTACCCCTGCAGTATTGACACTCAGATGGAACTACTTCCACATCAGTGCAGCAGTCAGGCTGTGGTGTGGTCCACTGAGCCTCCATTATGCATGAGGCCTGACCACCCTTCACCAGCTGTCACCGAGCTGACCACTGAATCCCATCTGGACCCTGGGGGACGTCACTGTGGTCCATCAGGGAAGCTGTAAGATGAGCCCACTGACACGGAAACTCCCTCTCCGGTTCCCACTTACTGCAGCCCTCCCTCTCCCCCTCGGTCAATAACCCCCTCCCTCTGAGGATGGGTTTCTCTCGTACTAGGTTCAAAGGTTAGGCTGCTGCTCTGATCTAGTATCTCCAAAGCCATTTTCTCTCTACAAGTGCTGGTTGTTTTTAGTTTTAGTTGATGGAAGGTGAATCGTTTAACACGTCTTGTGAATTTTTAAGCTTCATTGTTCTTTGACAAAAAAAAAAAAAAAAAAAAAAAGATTTGGACTTTAATCTTTCCACAGCGGGTTTTAGTATGAGAATGTATAATATTGTTTCAGGGCCAATCCTCTCAAAAAGAGTTACCATCTCTCATCCCCATCTGTATTGATGATGTCATGGCTCTGATAATCACCGTCTGTGTTGCACGTACAGTATTGTCTATTCAGCATGTCTAAAAGAGGCCCTTTGGAGCAGATGGTGCTGGAGGCAGGAGACCAACCCTTCTCTCACCTCAATCTGGATAGCAGGGCTCATCACTCCCAGCTTGGATGACATGGAAAAAAAAGAGTTTGCTCTAGGCAAAACAAAAGGCAGCAACCTTGTGAGCCTGGCAATAAAAACATGCTTTATGTGCTAATGTGTAAAACAGGAAAGAGGATCTCCTTTCATAACTGTTAGCTGTGGGTTCAGGACAGTTGAGGTAAAGGTCCTCCCCCTTAAAATTCTTCAGGGTGGCATATGTTTGAATAATACCCCAAGGAAGGCTATAGATTAGTGTTAATAAGCACATACATACGGCAAATACACATTACGCACAGCCTGTCATCATTGAAACGTCTTAGGAATAATCCTTATCAGACTGCCTTTGTGTTCTAACATCTGATTAAAGAAAATTGAAGGGACTCCTTTATCGCTGCTGCACTGCAGCTGTGCAGCTAATTAGAAATGTGACCGGTTCCTCCAATAAAATATCTCAATTACATTTAGAACATTTAGCAGCAGTGAAGTCTTTTGTTGAGCTGTGTGTGTCAGTGTGTAGGCTGTGTGCATTTACAGTGTGAGTTTGTGAGTTTCCTGGCGGTAAATATCTAATATGCATCTTCAAAGCTAGATAATCGATTTGTGATAAAACATTTTCAAATTGAATTGCAATATTGACTTGATCCTACTTGAGCGTTTTGTATTCTTGTAAATGGTTTTATTTCACTGTGTTTAAGAGGGATTGTGCACTTTAAATAACGCCACATTTACCCGAAGCCTGCATTTTCTTGCCATTAACCAATAAGTTTGCAGATAAGACTTTACAAGAGCTTATAAAATCTGATTCACTGCTTCAGTTTAGACCAGTCTGCGGTGGATAGAGTGGGCTTTCTTTGAGCTGTCTGAGCTAAACCCCAGGGTTGGGTGCAGAGTCGGTGCTCAGATCAACACAGATACAGTATGCTCAGGAGCAGTACATACAGCCTCATCCTGCATGTTACTTTAATGCAGATATAATTGAATTACACCAATCAAGTTAGTGTGCTCTGGAGTATTATGCAGTATATGTGAATATGAATGAGTATCATGACTGATACACTTTTGTTTATCTTTGTTAAGTCACTGACACGCTCGTATTTTGCAAACAGACTAACTATTAACCTACATTACTCACCCAGGAAGAGCAGAGCTGTCGGTCCAAATCAAGTGAGAGAATATGTTTCATGCCTGCCAGCTATTGAATCGGAATCCCATTCATAATTTTGTTTCTAATATTAAAGGTCACATTAGCATTTGTG
Source organism: Apogon hyalosoma (assembly GCA_037367295.1). Lineage (NCBI taxonomy): Eukaryota > Metazoa > Chordata > Actinopteri > Kurtiformes > Apogonidae > Apogon > Apogon hyalosoma. The sequence goes on along the minus strand of JAPQRP010000006.1, from coordinate 27,215,986 downwards.
TTGATAAGCAGTCCGTATACTGGGCCTATAGCACTCATGTCTCTGCTGTTGTTGCCGGGTAGATCAAAGTCGGATTGGATAATGAGTTTCCCTGAGGAATCTGCATAATATGTTGAATTTTCTGCATTAATGTACTGTTAGTGATATAAACCAGAAGCACAAATTAAAACTATGCACAGAAGAAGAATTTTTCAACATTTAGATTCACATCACATGTTTGAGATAAGCAAATTCTTGTCATTATGTGAATTAATGGTCAATTAAAGGTTTTAACATATTATTCCTGCATACATTCACACATTCATTTCATGCATTTAGTATTTAGTGCATTGAAGTGTCACGTAACTGTAGCCTCTATCTGCAGTAAAATCTGAATTTTAGATGCATAGGTATATTTTAGAATAAATTGTGTGCTTCAGTACCTTTTTGCAAAGTTTTTCTAGTCCATATCAGTATTTTATGGGGAGTTGGAGTGTGTCAAGGCTTATTCTGGTGCATCATGTTGTTAATGCTTGCTTACTCCACACTGGATCAGGGAGCTCCAACAATACGAGCATACATTAGGCGAGAAGCTGTGCACAATGTGGACAGATTGCAGGTCTGTAAATGCCTTGCACAGACAATTCTTTGTACCTATAGAATGTAGAGTCTCAATTTTGGATCAAGCCAACAGAGATACAAGTGGAACAAGCAAACACCAGTAACAGGAAACCCACAGCTACTCAGTGAATAGAAACCCCCAAAACCATCTCTCTGTGTCTTCCAAGAAAACCATTAACCACCTCAAAGACATAACAGACGACAGGTTAAAGTGGTGCTGTACATCCATCTTTCGTCAGTCGCCACTTTATTGAAGCAGTGGTGTTCTGCAGACCTGCAGTAACGTCTTGTGTATGTATTTATTGTGTTTGCACTCAAGGTGAGGCAGCCATACAGTAACACGCAGCCTGTATGTGTGTTTATGTACATGTAAGCTCTCTTTCTATTTTGTGCCAGTGCATTAGGGTATGTGTTTTTTTTTTTTTCATAAATCCATTTTCGTTGGTTGTCAGCACTAACGCTACTGTCAGCAGCAGTTGATGGAGCTCCACTCTGCTGTAAGACTCTCTGATCTATCAGCTGTGACGTAATGCTCTCCTCAATCACCAGCCCAGGGAACAGTAAATCAGAGTGCTGCTGCTCTGCGTGATGCTAATGTTAGTTCCCTGCTCGATGCTCAACCACTAAGCTCATCTACAGTCCAAACAGCACGAGAACACTGGGATGAATGCTGGAGATTTTAATCACTACTAATGACCTCACTTATCAAGGCCATATTAAAAGCACTTTAAGTCAAAAGCTGATTAAACAAAATCAACATTTTACAGACACTAACATCAATGAAACCTGTGAAACCTCATTTGATTTCCTAATGGCACTTTTAATACTTTGGGGTTCAACCCAAACAAAAATACCACAAAGCGAGAATTATGCTTATGAATCCCTGTATCATTCATTCTTTGCATATTCAGGTGAGAATTCACAATTGGAAAATGAAAAAATGACTGGTTATTTCATTATTCATGTACATATAAAAAATAAAAAAATGAGTTTTTCATTCTTTCGACTGTACGCACAAATTAAAAATTGGAAATAAGCAAATGTTGGGTTTCATGTTAAGATTTTTGATATCCGATTTGGAATGACCCACAAGTTACTGACTTCTTTGTGTTGAGCTGGACAATCATAGGTTTGCTAGTATTCTGCTTAATGCATTCTGTGGTAATGGAGAATTTTATTCAGAGTTAGCAAATGTGTTACTTTCAAGGAGGACGACATGACAACTGAAAAAAATCAATAGGATCTTCCAGGTGTTGTTGTTTTGTCTAATACAGTGTGGCCATGGTAGCCAATCTAAGTAAAAGCCACTTCATGTAACACATGAAAAAGTCACATACCAAATTGGATATCAAAAATGTCAACATGAAACATTTGGTCCATTTGCTTATTTCCCATTTTTAATTTGTGCGTACAATCGAAAGAATGAAAAACAACAGTTTTTTTTAATTTTTGATTTGTACATGAATCATGAAATAACTATTCATTTTTTCATTTTCCAATTGTAGATTCTGAACTGAATATGAGAAAAAACACGATAAATAGATTCTTATGTATGTTCATTATCACAAGCAAACTAAAAATCCTTATTACACCCTTGTTTGTCGATTAGTCAGAAGGTTCATTTGTGAAAGATGCAAGACAAAAGTTTAAAGCTGTGAGACCATCAGATGGCGCATCAGATGTGCAGTTTCTGAAGCCGTGGGCACTCGGGGTAGCACAATACAACATGCCAACTTGGAGGAGTGAACAGCCAGGTTACAGAGCAGTGTGTGAACAGGGGCAATAAGACACAAGTCAACAGAAGGCGCTTAGCAGGACAGGTGGAACAACCAGCACCCGCTTTTGGAAAAGGTGGCCGTCCATCATAATAAGTGAAAGGCAGTAGACAACAGAATGACTAAGAGTTTTGACATGTCAAGGTTAAAGGGGCAGTTATCTAAGAAAAAAAATACAATTCTCATTAGAGTGTTGAGAATAAAGAGCTCTGAAGTTACACCAAAGATGCCAATGTATTGTATTGTAGAAATATGAACTGAATATATTCATATACCCCCACTTCAGCAGATTTGTGTGATAACTATAGGGAGTAATGAGTCACTCAGTCTAACCATGGGGAGGGAAATGAATGCCACAATGCCTTTGACCAAAGCTTCAGAAAGGGATGGTATAGGATGAGAATATTTACCACTTATAGAATCAAAGGAAATAAAGTGATAAAAGCTAGATGTACTGTTGTTTTCACCACTGGACACAGCTCCAAATGAACAGAATGGGGTTTGATGATGTAGCTATTGTTCTACATGAGTGAATTTGATTATAATGTATTATGTGTTATTGTCTTTGCTAAGTTGTCATGTGTCGATCCACAATTCAGAATAAATGGTGGCATTTCTGACCTTGTTTGTTCGATTCCAAACAGATATTTAGTGCCGCTACTGACAACATAAAGTGTACAGAAAACTGAGGTGATTTGTGTTGTTCTTGTGTTTCTATTCTGTATAAAAACAGAGTTGATGCAGCACTTAAGATTACAAGAGATATAGTTATTATGACTGAGTTTTAGTTTGAAGACGCAAACTTGATGATACTAAACTACAGTTGTGTGTAAACAATGAGTTTTATTGTTAATTCAGTCAACGATAGTCTGTGGATACACAGTGTTGATTTTTTGGTGGTTTTGTGTGTTCTTGTATGCAGTTTCCTCCTGCTACTGCACATAATCCCTTTAAAACCAGACTTAACGTGTAAAATGTAAATGACATGATGTTGTAATGTATGGAGTTAATGTCATGTTACTGTCCATGTAGCAGATCTGACAGCAAAAGAAGATCCATCCAGTTTGATGTGAATATAGTCAGGCACGCTGTCCTGATTAATTTCATATTTTTGCAAATCAGTCATCAACGTCAGCAACAGAAGCTGAAATACGATCCATTTTCTCTTTTATGTGTGTTTCATCTTGTTATGTCTTTTATGTAGTTTTGGTTTTTTTTATATTGTCATGTGTGATATACACAGATGGGTAAATCCAGGGATTCTTTATGCGTTACTGTCCCCTTTATTTAAGTTGAAACATGTATTGATGTTGGGAAGGTGTGAAATGATGTACACCTTTTGATGCATTCCCCTCAAATACATTAAAACTAAAGAAACGGTCCTTTTTTAGAATGTAAGGACTAGATAGAAGGACAGATACAGAAGTAGAAATAATAAGCTGTCAGAAAAATAAATGCTCAAATAAATAACAGATACCTGACAATTCATCTGTGTATTTTCTTACTTCCTACTAGTAGAGTTACAGTTTTGTGTGCGCACTAAAGAGCTTTGCAGGACATACCTCGTTCTGAATGAAGAAAAATGAATGAACACATCCATCTTGTCACCACTATACTATTTCTTATTATGGCATTAGTGTCACTGCCACATTTTCTTTATCTTCAGGTGGCATTTCTCTCCCATACTCTTGTATTTCCTCCCTGTTTCTCTTTCTCTCTCATCAAAATGCAAATAAATATTAAAGCATTTTTGCTGTTTTTTTTTTTCTTTGCTCAAGTTGGCAGTTCTTACTATGCCCAGTTGCATTTCTATTAATCTTCGTCTCATCTTCTCTCCATGTGATACTGTTGCACTTTTTTTTCCTTATTATGGTTATTTTCCTTCTTCTTTTGTCTAATGGCTGATAATTGCCTGTAATTGGTGCCAGACACCACACCAGCCAAAAAAGCTTTATCACACTAAAAACAAACCGAAGTGCGGTTCAGTTTGACCTGCATCTGTTGAGCAACAGTACAACAGTCTCAAAATCGAAGGAGAGTGGATTTATAGACCTATAGATACAGTGTTGAGCTGACAAGCAACAGTTTGTATTAGAAGTCCAGGGAAATTATGTGTAGGAAGTGAGTGCCACCGCCACTTCACCATCTGAGCATGGCTGCTGAATATAATGAAACACAATGAGTAAAGCTTAACGACAGGACTGGTACAAGAGGCAGCAATAAGTGACTGTAGAAAAAGGGACTTGTGAACTGATGGGCAGCAGCTGAAAATGGTGAATCCAGCAGGTCCTTCTATAGAGCACTGGGAGAAATTAGGAAACCATAGACAGGTAGCAGAGAGGAGGAAATGCAGCCACAGAGTTGACACTTAGCATCCCTGACCTCATTTGTCATGTTCCCTTTCTTTTGTCAGGTATGGCCATGTGTGATACGCAGCTGTATTCCTAAATATACAATAGAATGCCCAGAAACAGCTGAACTGAGCTGTGCACTACGGTAACCACAATTATTTTGTTGGAAAGCCAACACAATAGCTGTGTGATTCAGCAGCACCACACAGTGCGGACTTTTGGACTCCTTTAAATCCCAAAACATTTCATTTCAGGGCTCTTTAAAAACATTAAACTTTATAGCCAGGAGGCAAGTGAGAATTATCCAATTTCAAGCCATCACATATTGTACCATAACACCCACACCACAGTCTATGGTTTGCACATGTTAGCTGATCTGTAGAGCACAGTTAATGCAATCAACCATGATTTTGGAGTAAAAATGTTATCAACGTTTCCTCAGGGCAGCAAGGTCAGATGCATCTTCACAATCCAAAAGATAAATGGATCAGGTTTCCGCGCCACATGCAGTTCAGGGTCTAGTCTGCCAGCAGCCACATAAACATAGGCTTTCGGCCTTAAACACAGGTTGCTCGGTCTAGTGACGCTTGTCAAAACACAAAATGTCTCCAAGCTAAGGGAGTGGTTTGACATGATCGATGGACACTGAAGGGGACATAACCATAGATTCACTTGAGTGACCTGCAGATTTTTTCCCTTCGTGCTTTGTGGGTCACAGTAAATGCAACATGCTTCTGCATCCGTGATTGTGGGATTAGATTAAATTGTCACCTGTGGTAGCCCTGGTTTTCGAAAGAAGCACTAGCTCCACACAGATGCTTATGGAGAGGAAAGACCGTCTGCAGCCTCCATGTGACAAATTTGCACATCAAAGTGTGATTTTTAAATGGGATACCATATACAGTGTAGCTTCATTTTCCTGCCCTGGATCTAAAAGATTGTGGCGAGTGAATACCCCTCATGTGTTTGTATCCATTTGACTTGTTGTCATTGCAACAGGTGTTACCTTAAGATAAAATGTGGAGTGAGAAATATGATTTTCAGTTGAAGGATAGACATTTCTTATCTGAGATAACCACTTTACATTTGTCATAACCTGTCTCTACCTCTGAGTTCAGCTGTTACTAAAACTGTATGCTTGTGTATATGTGTGTGTTTTTGAGACATGCATATACGGGCTGTGTGTTTGTGTGGCGTATTCACTCAATGGGATACAAACCAATTATTGTGTGAGGGGTGGGAAATGTTTGGTTTTGGATGGAAAATATGATTTAATCTGTTGTACTGTTGGGACATAAGCACTATATCAAACCCTCACAGGCTGTCAGCACTGCGAGAAAATATGTATATTAGCATGTAATATATTGTCACATGTTTTATATCGTACTTTTAAGTCACCCCACGTCTTAAAAACAAAGCCAGATGCAAATGTATTCACAGTTGTTTTTCCCTTGATTGTGATGATGATTATTAGGCTGTTTTGTACCACATCCAACCCTCTGTGCCCTTCACACAGTGTATCATACACGAAATGTTAGTAATGTTAAGATTAATGGATGTTTTTTGACTCCTACACAGGAGACAGGGCTTTGATTCCCATGAGTGTGGCACGTGCTCTTCTTTTATCACTGAAGTTGCAGTTTTATAAAATTTTACACTCCAAAACTGCTTGGTTAGGGGTTTTTTTTTTGTTTGTTTGTTACGAGAGGTCACCACAAAGTAATTGTACAAAGGGCACCCAAATGGTCAGTGTCAGCTGTTTTATTATATATTTTTTAATTATTCTTCCTTGAAATTATATCCAAATTTATTCCAAAAAAAAAAAAAAAATAGGCCATTTGTTTTAATTTAGGCAAACTATCCCATATGGCATGTGGGTGTAGCAGGGTTAAACCCAGTTACAATAATAACACTACATAATTAATTTAGGAGTCAATATTTTTTTCTATTTAATAGTGACTCATTTGTGTTTTGTTTTTAACACCAGTTGTTGCCACCAAATGTTAGCTCTGATAACTTGCATGTGAACAGGTTACTGTTCCAAACTCTCAGCACTTCCAGTCACTGAGGCCTGGATGAGATTTGTTCCTGAAATCTCAAAATCAAGGAGGAGCAAAGCAGAACATGAAGACGAAGTAACCTCTCAGCAAGGTATTTGGAGAGGCATAATCCTACGGGCTGGTCTGTTGGTGCTACTTATAGAAATATTGGCACTGGTTCCTTTCTGTTTATAAAGCTGGCGGGCCCCAGAGCATGGGGCGGAGACTGTGGAGATCTCTGATATTTGGCAAAGTCAACAGTGGTAACAGGAGGATACTTCATCATAGTCACAGTCACTGTCAGGTATCTGAGACCTTGCCAGCTTTTTCAATTTCTTCTGGCCTTATAGCAATTTGCTAAGCTGAGAGAAAGCAGTTGAATGGCAATGTGAGAGTAAAATTATTTGTATAACACAGAGGAGGGAGTGACCTAAACTGGACTGAAGGACACCCGTAGAGATATAAGCAATCATACAGTTTGAGGTGCTATTTTGCATGGCTGCCTCTGGAGAAATGTGTCTAAGTTGCTTTGAGGAGGTCACCAGATGGCATGAAAGTCACCAGCTATTACCCATGACACTCTGGGAGCCTGTTTAGTGGAGCTGGTGTTCACTTTCCAGTGTGAAAGTGGCTGTATTATCAGGATGTTTAAAAGGGGCTTCAGTTTGGGATGTAAAGAGCCCAAGTAATGGATGAGTTCAGCGATTTTAGGTGCATTGTTTAGTTACAAAAAAACATTATGCCACTTACCTCAAGTGGTATTTATGCAGATAGTTCTGGTTTTATGTGCTTGAGTTTTGAGATATATGCATTATTATGTTAATTTTCAGTACAGTGTGCATTGAAAATATTATATATTGGAACACATTAAAACCCTCTTAATGAATGAAAATGTAAAATATTATTCATTAACTATTTTGATAATTGAATAAACATCTCAGTAATTTTCAGGCAAAGACGCCACTTATTCCTACCGCGTTATAATATGCAAAATACATCTAATTAACCTTGATAGAAAAAGTCTCATTATTTAATTATATCATCTTTATCTCAGGATAATTCCACTGGGCATTTCCTCCTTTAAAGATGATTAATTTATCAATCAAAAATAATAATAATTACATTTATCAAAACAGGAAATAATTGCTTAGTTGGAGCCTTAGAACATGAAGAAAAGAACAAAAAAAACCCAAAAAAAACAAAATCTGTGTCTTCATGGCGGATATCAGTAGATACTGTGTGTACTGTATGTTTTTACTACATTTTATTTATTGTTTTAATAACCTAGCACCCTTCAGGTTGAATGATAGCAACTATGTACAAAGAATATGAGTGTTTGTTTGCCAGATCAACCCATCCCTCCCACATCCACCCTCCACTTTGAAAAGCCCACCCTCCCATCGACCACAAACAACCATCCCACCCACTCCTCTACCCACAAACAACCCTCTCAGGTCAGACCATTAGTTATTTCACAGTATGCAACTAGAAAAAGAAATAAAACAGAATATAAGGGAAAAATACATGAGAATAAAAAAAAAAGAGAAAAATGAAATGTATGCATAGAGGGAATAGCTAAGAACATTATTCATTTTACTTTGAGTGAACCAGATATTTTTTAACCATTTAGCAAAGCGCTCTGACTATGTTTCCCAGTTCGGAACGTACGCTTCGGTAATTCTTCAAGCAGTCGCAGGACGGCTTCAGATGGCAGCGTCAGGATAAGTGCAGTTCACACGGAGCATGTCAAACAGAGGTATCGGGATAATGGATTTCCTGTGTGTCCCTGTGGGTTGTTTCACTATCGACAGGAGAGTGGCTCAAGTCCTGCCATTCACAAACTGGGGAGCAGATAACACGGGGAATGAGAGCAGACGGTGCCAGAGTTCACCTGTCACTCGGGCTTCGCTTCCAAATTGCTGCTGTTGATTTAACTGATTGGAGACAGGCCCACTTAAACAAAACAGAGTGTGGGCTTCCCGCTGAGAGTGTTACAGAGACAAAACACGTTGGTATAGCAGACCTATTGTTTACTCTAACATGGCAGACGTGACCTTTAGTGAGCGTTTCAAATAACCGGTGGGACCTGACAGAGACTAAGTCGGGCTTAGGAGAGGAAGTTCCTGCTAGTGCTGACATTACCGGCCATCTGCTTTAACTAGATGACAGGGAGGCCCGTAATGAAACAGCCACTTAACAGATCCAGGAATTATTTATAGCTATATAAGGTGGGTTAAAAATGTTAAGCTGTTACGTCTGTGTTCAGTTTTTCCACTTCAGTAGATCATTTTGGCTTTATTTTTCAGATCTGAAGTGTCACAGATCACCACTCTAGGTTTGTCTAAGGATTATTCTTTCAATACACCTAATTATCTTTCTATTAAAATGTCTAACATAAAATGTTCTTAAATATGTTTAGTTAACACAAAAAATATAGCCTTCAAATCCTCACTTATAAAACCCCAGAGAGAATTAAAAGAAATACATATATGGCTGATTGTATTATGAAACTAATTCCAGATAATTAAGTGCTTCATTAACAGATGAATAGGCCTGTTAATTTCAGGTTTTTCTAAAATACATTCCTTCACATTTTTTGAAGTACATTTTCTGATTATACCATTATTATTTAAGATTTTTTTAAATTTTATTTTAGAGGGTGTTAAAGAATACAGATATGTACTTGCAAAATCATCTCATACACTGAGTTTATCAGATCCCAGTTGTCTTAAATAAAATCATCTACTTTTTTACTTTAATACTTTGGTGAATTAAAAGTCATACTTTGCACTCCCCACCAACAACTTGAGAATTTTGTAAAACTAACAGCAGGATGTACTGTGATCCCTGCCGTAGTTTAAATGGCAGCAAAGTGACAGATTGGAGCTTTAAGATGTGTTTTTATCACTGCATTGGATTTTGGGGAAATTTAATTGGTCGCATTTTCAGTGCTGCATTAAGCTTCTCTTACAGATGGGCACGGCTAACTCTTACTGTTTTTGTTTTGTGACTCTGTATCTTTTATGGCTGCGTGTAATCAGACTGCTGTCCTTCTCGGGATTAATAATAGCTGTGATTTCACGAGGTGCTACTGTATCAGCATGGCTGTGCTCCAAGATGTCATTTGGCCAGAGAGCATGAACCAGCAGCAGAATGAATGACTGTATATCCCATTACCCCCGGTGCTGGGTTTGCATTTTGTCCTCGCTCATGGAGCTAAACTGAAGGGTATTTCTAGAGAAAAAATGATGAGAATTTCATTATTGCTAAAGGAAACAGTGTGAGATTTCTTTTCCCGAACACCCTACTGATTTACGTCTGGCCTTATGTTTAAATGAGAATGAAAGCTTGTGAAATGCTAGTTATTGCTGGATGCGCAGCTCGCAGCAGGACTAATGTAATGACATGTTAAGAATCAGAGTGGAGAGTTCGGACCTGCAGGATAGCAGAGTGACCTCAGCCCAGCTAAGTGATGGTCTCAGCTCGGCTCCATCTGCCCATTGTGTTTGCCCTTGGCAACCCAACATAGTTGCTGGTGTTGGAGAGTTAATGAGGACTGCGGAAAGGTTAAGTAAACAGGAGGGGCCAGCCTAACAGGAAAATTACTACTGCCATCATCACCAACCGTATCTGAGCAGAGCTCGGGCTTCTCTCATCATTGTGTCATTCATCAGCTCTGATTTTAATGATGCGTGGGTAATATTGAACTGTAGATTACAGCAGCACACCAGAAGAACATATCAGCAGCTAACATCCTTCAAATTCAGTCAGTCTCAAAGTCTGTGCTTCTGAGGATGTAAAACCCGATCCCAATTTCTTCTCTTTTGAAGAATATCACATATATGAGTGGAGAAAAGTGGACATTTTCGGCCTTGCCATCTCTCATGGCTGTGAACTGCTCCTTGGAGCTGCTCCTCAGGGCAAACACAGGCTGCCGACTCCCTACATACCATGATGGATGATGGGATTGTTATTCAGCATTCCTAGGCTCCGCTCGGCTGCCAAGCTGCTGTCTCCTCCGATGGCCATTGTTCTCCGGTCGGCTGGAAGAGTCACCTTTATCCGATTGAAATAAATGAGATATACTCAAACTGAGACATTAATTACAAAGTTTATCTCCCGGCTAAAGTACACTAATAAAGGACTCTAATAAGGCATCCATCATAGCTAGACTCTGTGGATGTGGCTAAGGGCGCTGGCCAGAGGTCACCCAGTTTGATGAATGACAGTCATGTATGATGCCACAAAAGACAGTACAAATCTCAGCCTCCCCCCACCGATACTAGCCCTACATTTACAAAATATGTGCACATACAAGGCCATTTTGATCCTGTAACAGATTATTCGCTGCTATTCTTTGTTATCAAAAATAATTAGAACGTAACCTTGTTGTTGCCTTAAATTTGGCCTGTCCAGTACTCCTGACTGAGATACCACACACCTCTATGATCCCAGCCGATGTTTGCTTGTCAACACACAACTATTGTACCTACTATTTTTGTGTGCTTGCCTACAGACAATTATGACAAATGTGCAGTCTGCGCTGCCGGCGCTGACTGCTGACTGCTGCCGGCAACACTGCTGGCTACAGTAAGATAAAGATAAAGTGAAAGAAATAACCAGTGCCAACAGGACCAAGAGAGTAGTTTACAATTGATTAAGCTTTGTTGTAACCTAACCCTACGGCACAGGATGACCCTTATAAAACTGTTGCGGTTTCCAGTTAGATTTAAAACCTGAATTTGGCATCTTGTCACAGAAGTACTTTTGTCCCCGTGCTCTACTGCTGTCTACAACTGGCTTTGAGCTATGTTATCTTCAGCCACATGTGACCGTAGAAGCGTCTGGGAAGGTTTGCAGAGGCTGTACCCTCTAGTTGTACATGATGCCTGCTTCATGCCAAATGATGCATTCAGTTTCTTAAGAGACCATGAGGGCAGCCCATCAAGTCACAGATGCATACGGATGTTTTCATGCCGGATTTTTATATATGTGTAGCGTGCATTCAATAGGAACAAAATAGGCTGGAAATGGACATCTGTTAATGACTGTTATTTACATTCCCCTTCATCTTTAGTGCCTATTTCCATGTAGATTCACAGCTGTTTCTTTTTGTTTTAATGTAAATTTCAGGGTGTTTGCAGTCAAGACACTTTACACTTGGATCACAGGTGAAGTTTAACATAATTACAAGTGTATCTCAAAAGCCCACGAAGAGAAACTCGGATCTAATAGCAGGTGCTGCAAAAAGTTTCTTGGCAGCAAAAGTTTTACAGCTGTACTTTTAAAAAGCCACTCTCAATCTTTAGGGAGATACAGGATATTTTTATGAAGTCGGGTATAGATTCTTTTCAAGAGCATATACTTTATATAAGGCGTTAAAAGGGACACTTGTGTGCTCTACTTAGTCTTAAGAGTTTTTTTCTTCATGTACAGTGAAGCAAATTGTCCATGCAGTGCAATTTTAGTGACCATATTGTGGCTTTTGGCAGTGACTCAGAATGACTGTCTGACATCTCCACTGCTGCTCTGCTCTGCTAAGATTGCACCAGCTGTCGCCCGTTTGCTTTCTAATGTCTTCTTTGTTAACATTTTATCAGCTGTCTGATAACGGCGTAACTGGAGGGCAGGCTCCCTCCAGCACTGGACTACAATGACACAGAGGATGTTTAGCAAAGATCTACTGTATGCATGAATCAAAGTATCGTAGACAAGAACCGGTGCGTTACAAAATAAAAAACTAAACAATTTATAATAAATTAAATGCAAGATGTGTAGGATATTCATATATAAGAAAGCATAAATAACTCATTAGATTTTAATGGTCAAATTAAAATTTTAAAAGCCCCATCAGCACAAGTGCATATTCATATTCATATCTGATATTACGTGATGACATTTTTAGTAACAGAAACAGATGGAGCATGAACTGTTATTAGTAAACATAAGGCAGTCCCTTTGACAAGAATTAAAGCAAACTGTTTGAGGTCTTTAATAATGAAACAGGTGTCCTCTGCATGTCATGCATCATACAAACATAAAAGCTCATTCATCACTGAGAAAAATGACCAGCATACTCAAGTGTACTCCTCACAATATGCAAAACAGCAGCTTCTCCTCATATGCAAAACAGCTCTTTTTACTCCTTAAGATCTATTATTCACTTTCTTGCTTGCATATCCAATTACTAAATGAGCTTGCTTCATTCCAACGACTCTAAAAAATTCTTCATGGAAAAAAAAAACTCCATAGAGCAATTAGTAACACTAGAGGGTAACATGGCTTGTCTCCTTGTTGCTCTCATATTGTCTGCCTTTGGTGTCACTAATCGCTAAATCTGTGCACTGATCACCCATTTTAATTTAATCGTGCCTCTATCCAAGTACAGAATAAGCTACATACACTATTTGTGAACCAACATCCTACACAAGTGACTGCTTCCTGTGCTGTATACTGTATGTAATTGCTTCATGTAGTTGATAGTTAAAGGCCTCAAGTTTTAGCAGAGAATCACAGGAGATAAACAGCGTATATAATGATGATATCCTGCTGTTTAGTTGCACTGTGGACATGTGGCTGATTTGAAAAGACAGCACTTCGCTGTAAAATGAAAATAATGTTACAGGAGCTTGTTCCTTCCCCTCACTGCAGCAGAAGTTCACCCCTGCAGGCTGACCAAAGCTCTGTGGTTTGCCCAGGGCAAGCTGTCTTGCTCCTGCCTCTGCGGCTCATCTGTCATTGGCCAGACCTAAAGCTGCTGGATCTTTGCCTGAAGACTTTTAAAACTCTCTGGCGAGAGGTCATACATTGAATTAGAAAGCCAGTGGGGGAAATATCTTGGTGCTGGAGCAAAAGCAAGTATTAAACTGTGTTTCTGTGGCAGCAGTGCCTCAAGCATTGCTTGCCCTGTCAGTCTGGACTTGGCCTATCATGTGCGGCTGCAGTTTATTTCCAAGGAAAAATACATTCAAATATTACGATTGAGTTCGTACTTCTAGTATGAACTTAGCTGATATCTCAAGTTGGTGTTGATTCAGTGCTTTATTTTTTCTTCTTCTTCAGAGACAGAAGCACTTGTATTATGTAGATTATTGTGAGTTTAACAGTTTCCCAAGCTGATAGCGATCAAAATGATTCACAGAATAATAAACCGCATCATAAAACTAACAAGCAGCTAAAATGTTTGAAAGCACATGCCTCTTCCCCAGCAGCATCTCTCCACTTCAAATGCTGAAGTGTTTGTCATTCAGCTTAATAAGGTGGCCTCAATGGGGAACACCACACCATCACCCTCCGAATGGAGAGCTGGGGTTGGGGTTATGGAGGGTTTATGATGCCATTTTCCAGATCTACTGTAAATTGATGTGCATAGGACTGCACATGAGTGGAGTTGAGGGAATTAGTTTGGTACAAAAGCTGAAGTTTCATGAGTTTTCTTTGTAGAATGTGGTTGTATAAACAGATGAGTTTGGGCATTCAGAGGAATACACCTGTTTTACATACTGCACATAGTCAATAGAAGGGAAAAGCAGATGTTGATAGTCTGATAAAACACAAACACACCAATATAGTCTTTGTGTTGTGCAAGATTGTAGTTTGCTGCAGGTTTAAAACATTAGGTGGCATAATCTTACATAAATAAATGGAAACTGCAACAAACCTTCTTATTTTCTGAAATGTATTTCATAGGGACAATGTATAATCAGTGTTAGAATTAAATATGATGAGACCAATGCAGAATTTAGGACCTCTAGTTGTAGATAATTGTGCAAACTGTGTTTATATTTTAGATTTTCAGAAACAAGACTAATACAATATGTATGAGAAAGGATAATGTACACACACTTTTACACAGATCAAGACAGAAAACAAATAATATTATAGTTTAGATGAACAGAATTGAACCACAACTGAACAGAGTGAAATGACAGTGAAGACCAATGACAAGATACTCAACGTTTATACATTTCTTATTCTTTAATCTGCAGGTTTGCACCAGATCAAACCTTTTTAAATCAGCTGAAATTTTGGCACCTTCAACCAAAAAAGTGCACAGACCAAATGTTTTCAGTCTCAACTCACAGTTTCTCTCGGACTCTTATGTGTTAAACTCATTCAACTGAATGTTTCCGTTACAAGGGCATTCACACTCTCCAGGATCAATATAATACATATGAAATTTGTGAAAATTCTCAAAATGTAATAGGCTGTATTCTTTTCTGAGCTTTCCAGAGTTCGTATTTAATCAGCTTCTCACTGAAAGAAAAATACTCACAGGATCAACTTAGAAAATGGCTTTAATTATGGAAATCATTGTTTGTAAAATAATATTCAGAATTTGATTCAAACCATAATTTTGATTTAAGATTAACATATTCATTTATTTTAGTGCATTCATTTCAAACAAAGTAAAAAATGATAACTTAAAATGAGATGTCTTACTTCATATCAACTTAATATGTTAATTTGGTTAAATCTAATATTTATTATTATATCCACCTTAAGTTTTTACTTCAGAGTAAAGTTATTCATATTAACTGAATATAATTTTGTAATGAGAAATTTTTATTAATTATTATTTAGTTAAATATGTGATTCACTGAAGTGTAATTTTTTTTTAAAAACTTTGCCTGAATCTGTATTTTTCTGTGGTCACAAGCTAAACTGTTAGTAAATCAGGACAAGGTTTTTCTCCTTTTACAACTTGGATTTAGCCAAAGAAAAGTTATGTTGGTTTAATGTAAAAATAGAATTTCACACATATAATAAACATTTAATAACTAATGTTGTTTTTTTTGTGATTTTTTTAAAGTGACTTATAGGTTGAAATAGTTTTGTTGCTTTTTGTGTTTCCTGACCACAGATGGTTACACAACATAACAGATGCAATAAAATTATAAAGTCATGTGTACACTTACATTGATGATTTTAGTTCGTATTCTGTCTCTTCATATCAATATTCTCTGTTTGAAAAGTTGTTTTGAAACATATTTCACTACAGATTACAGAATACATGACCTTGAAACACTATATCATCTCCCTGTCCTCAATGAACACTTAGTTTGTCCTATATTGCTACAACTTTAAGCCCTTTTTTTCTGCTTCTGACTCACTGTTCTCACTGTTGACATTTTCCTTCAATATTGTATTAGATTTTGTTGGAAGAATTCAACAGCTTCACACAGAAACGTCAATTTGTTCACAGTATTCAACACAACAGGCGTTGATTGATCTGCTTTACACACTCTGTGTCATCTTTATAAAAACAGATAAACAGCTGCCTCTTCATAGTGTGATAATAAGACTGACTTCATATTTCATCTGAACTTTATGGCATGTGGTTGTACATTAATTGTATTAACGTTAGAAATCTAAAAATCCAAATAAATACACTGTAATGATTAAAATATATATTATCATGATAGAAATGTTCACGTAAACTGTCAGTAACTAAGCATGATAATGGACAGTTAACAGTTACTTGTGGTTAAAACTGATTATGTTTGATCAGAATGTGACAAATATTTCAGAAATCTAAAGGTAGAACATTTTAAAAAATTCTAATAAGACGAAAATCAACATTAAAGTCAATTTGAAAGAAACTCTGAAGAATTTTCTAAGTGTAGATGACAATGTAAATACAACTAACACTGTACACAAAAAAACAACATTTTGTTACAATGATTATCATTGCAATGTAAAATTATACAGAGACATTTGTCATTATAGCTTTGAAGTCCAGCTGTCTGCTTTAAACTTCTGTTAATATAGTATAAATACGACATACTTTTACTGATGAGGAGTAACACGACTAAAGTAATTTCGATCACTTTGGCACTGTTTCACATTATTATCACATGCAACTGTGTGAATTGATGTGTCATACAATACTGCCACCTAAACTGGGAGTCACTCTCAATGTGTAATGTATAAAAATAGAGACAAAAACATCCATGTTTGGTCTGCAAAAAATGAAGAAGAATCAATTCTGCCTTTTTATTCTCCACATCAAATTTAAAACCAGTGAACACAGATGGAAATAAAGCTATGAATTTACAGCTCTGCAGAAGAACATTTTGTTTTTACTTAGTGCATGATGGAGTGCATTTTTAATAAATGGCAGCAGAAAAGGTTATTTTTACCTGGGAGTGGAATGGTTCTGTTGTAACACACAAAGAAAGGAAAAACAGATTTGCCTAAAAGAGAATAAATGTAGAAATCAACCAAAGACAAAACAAGTCAGGGCTCAATTCTGTAGCAAAGGGAAGCCACCCCGTACCAGGGTTTACACATTGTTGTGTTTAATTATTTATCTTAATCGTTGAATTGTAAATATGCTTGAATAAATCATTTCATAACAGCTGACAATTAATAAATAAAACTGCTGTAAGGTAATAAGGTCATTAATTATGAATGTATCTCCCCACTTATTTTTAAGGCGTTGATGTGGGGTCAGTAAAGTTCATGGTTCAGACCTCCAGCTTTGTTGACTAACCCCCTGTACTGAATCGCCCGCAGTAAAACTCTAAACTTCTGAAATTAATTTTTCTCTCTGAGTTCAAAGCCATGGTTAGGGCTGTATAAGATGAATCCTGTGGGACGTATTGTTTTGCATAAGTTGTTATCTTCCAGGCTGTGGCACTGCTCTCTCATCTCTCTCACACAGTCTGTCTCATTGCTGTTTTCATTGCTATGCGACTGTTTTTGTATTATGATAATGCATTGTTTGTCTGAAAAATCATATGTGTTGCACCTCTTGCCCACATCTGTCTCACAAAAATATTGGTCTCATTAAAGAATAAATGAAAGTATGAGATAAGTTATAGTCCAGAGACGCTCATAGTAACAGTAAGTTGGTAAAATGATAATAATCGCTCTGTAGCTACGGTGAGGGTATTGCTGTTTGATATACTTCGCTCGGTATAAACGGCCAAAAATATACAGGTACCTGCATACAAAAAGCCAAACAATGCATCCACGTGACGGTTAGCACCTCACTTAAAAACCACAAGCTTTAATTTTCTGCTATAACAGCCTCCGCTGCTCCCTGGAGGCTTTCCACAACATTTTGGAACCTGGCTGCAGGGATTTGCTCCCATTTAGCTCAAGAGCATTTTGTGATGTCAGGCGCTAATGTTGGGCATCACTGCCTAACCAACCAGTATAACAACCAATTCTTTCCAAGGTGTTTAGCAGGGTTTCAGGCCAGTCCAGTTCTTCCACACTAAACTGAACACCATTACATTTCGGAGCTCACTTTGTGCACATGGGCAGGGTCTTGTTGAAACGGTGAAAGGGCCTTCCCTAAACATTGACTATTGACTGCTATGTCATTCTTTTTGACTGATGGGTCCGATCAAGCGAAAGTCAACATCAACATGAAAAAGTAAATTTGTACACATCATTTATCAATATCTCTATTTTATGGAACTGTTATCCTTTTTAAAATACCACTTGTAGAAAAAAAAAAGTTACAACCAATTTTATCGACTGTACTTTTTACACCGTAGCCATAGCTCGAATTGGATGATAAAAATTAAATCTAGAAAGTGTATTCAATCTGTTGATTATATAGATGATTATAAAGTTTCAAGGATTAGATTTTCATTATTTTGTGACAGTTATTGATATTTGACTTTGAACACTTGTGAGTTGCTTAAAAGGCTCTGTCTATGTGTTACCACAAAAATACCAATTTTTAATTTTCAAGTTACTTATAATTCAGATATTTGAGCGAAACTTTCAGAAAATAATGATCTTTTGATACATTTTAGGTGATGCATACAATGGTAAAGAGTCGTCCACATGTTACTATGACAACCTGTCCACGTGTTACCACATTCTTATGACAATAAAACGGAGACTTTTCAATATTTTACCCCCAAATTTCTTTTTAGCATAGTTGAACATAATATCTAAAAGGTTTTGTCCTACTTGATATAAATGTCTTTTTTGCGATCAAATTTTTTATTTTGTTTTCCCAACTTTGAAAAAGGCAGTACAAATAAATAACAAATACAAAATATAGTGACAGATGTAAAAATGAGGCAATGAGAGATATGAAAGACCACCATAATAATAATAAAAAAGAAACAAACAAAACAAAAAACAAATCAAAACAAAAAACACAAATTAAACCCCCTTCCCTCCCACCACCCCTGGGCCCCTTAGAACTATAAGCTACAAGCAAATTAGGAAGCTCGATCTGCTCCGTTAGTGTCCCCACCACTGAGACCCATAGATCAGTCGTATATTCCTTGATATCAATTTCTTTCGAGAACTGCATGTTTTGAATGTTTACATAAAGCTTAAAAAAATTGATGTCAGTTTCAAGTCCACATGTTACCGAGCAGTAATTTGACATTTTTCACCTAAAAATGTTCATTCATTCATTCATTCATTCATTCATTCATTCATTTTCTGAATCTCCCCAAATTTTGTTATACATAATGTTAAAGTGCTTATAAATACCTACTCAAGTATGTATAATACATGCATAAAAGTTATTCTGCTTACATGACAGAGACTGTTGAACACAAAATGAGCCCATATGTTACCGCTTGATCAGACCCTGATATAAAGTGAGACCAAAGAAAAATTCAAGTGTAAACATACTTGTGTGTCTTATGTATGGGACCTCATTTAGGAAAAGAAGCAGTCGATGGGGAGAGACAATCATTTTTCTTGTTTCCATTTCAAGTGTAGCATCATATATATGTTCATTTTCTGAACCACTTAGGCTTTGAGAGGGTGGAGGGGATTACAGAGCCTATCCTGGTTACCAATGGGCAAAGGCTGGATGAGTTTCCACCTCTGGCATCTCTACTACCCTCTCCAGGCCTGAGCCTATCCCGGGTATGAACGGGTGAAGGCTGGACATGGTGGCAGCTCATCATAGGGCTCCATTCACTCCCACATTCACACTTATGGGTTATTTAGATTCACCAACTAACTTATGAATTTATAAAGACCCAGGACTGCTTCTGTGGCAGCTCTCACATGTGTTTTTTTTTTTCTCTATTTTACCCGTCTTAAGTGATTTATCACCATTTATTATTATATTAGCCTCTGTATTTTTTGTTCTTCTCAGTAAAAATCAGGTATTTTGTTATATTTAATTCACTGATCATGGAGATATAAAAAAAGCTCCGATTAATGTTGAGGGTTATTATATCAGACACAGAAAACTGAAGAAAAAGTGACTTTTTCAGCAAAGATATCAACGACTGAAGGTAAAAACAAGCATCTCCAACCAGTCATTTGTCAAACTACATGACTTTTACTGGCGTTTCCATGTTCACAACGGAGCCTCTGAACGTCCAAGTGGGTCATATCCGATGACAAGCGGCATTTTATCTCAGTTATTTCTACATATTGATAGGGTTAGAGGTTTAACAGTTGTTAAACATTTTAGATCAGTAGATGATTTTGGTTTTCTAGTAGTTGATTGGCTCTTTGAGGATTTAAGTGCATTTCTTTGGAAGGTGGGCCGAAGCTTCTCAGATTGAACCCAGGACCGACAGTGCTAACCACTACACCTCTGTGCCACTGTTCATCTACACAAATAGACGATAATTTGACAACTTTTGCAAAGTATCAGACTTTGAAAATAGAAAAATACAAAAACTATGCACCAGGAAATTGTAGAGATGATGTCTCTCCATTGTCTCTTCAGTCTCTGAAGTTGCACCTTCAACAGGACCAAACCTGTAGTGATCTTTTAATACTTTTTCCCATCTGTCTTGAAAAATGAGGTGAAATATGCTGGGCCTGTGGTGAGATGTATCACATGGGATGAGAGATGCAGTCCACTGAGCTGTCTAACACAAAACTAGAGGTTATTTCTCTGTCTTTGGTATGAAGTTCAACTTTCTTGACTGGTAAAGATATATTTTAAATAGAAAAAGTGGATTTAACTAAACAAATAGATAAGATCTGTCCAATGAGTAGTTACTGCAGTGATTTATGTTTCAGCTGCAACATGTTCATTAACTCTATGCAGTGATGCAGTGAGTAGCCTCACATTTCTTAAAAAACAAACAAATAAAGAGAAAAAAACCCATCAGTTTACTAGAGAGCATAAAGATTGGACTGTGTTTCAATGGGAAAAGGTCATGTAGTCTGATGAGTCCAGCTTGACCCTGTTCCAGAGTGATGGTGCATCAGACTGAGAAGAGAGGTGGATGAAGTGATTACCCATCATGCCTAGTGCATAAGTGCCCTGACCTGGGGTTGCTTCAGTCGATCCGGTCTAGGTTCAGCAACGTAATGTGGCCAAAAATAAATGATTTTATTCTGCATTGGTTTAACCCATAAAGACCCAAACATCCACTGTCAACCAAAAGAGTCTACTGATCTAACCTGTTTAATAACGGTTCATCCATTAATCCCATCAATCCATGATGATTATTGAGGTAAAATGTAGTTTGTCATCGTTTCATGGTCATCAGATTTGACCCATTTAGACGTTCAGAGGCTGCGTAGTGAACGTGGAAACACCGTCATCTTCTGCAACATCAGGATTCATCAGTTTTTGTTTGATATATAAGTGGTTAGAGACACTTGTTTTTATGTTCAGTTATTGATAGATTTTACAGAACAAGCCACTTTTCCTTCAGTTGTTTGTGTTTTGACACAATAACCTTTGAATTTACTTTGAGCTTTGATGAACATCTACGTGATCAGTGAATTAAACGTAGGAAAATAAATGATTATGCAGAGGATGATATTATAATAAATGGTGATAAATCCCTTTGGAAAGCTTAAGTAGAGAGACAAAATAATTTGGGAACTGCCACAAAAGTCACGCTGCGTCTTTATGGGTTAAGACAATATGGTAAATGTACACTGTAATAAAAACTAAAGGTATCTAAGAATAATATTAAGAGTGTGGGACTTTTTGTGGCCAGGCTGTGAATGCGTAACTTGTCACAAATATATTTTTCTCTTGACTTTGACTGCCTTTCATATTTTTTCTGAAGCAAGATCCACCAGAAGGGATGGGGTTTCATCTCTATGTATGGTGTGGGTTTTGTGCTTTAACATGCTTATGAGTATGTTTATGGCCACAGTGATTAATGACTAATTTATCCTTGAACAAATACGTATGTTTTATTTTCTTTTATTCAAATCAAGAAATAATTAACACATATGTTTTGAGTTTATGTGTGCCTGTGGATTAAAAATACATTAATGATAAATGTAATAAAAGTGCTCTTTCAGTCTTCTATGTGGAGCCTTGAAGTAGAGCAGCGGCTGATTCCGACTAAATTTGATCAGCATTCTGTAATTATAGCTGTCAGTCATGTACTTAACCCTCCTACCTGTCTAAAACCACCTGTGATTAATTCCATCTGTGTCACAGAAGAGAATTTCTGCCACCTGAACACCCGACAAAGAGTAGATGCAGAAATCTCATCTCCTCTCAACTCACTTGTATGATAGAACAGTATGGTGCTAAAAACCTATCAAGAACTGCAGCTTTAATATTACAAAATTAGCGTTTGTCTTTCCTTCCAAACAACCATTTTCCTCTTTTATTTTTTTTTTTTAAGTCAAATTATAAGCACTTGCTCTGTTTGCCAAGCTTTGTCAAAATAGTGTCCCGTCGTTTCAAAATAATTTCTTAATATTTTAGTTCTTGGCAAAAATAATGAAATTTGGCTAATTACAGTAAAAACTGGAAACAGGGAGGAAAAAATGTGACACTGCTCATTTTGTTGGAATCTAGTGAAGCGTGCCGAGTTTATAAAAGGTTGTTTATTTTTGTTTTTATTTACTTAAAAGAAATGTTTCATTTAAATCCAGAAAAATATTCTTAATTGGTGTAAATCTGTGTTATTTTTCCCCCCTTGTATCAAATCCAAAAGTTAAAACTGAGGCTGCATGCATGTCTGCATATTTGGAATCTGTGTGCATCAGTATAAAAAAAATAAATAAAATGCTTGTCTTTTTCTGTTAGTATTAAATAGTGGGGAATAGAAGATGCCAGGACAAATGAGCAGAGGAAAGGATAAAAGGGGATGACATGCAAAAGTGGCCCTCAGCTGGATTTATCCCCAGACGGTTGTAGTTAAAGGATATCTGGCCTTCACCCTGCAGCCAACAGGACGCCCTGCGAGCAGCTTTCCACACATTTGATGAGTAATACATATGAGAGTGACTTTTTGACATGAAAAATAGCATGCGGTGAAACTGGAATAGGATCACAATCATGAGGAAGGAGTTCATACTGGAGATGTTGACAAGACAAATGTTTGTTCATTGGGTTGTAATAATCTGTAATCAGAGCACAGCAAATGCGTTTTCCATCAGACTGTTTTGTAGTGCAGATAGATTTGAAAAATTGCCTTAGGACTGTGATCAAACACTGGATTCACATCATCTCAAACAGCCAGTATTAGAACATTTTGTAAACAGTGTTTATCTGTAATCGCTGTCTTTTTTCTGACATAGTAAGAAGAAAAAGACATCATCTTAACCTTTTTTTCTTGAGGGGAGGTTGGCATTTAGAGTGTGGAATGAGTCAGTGCTGCATTTTATACAAATAGTGTTGACTGGAGAAATCAGACCTTCGGGACTAAGTAGTTCCTCAAATAGCCATAGAGATGGGCAGTGTTCCCCCAGAGTGAAGGTGTGTCCTACTTTGCACAGGACTATGAGAGGCAATTTAAATTCTTTGATGTGCAATGCAGTATATCCTTTTGAGGTTTGGTTGAATTCAGATGAATGCTAAAGTGTCTGTGAATCATGGAAAAGAAAACGAGAGCAAAAAACAAACTCATCTCTTTGGTGTCAGATAAGTTAAAAATAATAAAATTATCCAAAATAGGTATTTTTGTACCGTTAAGTATGCGGAATACTTTGAAGTACCTGAACACTATTATTTACTCATTTATTAATACTTTTCTGACAGTGATAAATCTAGTTATGTTTTAATTATGCTGATTAATAAACATTATTCATAGTCTTTAATTTCAAATGTATATTGTGTGTGCTGTTTTGCGTTTGTAGCGCATAAACATAGCTATCAGAAGGGTCTTTTTTTTATATGGTAATAATATTTATGTTAAAAAATTCCTTTGTTATATGAGAACATTTCTGTTATTTTTCTCTTATCATGCACAACACCCTCACCCACGTTCAATCATGCAGCAGTTTGGTCATCTGCTGCGCTTTTTACACAAAGCTACTGTTTCACATAAAGACAGCTGCTAGACTTTTGTGTTAACCTGATAATAAACGTGCACATTTGTAGCTTTTTGTTCATATACATGAACATTTTAATCCATCCAAATGCTGTGGCATGAAATCGCTAAACTCCTACACATTACAGTATGAGCAGTCTTTTAACATCTGACTCAAGGCCAAGTACTAATGACTGCATTCAAGTATAGTACGCTAATAGCTCTGAACAATAGTCAGACTGCTCCCAAAGAATACCTGACGTTCCAATCTATCTCTGCTGTTGGCTATTTAATGCAGGAGCCCAGAGAGAGAGATGAAGCTGAGGGCAAACAATAAAAAAGCAATAAACATTAATAACTGAGCAGGTTTGAGTTGTGTGTCCACAGCATATTATAATTAGTGACAGAGTGATAGATAGGACACATAGGATGTTTCTGTGGTGAAAATGTGAATGAAGGATGTTGAACCCACAGCTTAGTTTTGTTGTTTTATGAAAGCATTTGCAAAAGGGTCAAAGCATATATAATGTAGTTTCACAAAGCGTTCTGCAGTACACGCACTGACAAAGAATACAAGGAGTTCGGTGCCTTTTCAGTAACAGGATAAACACCCACCCACTCTTAACATTGGACAGGACTCTGTATAACAGCCATTAGAGACAGCTCACAGGATGGGAAATTAGACAGATATTGAAGTGAAAATTTATATCACTGTTTTCTATTAATGATGTCGACTCTGCTGCTGGTACTCTGGGTGTTTTTTTTTTCCTATGACCCGAAAATATTGTAGCCAGCAGTCTTACATAACCATGTTGCTAAAGATTTAAAATAGCACTGGGGCGAACTTTGAACGCGATGCTAACATTACGATGCATAGCGATGAAAATTAAACATAACCGAACCAAACCCAGAACCAGCAGCCTCTGAAACCACCTCGGCTGCAGTGGAGAAGTCAGCGCAACTCAGTGAGGGAATGTATTTACAATGGTGGAAAAAAAAAGGTTCTGGACAGCCCATGTATTCGTGATTATACTGCATTAAGAATCACTCTTAAGTCACTGAATTCCAAGTATTGGAGAATTGCCAGGTATTGTTCCATTCTCCAAACTCACATAATCCCACAGCATGACAGGTTGAAAGTGTCCGGAATTTAATTATTTTTTTTTTCTTGTACATAACAAGCAATAAAAAAAAATAATTGAACACTGGCATTTATTTGTGTCTGCCTGATGCGGCCACACCTTTTGAAACAAACAAACAAACAAACAAAAAATATTTTTTCACAAATATTTCATGAGAATCAGAATACAGAAATTATTGGGTGTTACATGCACTCCATTTAAGTATAATAAAAAGTAGCAGGAAAGAAATTATCAATACAAGAGAAAGAAAGTGTATATAAAGCTCTAAGTATACAAACACATATATAGCTCTGAATATATACTTTTTTCCACCACTGTCGAGTATAAATATTTACAGCAATGTTACTGTTGTTTGTTGTTTATTTGTTTACTAATTACAGTTTGTCAGTATCCAACGGTTGGTTTTACAGTGAACTGAACAGCCCGTCAGCGGCAGTTTATTAACCCAGTAGTGTGGATATTGCTCATCTATTGAGAAATAAGAATGTTATTTCCAGACAAATCTAACATCACATAATCAGCAAGTAATTTATGAAGCGGGTGTCTGTGTGAGTCTGTGTTTATGACAATCACGGGAAGTGGTCCGTTGTGACTTTGCACCATAGATACACGAGGGCTCTTGGAAACACTATATGCTGAATAAGGACTATTATGAGAACATACTGAGCATCCATAGCTATGTGATCCAGAGGTTAAGTCATGGGTTATACAAGGGTGATCGTACAGGGACACAGAAGTGATAAAAAAGAAAAAAAAAAACATAGAAGACTGAAATCTGATGTTTTCCTCTTACAGTTCCTATTTTCTGAAATTCCTGTGGATGTCCTACAGAATGACAGACGTGACTTCAGATCAGCATTTTCTGATCTGATGCTGTTATCGCCAGTGTCACTGTGATTTTGTTCCTTCCAAAGTCATTACAAACTACCTTTGCAGAATGACTTCCTGAGCTGTTTTGAGTTTAACTTTGTGGCTCTGTCACAACACAACACAAAACAAAGTCATAATATCTACAGCCGCTGGGTTTTTTTTTTTTTTTATCACTTCACAATACACGTATGTTGTTTTAACTGACTGATGCTGTCGTTTATTTTAGCGTCTGTATTTGATGCGAGGACAAAACAATGTTCTAAAATTAAAGCATGGAATAAAACTATAATAATATGAAATATTAATGAGACAGGACTCGGTTTGTGGATTTGTTAAAAGTAAGCGTCTGCCTATTTAGACGTTCTGAAGGCGCCGGTTGATCTGCTGTAGAACTGAACCACTGGAAGTTAAATTTAGCAGCACGCCATCCTTAAAAATAGATGCACAATAAAAGGCAATGTTTTGGCAAAAGCACAAGACTTGAACTTTAGCTTGTGTCATTTATTTATACAGCAACATGGACCCCTTTGCAAGCATACCATTTGTAGTGAGAAGAGAGTACATTACATTAATCTGACTAATGAGCTATCACATTGAATAAATAAATCTACAAGAACAATCATGTATTTTAATAAGAAATGCTAAAGGCCACGCAGATGAAAAATTACCTCTCAAAAGTCTTAGCCTATAGAATAAATCTGACTTCCCTGTTTTGTTGACACGTGGGAGCCATGTGAAGTTGATTTTAATAATTGATCACCAGAAAGTGCTGGGAGAGAGCTTTGCTGATAAGCAAAAGAATAGGTTTTTGTGTTTGAATCACAGCATCCTATCGATCCTCTTTGAATAACGCTTAGTGGAAGAGTCACAGACTTAGGGATTATTTATGGATCCTTCTTGACCTTAGCATTTCCCTTGGAGATTGTGTTTAAGGCTATGAAATTGACTGCCAAATCTGCACGCGTACAATGGATAAATCTAAAGTGACAGCAATAATCAGAGTGGAGAGATTAGCAGTTCCCAGCTTGATTTTTTTTTTTTTATCCTACACAGACATATATCATCATCAGTAACAACTAAGGTGGAGCAGCTTCACCTGCGGGGCGGTCGCCTTTAGCTCGTAATGTTTTTGCGACACAATTCTCATTTGTCACCTTTGATCCATCAACACCGTTTTGCTTAAAAAGGCGACAGCACTGAAAATATAGTGAATATTTCAGAGATAGAGTCTGACTTTGTGTTATATTTGGACCATCTCTGTGTTCACAATATACATATTATTGTGGGAGATAATGCTGGCCTTCTTTCTAGCTTCAAAGTCAGTGTGAAACCTTTATATACAGCGAAATAAAAGAAATTATAAAGCATAATAGTTGAACTTTTTAGCGGCTTGACATAAATATTCACACATTTTCTTTTCTTGTGTTTGTCCACAAAGGAACCCATTCTGTTTTTTCTCCCTCTTTGTTGTTATGTAATTCTCTTTGCTTGCCTCACTTGTCTGTGCGCACAATCTGCTGATTTTTGGGTTGAAATGAAGATGCCCAGAGACAAAATGGTTTAAAGATTTATTTTATAGAGTGGACTGTATCTGCCCGCTGTGCCAAACTAATATGGAGCAGTTTGAGAGAGCAATCAAATGAAAATGGAAATTTGAGCAGCTTAAAGATGAAGCTCATTTTTCCCTTAAGAGCTTGCGACCGTTCTGCCAAAATGTGTGATTTTCTTTTTCACTGCAACTGTTCTGAGGGTATACTGGCTGATGTTCACAGCCTCCTTCTGTTATACATTGTTTACACTTTTGCTGTGATGCTGGAGATTACTATACATGACAACAGTGTTCTCTTATAATTTACTGTGTATTATGTGATATTAAGTTTTTTTCACATTAAAGGAAAAATATCACCCACAAAGACATATGTTAAATACTTGTTTATGCAACATCAAGCATTTATGGCTGTTTTCCTAAACTTTTAGAAAACTTCTCTTCCATTGTTAAAATAAATAAATAAACCAGTCTTTGAAGGTACAGTTCCTTCTCCGGTTTATTTAGAGGTAAGGTAGTTCGCTTTTTAAAGCTACACCTTTCAACACAACCGACTGAGGCAACAAATTCAAAGACTCTGGAGGCAGAGACAAAGAACTGAAGTGATAAAAGAATGAGACAGACAAACAGCGACGAGAGGAAGATGCCAGCAAACAGGATAGCTGTGACTCTGAACCAGCTGCTGATCTGTAATGACACTGATGTATTCACAGGATTATCCTTGTGTATGTGTAGATACTTCTTCCTCTCGTGCTGAATCGAAACCGACAAAGTAGTTACAAACTATTTATGTGAGAAATACATGCAGTTGTACATTTTGTTCAGTGCAACAGAGTTCAGTTGAATACTAATGAATCACCCATTGCCTGTGCGTATCTGTATATTCAACCAGGGGCTGGGTGTGAATGTTAATATGCCGTTGTGGGGACCGAGTATTAGCAGTGGATTACAGGTGACTAGCAGGCTTCTGAATCTCCTTCCTGTGATTCCCTTTGAATGTGTTCACTCCCTTTGAAGTGATGTCAGTTTTAAAATATCTCAGCTCTTTTATGTTTAACCACGGGTGTTTGCGTTCAAGGATCCTTCTCTTTTTTTTTAGGGAAGGAGATGAAAGCATCACAACAGTCAGCATCCATCAAAGAGCAAAAAAGTCTGGGAAAAGTCCTGCACATAACGAAGCATGACTTGTTAAAACACAACGTGAACGCCGGTTGATGCTGTTGTGTCTGCGCCGGGTGATTAGGGCGCAGCAGAGGGTTAAAAAGTTGAATGACAGGCAGATCCTGACAGTGCTCTGTCACTGAATGTGATTGACTGATGGTGTGTTTTGCAGCCGTAATGAGCTTTACAGTATGTGTGTAATGTGCCAGGAGCTGATTCGTATGCTGGATGAGCGAGCTAATTGTTCACAGTGCACATTCCTCCAGTCCCATGGCTCCTCTGATTTGGCTTCATTTAGCCTTTATTTTACCTCATTATACAAGCCTGTGTTATTGCCAGGTTGTATATGTGGTATTCTGCATTGTTGAAATTGACTGTGGTAATTTAATTTAAAAAATCAACTGCGGTAGTCCTCACCTCTCAAACACTAAACAGGTGCAATTTTCAACTGATGGTTTTTGAAAGGTGAAATATATTTGAGCATTTTTTTTACTGCAAGATGAACTCAATTGACTCAAATTGAATTTGTGTGGAAAAATATCCACCTGCCATTGTATTTTATTGCTTTTTTACAACAAGCTGCCTGAAAACCCTTTTATTAATTCCTCATATTGCAGCAAAAAGCCGAATCCCAAGTTGAAGTTGCCAAATGAGCTGTGCTTCTTTTCACCTTGTAAACAAATCAAATGTTGGGAGCAGTTGCGGGGCCATTTTATTTCAAGGAGTAAAGCTGGCTCCCAGCTAAGAGTAGAAAGACTAGGAAGAGGATGTAGAGCTGCAGTTCAGTAGGTCTGTAAGCCGAGGGATGAAAATGTTCTCTGATGCTGATCCTGCGGTTGCTCTGGAGCCCAAACAGCAGCACAGAGAGCTGACAAAACAGGGTATTTACACTGGCATTCCAGTGGCAGTCTCATGTCTGCCCAAAACAAACAATACCCTATGCATAGTCCTGATCTTCCTGGAATACAAGCTCTCACCAGTGTGTTCTGTGTTCAGCAAAAAATCTCTCAAATGTCACTCTGTGGCCATTAAATGGCTCCAACAGTCTGTCCTGCTACATTAGCAGCATACGTTGAACCCAACTGCATTTAAATTTAAAAGGAAGGAAACTCTGGAGTAGTTATTCTGAATTGAACTGCTGGGGGGTTTCCACCGCTGTGTCTGCATTCAGACACTCTCTAGGATTCTACCGCTTCCACCAAATTTTCCTTGTTAATCATCATTCGATTCATCCCTCTATGTCTCTCAGCCTCTCTGTCGCTTTCTGTCTCTATGTGAGTCAACGCGCATGTGTGTAATGAGTGTGTATTTCTACTCTGCAGCTTGGCAGTTCCCATTGTGTGGGCAATGCGCCCCTGAGGCCAGTACCCCACAAAGCAAGTAATGGCACTAAGTATGCAGATAGAGGACTGATTTAGACTGAGAGGCGTCTCTAATCTTATGAGGTGTCAGTGGTGTTGCGCGATAGATTAGTGGACTCTTTCTTTTTATTTCCTCTGTGATCATTACCTCTTCTGTGTTCATCACCACCCCCGGCAAGAACTGCTGTGCAACACCCTATATTCCCATTGTATTAGTATTAGTAGGTGAAGTAATAGCAGCTGGATTATTGTTGTCATCAGTAGCATAGCAATTGTTGCGTTATTGCAACCATGATCTTAATATTATTTCTAGGAGGAGTAATGAGTGCCAACCATCTTGCAGTGAATGTTAGCCCAGTATAGGGCTGGCTGTGTATCAAATTCATCACTTTTTGGATACTGACCATACTGTGTTTGTAACACTAAATATGAAAAACTGGCCAGTACCAAAAGCTCTCATCAGTGTCTGATCCGATGTGTCTGTTTACTCTGCACTCCGATTAGAGGGGCAGATAAGCTCAGAATTCTGCCAGTTTCTGACTGTATAGCTGCTAGCGTAATGACAGCGCTGTTTGAGAACTTTAGTGTCTTTTATTAAATATAAAACAATGTTATCCATCACTGTACACATGCATCAAAGCTGTATTTTTAGGGACTGCTACTATTAGAATAGTGTGTGTGTGTGTGTGTGTGTGAGAAATGTTCTAACACAAGCAGTTGAGGCAGTGATAGATAGACATCTTTTTGGTCTGTGCAGACAGAGATAAGAGGTCCTTGTGTGGGGTGGACATATTAGTATGTTTTCTGACTGGAAGGTATCTGTAGATGCTAGGTAGCCGAACAGATGCAATAACCTCAGATAATGAATATATGTGGTTCTGTCAGTGTGTTGGACTCAGGTTTTGCTTGGCATGTGCTTCAACGGCGAGGAGTCTTTGATGTTGTGCTGCAAGATGTGATCTGGGGCATGACAGGGATGACATTATGTGAGACTGCATCAGGGATTTGGCATAGAAAATATAGTGTAGAGACTCTGCTTCAATCCGCAGAAGGTTGTAGCTGTATGTTCCTTCTGTCCTCTTTTTTTTTTTTTTTTTTTTTTTTTATCATACTCATATATTCTCAAAAGAAACTGACTCATTCCCATTAGGATAAGCTGCAGACATTATCTTTAAATTGACAGTTCATTGAATATTAATGGCTGCAGACTTGTGGTCACACGGTGGATCCCTAAAGTTGTTATAGAGGTGTCTTAGTTGTTTCACACAAAGATGCAGAAAAGCCATTACAACTTAAACTGTGTAAATTGCTGCAACCAAATGTGACCACCCTGAGTCATGTGGGTGGTACACTAACAATGTAGTCAAACTCGCCTGAAAAGGGAACACAGCCACACAAGGCTGTGCATATAAATTTACGTCTACTTTCTGCTGCATTATATTTATTTATTTACTTTCAGTGCCAGTGGGGGCGCATGAAGATTAAAGAGGTAACTTTAACCTATACAAGCTGAAAACAGTGGTGATGGACAAATCAGAGGAGAACAGACACAGGGATCCATGAAAAGGTGGGAGAGACAGCTGGGGAATGAGGATTTCGGAAACTGTTTGATTGATCTTAAAGGCGCATATACTCACCTAACAAGCTTAGTGTGCAAGCTTCCAAAGTGTTCCCTTTGAACATGTTGACCAACAGTTTTTAACCCGCAGATGCAAAATAAAGACAACACAAACAGAACAGACATTTACACAGTCTCATACTGAGAGTATGCTGAGAATTTAAGCCAAAGCCAAAAAAGCCTCTTCACTGTATGGTGGCTCCACAGTTTACTGCTGAAATTACTTTTGCAGATACAGACGTAAGTTTGGAAAAAAAATATATTCCTGTTGATTTTTTCAGACCATATTCACAAATCAAATAAAATGCTGATCTGCTTTCACTATATCCATGTGGTAGATATCTTCAAATCTAGGTGCTGCATGTTCAACCGGAACTATCAAAATGACCGGATACATCTGTGGAAGGAAGAGATAAAATCTGCAATTTTCTCATTTATATGATGTGACCTTTTAAGGCCTTCGAAAGTAAAATAAGTAAAGTCTTCTTTTCTTATTTTTGGACATCATTGTTTGCAGTTGCAGTTACAATTTTCACACCAACTTTATAGCTGGGAACGTGGCAACAATGTTACAGACAGCTTAACGGGGTCCTGTGATTCATGTGCAACAAGCTGTGCGAAAAAAAAGTGCAGTTGAAATTCACACAGTAACAGTTTAGTAA
This sequence comes from Apogon hyalosoma, assembly GCA_037367295.1. NCBI lineage: Eukaryota > Metazoa > Chordata > Actinopteri > Kurtiformes > Apogonidae > Apogon > Apogon hyalosoma. The sequence goes on along the minus strand of JAPQRP010000006.1, from coordinate 27,183,675 downwards.
GTTCATAAACTGAGTTTCTCACAGAAGGAGGGATTGGTATCCATATAGAGTTTCTATGTTCTTCCTCTAGTCTATGAATATCCTCAGCAGGTCCTAGGATATCTAAAAACAGTCAAGCAAACAAAAATCCTTTTGATCACATGGGCTTTTGTGTGTTTCCTCCCACATTCAACAAACATACAATCACTAGTACTGGAGACTAAATTGCCCATTGCGACAAATGTGATTGTGGACCCCAGGAACGCACACAGTCAGTGAGGCTAATTGGAATCCAAATATAGAATAATAAACCTGCGCTTTGCCCACACTACTGGTCGTCATGGTTATTCCTCCTCGGGGACGGGTTTGAATGTCGACACCAGTCAGACTCATTGCGGCGCTGCTTTTTTTCTGGATGTGTTTGAGTTTGCATGTGTGTTTCTGTCCTGTCAGTGCAGCACATCAACAGCCGTAACAGGCGGTCCCTGTGGAGGGCAGACTGACAGGTAGGTAATGATCAAAGAGGCCGTTTCCTGTGTTTCATGTTGGGCTCGGAGAGAGACACATCTGTACTGCCGGTGCCTCTGCTTTTTAATGGGCTCAGGTTGCAGATAGTACTCACTCATCTCAGGCACACACCAAGTATGTGTATGCATACACATACAAGCGCAAACTTTACTCATTTTCAGACTCCTCACATTAAGAGCTACTAACACATTTCTCAGATTCAGCCTCACTCTCCTCTGTGCTGCACTCCCTCCTTTCTAATAAATCGCTGAACTCTTGCCGCCTGCACGCCGACTCTCAGTCATCTCAAACTGTCATCTAAACTAGATCGCACATTCATGAAATATTAACCTTAAGGGGAAACACAGACATGGCCACCCAGTCTGTCTCCAATCTGACCATCCCCCCTCCTCCCAAAGTAAGCAGGACTATCTCTCGGACTCAGGTACCAGGCCACTCAGAGATATCTTACCCTCAATCTTGTGTCCACAGTTGCCAGTGGCTGTGTGGATGGGTTGTACTCTGCTCTGCTCTGTTCAGTCTGCCAGTTTCTCTTTAATCAATTGAGGCAATTCAGATTGTGTTTGAGAGAGGCTAAATCTCATCTCAGGTTGGATGTTGTTGGGAATGAAGTGCATCCTTATGAATGTGTGTAAAAACAACTTCACTTTATCTGGGAGATTAAAACTTCAGGGTCATGGTAATCTGTCTTAATGAAACTGTCAAGTCATCTGAGATCTGTAAATGTTGTGTACCACACCAGGGTTTGGTCATACGTGTGTGGGTGTGCATTTTTACTTTATTTTTAAGTGACTGATTGGCAGACTAAAGGGTTATGTGATTGCTATGAGAGGTAAATTAACTAGCAATTAACCAATGTTACGGTAATTACATATCCAATCAAATAAAACTACTCAAAGCAGGTAAGAGAAGCATGGAGGGCTGATTTAATCATCTATAAGAACTCCTCTTTTATGCACACTTAGGTTTGATCTCTTACCCTTTCTAATGTTGCAGGAGCAGAAGGCTTTTTTATTCCATTTGCATTTGCAGAGGATATTACATGTATTTCTTGCTTATATTTGGAGATTCTCTGGCAGTGGTCTGGTAAGACATTACATATTTTCTTACCTCATACATTATTTTAATTTGGCTGCTCAAATAATGATTGACTCAGACGTCAATACAGGCCCTTCCTGTGCACCTGGATGAATTCACAATTCAATACCAATGATATATTATTTACTGCAAAACTGGATATTATGGAAGGATTTTCAAGGATATTCTCCACCATGTTAACTGTTAAGCGTTCAGATTTGACGCAGGAAACATGGTCACACAAATGCTGAATTCTGCTGTTATTTTTTGACTTTTTGTGAGCATATATGCAAAATCCAAGCTCATAATTCCTAGGTTCATTAAATCAACCTCATCAGTGTGAAATAGCTTGATGTCTTTGTCATATTTGGAATGTGTAGGAGCTTTTCTAGCCTGTAAAATAAAAGTCCATAGGCCTGAAATGTGTTTTGCTGCACAGTGTGAGTTTGTAGTAAGCGTCTCACAGACGGCGCATTGGGATTGAAAAGGTTAGAGAGTTTAAACATACTCCTATAGCTTGTCTGGCTCAGCATGTGGTCAAGCTCATTAGGTGGATGTTTTCAAGACTAGAATCTAGCAGTGAAAAACAAACTCAGAGGATGTCGTCAATTAATCAATATGTAACATTTCTGCATTAAACCATCTAAAAGCCTATGTCATATGCAGTATTTTGCTGACTTGTGCTTTTATATGATATCAAAACATTCCAGCAATTCAGAAAAGCACATAATTGTATTCAGTGTAACAGCTCGTGTTGCAGAAATTACATGAACATGAATGTGCATCACTGAACATTTTCAGAGCAAAGTGAATAAAACATTGTCATCTGTGAGTCACATGAGATGAATTTTCATCAATATTAATGTGAAAAAATACTAGTAGTGAAAAAGCTATTATTTTGATTAAGACACCCTACAGTGGCAGAAGTGTCATATTGTGTTATTAATTTTGCCTTAATGTTGTCTATGAGTACAGCTGTTAAACACTGATTTTTTTTAGCTTGAAAAGACAAAATGGTTTTTTGTTTGTTTGTTTTTTGCTCAATGATTTTCCGTTCACCTAAAGGAGCATTATGACAGTCAGCGCTGTGGCTTACTGTAACACGTCATGAGTCTTTCGGACAGGGCTTGTCAACAAACACCAGTGAACCCAAGGCTGACCCTTTTTTACACACCCATGGCTGGCAGCTGATCCCTCTGAAAACCAACAGAATCTCCGAGGGGGGGAAGGGATGTGTAGCTGGCGAGCATGGAAAGCTTCAAATGATTGATAGCCATTTGTTTTGCCTGCTTAATACAACATAAACTCTCTAGCGATTCATCACTAGAGTGAGGGTTTTTCACGGTGCCTCTGCAAAGCCCACTAAAAATAATTCATTTTCTGCAAGCTACGAGCCAGGCACTAATGTTAAATATTCATGTGGGTCCAGTCTAAATGATGTGGCCATTGGCACACAGTTAGAGCACACTCTGTGGATGGGAGAAAATGTCAAGCTGTGAATAAATGAAAGCAGTGAGGCCGTATATTACCCTGCCATTGTAAATTTACTGTAGTTGCCATTTTGTACAGCCACTTCAAATAGATCTCTTTTATAATCAATATACTCGGTAAAATATTGAGCATATTGCCACGTTGGCAATAATCTGAAGTCATTGTGTTTGCTCATCCTTTATTCACTGTTTGTATGCGTTTTCTAATTTGTGCCTCATGAATGTTAAAAGAGGACTTTATGCTATTTCTGTTGTAATGCTGGTTTGTTCAGAGCAAGACTATCAAAGCGACCGAGTTGACTCTCTTCAAAGATGTCGATGCCGTGTGAGCTCCTCTTGTCACATGAGATCAATATGGCTTGTGCCTGTGCAGTTATGGTTTGATTTGTATTGACTGTGACATCAGTCAACCGCATTCATTTCTCAGATGTTTTCACAGTACGGCATGCTGATATGGAAAAGATGTTGTCATGGTTGCAAAGAAATTGTTTTGAGGCGTTATAGGTCATCTTCTATCGTTGTATCAGTAAGCACAGGAAGGAAAGGGCAAAATATAATAGAACGTACTGGGTTGAGTATCCATTTGGGGAACTCAAATAGAGAGCATAATATCTGCTGTGCATCATTTGGATGGAATGGAGAATGTTAAATGGCCTCATATTGACAGACACACTCGAGCAGAATTCATTTTTATCACACACACACACACACACACACACACACACACACACACACACGCATACACACACATTTGTCCGCTGCACACATTCACACACATTTCCTCCTGCAGTCTGACTAATGAGGCCTAGGGCTGGAGATGGTTCCATCAAGGAACTTCCCCCTCTCTCTCTCTCTCTCTCTCTCTCTCTCTCTCTCTCTCTCTCTCGCTCTGTCTTTATAACACACACTCTCTTTCTCTCTCCTCTCTCAAACATGCAGCTGATTGATAGCAGTGATTTGACTGAGAAAAGGGAAATGGGAAATTGAAAAATGGTGAAAGAAGATTGGAAACAACGTGCTGATTATAAACTCTGCGAGGAAACAAAAGGCCTTCCCTCTGCCTTTTCTCTTAGCACCGAGGTAGCAGGTGTGTGTCTGACAGGTGCCTGATTGAGGCGCGCAAAAGACATTACAACTGCAAACAAATGGACGTGTTTAGCGTCCCCGGTTGCAGTTAACGTTTTGGGCTGATAGATGTGATTATGAGTATATGAGCAGAGGCAGCAAGAGAATGGGCACAGGTGTTAGGCAGAGTGGCTCAGAAAAGGGGCCATGTTATTGTTGTGACGATAATAATCCATCTATACAATTAATGGTATGTCATCAGTGAGGTCATCAGCATTGGGGCTGTTTTTTAATATGTCTCATATTGTAATAATAGAGCCTCTCTGCTGGAGACAGCCACACAGGAGGCAGTGGACTACACTGATTTATCATCGTGCATAAAAAAAGATAAAATGCAGGGGGTGTAATTTTTCACAGTGTAAAAATGAGCGCAACAAGCTCAGTGTCTTAAACATCACTGATTTACAAAATAACCTCAATTACCTCCATGCCTTCGTCATTTATTTTGGTCTTTTTATGTTTATGTTCTCATGTTTCAGGAATAAAACAATAGGACTTTTATAACTGCTGCATAAATTTGTTGCTAGTACCATCTAAAAAGGCTTTGTGTATTTCATAAATGAGGGAGCATCTTGGCCAAGGCCCCAGCGGTTTAATATTCTCTGAGAGCTTCCAGACAGTGAGTGGTGGTGCAGCAGCTGTCTCTTGACCCCGCTGGACCCCCACTTACCCCCCTGACCACCTCCTCTCCACTGGGCAGACTGTGGCGATGACAAGCCTGTCAGAAGCTTCTCCTAATGTCCTAATTACCCCTCACACACACACACACACACACACACACACACACACGCACACATTCAGTCTCATACACATACACACACACACACACACAAAGACTTAATAGTGAGTAAGCAGATATTCTGGCAGACAACCTGGGAAGCACACACACATCGTCGCTTCTCTGAACATTGCTCATGTGAGTTCGCCTGGCAAGAGACTGTATGTAGGTGAGGCATCATAACGTCTCCAGAATACGAAAAAAATCCTCCCTCAAGACACTTTGGCGGCTTTGATTCGAAACATTCAGTGTGTGTTTTGATCTGGGCAGGGCTGTGCGTTGAATCATAGGTTTGTTTTCTCTCCTGTGGTAACAAATGCACACTCCTGCTGTAACTTCCTTTTAAAAACTGGGGCCAGGGCTGAAAAGAGGTTTCACAGTGTCTGCCTCTTTCCCTCTGAGGGAAAAAACACAAAAGATGCAGCGTCACCCGAAATAGACAATCTGAATAAGATGTGATGTGCCACTTTGCCAGAGGTTAAGCTTTCCCTCGGCTTTGAGCAAGAGTCGCTTTCTGCTGCATGGTTTGGGTGCAGAGCACACTGCCGCTGCTGCACTTAAGTCCATGCTCAGTCAACCAGTCTTGTTAACATAACAGAGTGGATGATTGTGCCTCGTAGGAAAAGGAAATCTTTGTACCTCCCAGCAAACGCAGTTGGTTGGTGATTTATAGACCTGTGAAGTTACTACATTTGTCACAATTAGGATGACTTAATAGTGTGCTACCATAATATTCTTCCTGCCTCATATTTTGTTGATTTGAAACATCCTGTCTAGTAGAACAGTCGAGTTTCATTGTGTCAAATTACCTTCCGACAGAGCTACAGCAGTCTACAGCAGTCAGGAATGTATTAGTGTTCTCTTTTGTCCTGACATAACTGTGAGAGCCTGAGCTCCACAGAGTTGGCATTAAAGAGCCTGGATGCCGTTTGCAGCTTTTTTTTTTTTTTTTTTTAACTTAAAAGACAAGTGAGATCTGACTGACAGGACCCAGCCCCATACACCACAGAGATTATACACCTTGTAAGATTTTGTTTTCAAAGACTTTCCCGATGCAATTTTAGCCTTTTATGCATAAGAACATTCATCTGTTGTTATTTGTGTGCAGTTATTATTGTCCATTGCACTTCACCATGAATCACTTTGATCAGATTCAGTTTTTCTGTGTTTATCTGACTGCATCTCAGAAGGATTACCCCCTAATCTCGCAAATTAAAAGATACATGTGTCCTTCAGATTTTAGAGTTGCAACAAAAAGGTCAAATGTTGGTCACTTACTAAGCATAGCTTATAAATACTGAGCAATTAACCACCTCCGTGGGGATTTTTACAGAATCTCTTTTTTTTTTATTGCAATTTATCAAGCAGGAGTATGCTTTGCGTATCCTGTAAGCCTACCTGATTAATATGTTTCAGTCGACTGGGGAGAATTAATCAGAATATTCCCAGTAGTGTTTACAGGTGAGCGTTTTCTCATATCTGGCTGACAGGAATGGGCTGGATTAAGATGTACCTGAAAGCTGATAATAAAAGAAACAGGTCAGCTGTACAATTCAACTTAATTAACACAGCATTAAACAATGCATCATCATGCTGCTAATTTTATTTTAATGACAAAAAATGCCTGTTTACATGATCTTCAGTATTAATTAATCATAAGCAGGTCATATTGAAATAGTGACAGTTTATCAACATGTATTACAGGTGTTGCGATGAAGTAGTTATTTTTTTTATTTTTTTTTATCCACAGCTGTTTAGATGTTCTAATTCATGTTTGTGTGAATACCTATCATTTTCATAATTCTTTCTGTTCACTGGTTTTTCTCCAGAGCTTTATATTGCTGTTAAGTGTACTAGCTGTATTATTCAGTTAGTTAAGACTAGGATGCATGACTGCAAAATTATTGGTTAGTATGATACTCCTCAACCAAGAAATTGTCATATAAATATAAAAAAAATAGTATTTAACATATTTTAGCCCTTCATCCCATTATCGTTCAATGAACACAGAGTTAGAAATATAAATATATTAAAGCACCTTTAATATAACATGACAGAAAAATGTCTGCCACTGCCATATGTCCAATGGCAAGTTAAACCAAGTAAAGACTATCACTGTCCGTAATCAGATGGCTTGTTTTTTCCAACAATCTTTCAGTAAGAAATTATATACACTGCAGGGATGCAATGATTACCAGTATAATGATAAATCACGGTAAAATTCCTGATGGTTAGTATTACCATTTCATATTCTAAATATCATTAAATCTGTGTTGAATTACAGCACTTTGAAAAACTCACAGTGATACTGCTCATTTCCTGGAAAAGCAGCAGCATTCCGCATGCATTTGTAATGTTTGGCCTCTGAAAACATGATGGAAGGCACCCACACGGACAGCACGCCCCCACTAAAAGGTTTAATGTGGATAATGTTTCTGCCACATTGCTTTGTTTAAAATGGAAGTGTTGCTTTTATATGCACATTTGATTTCTAGATAAGGTACATGAAACAGTGAAAGTGTTCTTTATGTACCAGTTCTTAAATCTGTAAGACTAGATCTAGTTTTGAGTGCTGAATGTAAAGAAAAGTATTCTTGGTTCTTATCTACAATTTACACAAAGTGCAGTTCCCTCATATGGCCGTAAGGTGCCATCTTTAATGCACATTTGTATGTTTGATGTTTACATGTTCATATTTTAATGTTTCTGCCAACAGAAAGTATTATTATGTGTTTTGTTTTTTGTTTTTTTTCCAAAATATAACTTGGTTAAATTATTTCAGCGTGTGTATAAGTACTTTTTGAGCATTTAAGCACATTTCAACAATACCACGATATTAATGATAATTGTGATAATTTTGGTCACAATAACCGTGATATGAAGTTTTCATATTGTTACATCCCTAATGCACTGTATAAATGGTGGCTATGACTGAAAAAGTATAATATGTCAAATTAGAGTTGTAAATATTACTGCTGTTTACATGTATATGCGTGTGTACAGTTGTTTTATTATCTAATATGGATAACAAATTATGAGACTTTGTGTTTGCACATTTTTTCCCCAAAACCCTTTGATAAATTTGGTTTCTGAGAATCCTGACCTCAAAGTCGCCAGTGTTTATTGGGTCCACGCAGCAGGAGCTCATTTCTTCATGCGATTTCCTTGAAGAGAAAAGTTTGAAGCCCACCTCTGATCCATCTAATTAAATGAAAACGCAGTGGGCTACACACAGTGAGACAAGTCTGCTCAACACACATACACACACAAAGGTACCCAATGTGGCTCTCTATGGGGAACTACACAGAACACAAGCATCCAGCTCCGTTGTGTCCCCTTATGCAGTGCGATCACACACTACGTTGACGCGCAACATGCTGCAGATCATGAGCATAAATAAGCACGGGAATGTTTTACCTTAAAGGAAGAACATTAATTCAAAGGCATCACGCTAGTACTGAGAATAAAATGTTGCCTCATTAGTGTTACCCCACTGCTTTTACTGAGCAGTAGCAATAGAGAGAGAAGGGGTGGGGGTAGGGGTATGTGCCACTCTTACCACACAGACATTCAGTCTCCTGAGATACTAGTTTGCCTCAGTGACTGGAAAAATTCAGATTATTATGGTTTCATTGTGGTGGCAATGGGTTGAACAAAGATGCATGAATACCAGCACTCAGAGCCTCACATCTTTTAGAAAACATAGTGCAGTGCAAAAATTTCATATGTTCAAAATGAATGTTTTGAGCAGGAAATGTGAAATTACTGTAGACTAAATCTGAAAAAGCTCCACTTTTTTTCTCTCTGAACATTACGCCACTCAGAGCAGGAAGATGGGATTTGGATGAAAAGGAGAAGAGGTGAGGAGACAAGGACAGACATTATTAGGAGGACGGTTGGCCTGCCTGCTCTCATCCTGTGTGATTGACAGATTGGTGCAATGGCTGCATTCACACGAATGCCATCACAAGCATTTCCCCAGAAATCTGTCTATCAGCACTGTCTAAGCAGAGCGACAGCCATGACATCTAATCACAGGCGAGCTGGCACCTCATAACTTCTACCTAATGTGCTGCAGGTACAGAGGAGAGAAGGGGAGCAAAGCAGACACACCAACGCTATTTATAGCCCCGTCAGAGGCCACCAGCAGGAAGTGGATCATACTGAAGGGTTAGGGAAGATGTCACTACACTGTATCACCCGTCTCTCTGTTTAGATATAGGTCTCTGTTGACAAGATTAAACACTAAGATGCCCTGGTATCAGGGTGACACATTTTTCTAGGTTGCACTGGGTTTTTCCTGACAAGTAACATGAAATGAGGGCAGATATACTACGTATGCACGTACAAGATGATAATGAGTCATTTACATAATGTTGCTACAACACTATAATTACCTGGCAATTAAAGCAGCTCAAAAGCCTCATTATAGGCTGTCCTGAGGGCTGGTTGGACTGGGACACATACGGTGTGCTCATTCAAGCTTGAGTTTCACTCCGGATATCAACCTCTATCACTTGGTGCTTGTTCAAATAAAACACAACTAAAATTATTTTGGAGAAGCTGCAGTGAGTTTAATTATCACGTAATAGAGATAAGATTTGATTGACACTTGAAATCCTAAAGAAGCCAAGGAGATGTTGTCACAGGCTCCTGGACAATGTTCAGAATTTGTTTCCCATCATGTATGATTTGTCACTCACACTTTTTGTCCTGGGGGAATTGCTGACACATTGAAAATGCACAAAAGAGTATACAAGGACATGTGTCATACCTTACACCCTTATTACGCCGGCAATGACAAGTGAGACAAGCAGTCACTTCAACATGCGCTCGGCACTGAGGCTCACATTGCTCACAGCGAAAGTAAAGAAACCCAAAGTCTGTCTGAAATGTCAATATAATAAAAGATGGTGTGTGAAATATAAAAATGTAGATATGGATGTGCGGCAGAGAAGTGGAGGAGGAGGCGGCGTCTGTGCGTGCGAGAGGGCTTGTTTATGAATAGCAGACAATGAATGATGGAAGCTCTCCCGAGGGTACAGGCCCTGAGCACTGCTGTGGGGACTTGGGAACACGCCAGTCTCCCATGCCCTGTGAGATGCCAGTTTGGGTGGGCACCGTTCCGAATGGGTGCTCTCTTCTCCAGGATACACGGTGGGTCCCAGGGGAGCGTCTCCAGGCAGTGGCTGCTCCAGAGCAGGGCTGGCTGGAATCTCAATAAGGGACATGGAGGGAGAAAACAAAGTCCACATATTCCCTCTGTTCCACTGTATTAATATCACTCTCATGGAAACAGGGATAGAGGGGAAAATGCCTCATTATGTCAGGGCTGTATACACCTGTGGAAAACTGGGTAAATGACTCATGATGGTGCCTTTTGTATTTTCTTTAATTACCAGAAAATTGCATATGGAGCTTAATGAATTTGAACGCTCAAATGATATTTTGTATTTGTTAACTGTGGAATATGGCTCTGTGCTTGCATCCTGTCGGCTCACAACCTGTCTGTTTTCTTCTCTTTTCCTCTTGTCCATGCCTGCGCTGCAAAAGGAGCTGCTGAAACCGTGACAGGTACTCTTTCTTCTTCTACCTGCTGTTCATTTGGAAGTGCTTGCTTCTGTCTGTTTCTGTTGATTTGCTGTCCATCCTACTCTGTTCATCTGTGCATATTTACATGAATGCCTGGTTGTCTTGGTATTGCATTCGAGGAAGGAGGAGAGAGTTGCACACGAGTAACACAGAAGCAGTCCTTTCTATTTAGAATTTTATAAATCAACAATCTTGTACATATTGCCTTCTGCCTAAAGTTGAATTGTGTGTGTGTGCAACTGTCTGCTACTGCCTTTCATGCCAAGTGACACTTCAGTGTAATTTGTGTATTTCTCTTCAGCTATCCCTCAATCCTTTATCACTATTGCACTGGAAGTTAAAAAAAAACAAAACAAAACAACACATTACCCTTTCTAATAAGTGTTCAGTGGGCAAAACACAGTTATTTTCTTCTCCATGTGTTTGCAATTTCTATTTCTCAGGGACGAGCCACACTTCTAACCTTAAATGTTTTCACTGTTTTGCAAAAAAAAAAAAAAAAAACTTGTCAGGAACATTCATCTGTATTGAGTTAAACCAGAGTTTTACAGTTTGAATATATCTTTGAATTTTTATTTTTATCTTGTCTTACAGTTGTTGTTTTTTAAAATTCCATTTTAGTTTTTGTTAGTTCTGAATTATGGAATGCAAAACCAGATTATTCTTGTACACCATGCACTTTTGACATTGTGGAAAAATGAAAACAACGCTGATTTTGCTGGCAATTCTGTTTAATTTTAGTTTGTATCTCATTGTTTTATGTCTTTCTTTCTTTCTTTCTTTCTTTCTTTCTTTCTCTCTCTCTCTCTCTCTTTCTTTCTTTCTTTCTTTCTTTCTTTCTTTGTAATTCACATGTTTCTCTGTCTGTTAAAATATTTGATTTTATTACACTTCACACTTTCATTTCACTGTATTATCCCTGGGTCAAACTCTTTACAACATATCATAACTAAAGACCAATTAATGTTCAATAAAATATTTATCAATGCTTTTAGGATAATTGTACAGCATCATTTGAATTTTAATGCTTCTCGGCTGTTTAAAAAAAAAATCCTTTCTATTTGGTATTAATCCCAATGAGAATCCAAGAGTCTATTAATAAATGTGTATTAATCTGTAATAAAATACCACCCAGTTCAGGTGACGACCTTTTCAAAATCTCATGCTGTCTGAAAATGAAAGGTATTTTTCACAATCTGGCAACTTACAAGGTATATTATTAATAATAGCTCTATGTAATAATAGCTATGAAACTTTACCTGTAAAATTTTTTTGTAATCTTTAAAAATGATGGTTAACTAGAAAGTTGTACCCAAAAGGTTGAAATTAGAATTGAGGTTTCCTACTACAAACATATAAATGAAAACAGGTTGAATATTCTCATTTTAATTGCAACAGGATTATTTGAAAACAGAATTTCTAAGAATACATGTCTTTTACAGAATAAGAAATAATGGTGAAGTTAGTGTGTGTGAAATTTTGGAAAACTTCCCATGAAACGACTGTAGGAACACAATTAGCACTGGGCTAATTATACACTCAGAGCGAGGCCTTCTTATGCACGAACATCCTTAAAACAGCATTTCATCATGAGGATCAGGGTTTAATGACTGAAACAGGATAAAGACGCATCGCACTAAAAAGGCAACATCAGAGAAGGAGAGGCAGAAACTTTTAGAGTTAATGACTCTCTGTAGTCCCGCTTGTTCCTAGAAAGGACACGACCATTGCAGACGGCGGTCGCAGCTACTCGGGGGAAAAGCGGGGCTGGCTGTCCTGCCCTCGCCTCCTCTTTCATGTCTTTTGATGCGAAAACAAGAGAGGAAAGTTCAAAGTGAGAGCCAGTTTGACTCAAAAGGTGCCTGTCTCCGAACTTCTGATGGTGGAGCCGGTCAGATAATATTTCCTGATTTTGTCAAGTTGTATTAAAATCGGCTCAGGTTGGTGCTGTTTTGCATTTTGAGGATGGCTGATGAGCTGCGCCTCCATGCCAGACACTCCATGCCAGATTGTACATCCCCTCAGAGAGCGCACAGACTTTTGAAGGTCTGTATTTGCCTCTGACTGTTTCATTCAGTATGTTGTGATGCAGGAACAGGAGGGCAGCCATGTGTAGAGATACAGGCACTTTACTCTTCCAGACAGCTGCTGGAATGAGTGTGAATTTATCAGCCAGTCATCTGTGCCATGCCTCTGCCCACTCCCCCTCCATACCCACCCACCACCCAGAATTAATGACTGCCTCTCCTCATTTGCACCCAATCATGACCAGGATGCTGAGGCAATTGAAAATGTTTACTCCAATTGCGAAAACCCTCCATGTTCCACAAAGTGGCCTGTTTTCACTTTGATGGGATTGCTAATCACAGCGACGTTATTTATGTGTGTTTTGAATTGGAGATGAGCCTAGGCTAGGATATTGGAGGGGTACCAACCTTGCTTGGGGCTGCTAAACCTTATGGAGAATTTATCTATTGCGTTCCCTTTCTCTCAGTCCAACAGATTGGGAGCAGAATAACCTTGCTTTGAGGATGCCCTGTGTTTCTGTTTTGACTGCCAAATATATTACTTTTACAGCATCGAAATAAAATAGACATCAAAACACCTCACATTTCTTTTTCCTCATCTTCTTGCAGTATTTGGTACATGTACGACAGAGCCTCTGCACTACAAAACATCACAAAAATACAGTTTTCAGCACTTTGCATGAAGTTTAGTTTGATGTGATTCATAAATCAAGTATCCCCACTTTATGTCTTATATTTGAAGTGTTAAAGAACTCATGCATTTTACCAAGTAACTAATCACACGCTCTTATCACACTTTATTTTCTGAATGATTAATTCTCAGCGAGAGAACCACAGACCAGTATGGGGTCTAATAACAATCATAAAACTTAAAAATTAACTTAATGAAGACTTCATAATTAACTTAATGGTCTAATTTAAAAAATTAAATAAAAATAAACTAATAGGCTATTTGTGCAGTAATTGTATTAGTTGTCCTACTTTTTTCTTTGCTCCATCTTTCATCATCACACACTATCACAGATATAACTATATGTAAATGAAGCTAAAAGTGTCTCTGTATATGGCATCACAAGTCTATCACCAATTAGCTCCTCCACATGGTTGTGTGTTTTTCAACACAAATAAATATGAGTTACAGATCGCTGGTCACCCTGTTAAAAACATACTGTTTAATGTTAAATTACTTCAGCTCACTTGCGATGTTTGATTGCTTAAGTAAAAACTGTTTTAAAGTGGGAAAATAAAGCTGAAAAGTCATAAAAACATGCATTTAAATAAACAAAACAACATCTCAACACTGATCACAGTCAAACTGTTAAGACTTTTTTAATATAACTTAATTTGGAGTTCAAGTACTTTACAACTAAAACAAATCACAAAAATATGCACAAATGTAATAGGTTACAATTATGTTCATTTTGTAAATTAATAAAGTAATGTTCACTCCTCAACATGGGTATAACTCAATGAGTATAAGAATTTCTAAAGAGGAGATGAAGAAAATGATGAACCGATCAGAATCATTGGTACACATCTCCTTTGCACAGTGCATCAACTCTGTTGATATTAAAATGATAAAATCCACCCACTCATTTAATGCTCTTAATGTCCAATAAGAGCTATAACAACTATAAAAACTCTAAAAGCTCATATTATGCTTTCACAATCAGATATTATATCCATGTACATTAACCAATGACCCAAATGAAATGCATTAAAAATCTTGTCATGCATTAATTTTACATCTCCAATAGCCTGCGGTGTCTAATTTGTGTACATAATCATTGTCTGTTTTTGCTGTTACCTTCCTTTTGTCCTGAATCTGAGCCCTGGCAGCAGAGTGGAATGAAATGGGTAGTTCATTGCATCAGACAGGTCTGAGGAGCTTTCCTCCACAGGAGGTTAATTTCTTATTGCTTGCCGCATTCACAGAGTTCATTTTGAATCATGTTAGTTTGGCTGTCTATTCCCATTATCACTATCTGAAAATGCAGGTGTTTTTTTCCCTCCACTTTGTAAATGTCAGAATGCAATAGAGGTGTCTGACAACTCGGGCATGCAAATGTGCTTTTGATGTTTTCTTGGGGCTGTGGCTGAGAGTGTTGTTCCTCTGCTGGTGTGAATCTGCGGCATTAAAACGCATTTTCCATTCTCCTTACGCTTTTTTGACTCCTGCCAGATAAATATAGCACAAGGTGACTTTTGATTCTCTTCCTCTTTCTCTTGGAAGGAGGAGGGGGGTGGGGGTGGATGTAAGGGGGCAAAGCCAGGCTTTTTGCATTGGGGTTTGGTGGTGTGAGGTGTAAGTTACGATGACAAGGTCCGGGTCCTGTCTGTGGCAACAAAGCCAGTGTACAGAGAGAGACTCAGACGCTTACAGCACATTTATTCCTAGAAATACACAACAGAACCGCTGAGCACACTGAGTACACATTGGTCACATGGAACCTCAGATGGAGGGCTCTGATAAAGCTTAACCATAAACAGCATCCAGCTTGGCTTGTCTCCCTCTCTCTGTTTGACTCCCCCTCTCTCTTCCTCCCCTCCTCACCCCCTGCCCATATCTACTACTTGCCACTTTCTTACACTCTTTCTTTGTCTCTCTTTTGTCCTACTCTCCCTCCCTCCTTCTCCTTACCTTCGTGGGCAGCAGAGCTTACAGCCCATCTGGCACTGACTCACAGGGCCCACTCGGAGCTTGGGGAGATCAATAGTGACAAACATTGCACATGGCTCTTATATTAAAAGGATTAGACATGGCTGCAAACAGACAATCTACATGGCCTATTCACATATCTTTACACCGTGCACATGTTGCCATATTGCTCCTGTTGTAAGAAATACCGATATTTGATAGGCTGTAAATATTACTGTTAGCGTCGGAGTTCAAATTTCATTTTCTTGTCGTTATTTGTCTGTTTTGTGAAGTCGAAGGTCAGAACCTGGCAACTGACAATGTGTCCGTGATCGAGGGGGAAACGGCCACTATCAGCTGCAGAGTGAAGAACAACGACGATTCTGTCATCCAGCTTCTCAACCCAAACAGACAGACCATCTACTTCAAAGATGTTCGACGTAAGTGTTGTCATATGTAATGTTAATCACATCAGCTAAATGGTTGCTTAAAATACAAACATGGATTTCTAGAGCGACTTATATTTTTAACCACAAAGGGATTATGTGAGGGTGGTGTGACTTAAGAAAATCAATTCTGACTGCCAGGCTTTTATTCCTGCCTCATACCACAAAATATTAATGTTGTGTCAAAGGGTGAGTTTTGGAATTTGTTTTTTGTTTGTTTATTCATTTTGCAGTTAGCTTACCCATTTTCATACACGTCCCTTTTATTAATGATAATGTTTTTCTTGTAACTTCATTACTAAGAAATTCACACAGACAGCAAAACAAGCTGTGTGAAAATTCCTTTTATTTCACTTTTTTTTCCCCTCTTAACCAAAGTCTTTCATGTACCTAAATCTGAACACCTTCTGACATGAAAATAGCAGGTGAAGTGAACTGTGTGGCCTCACAATTACTGTTTTTCAGTACAGAAGATATTAGTGATTACAGCATGAAATGCATAGCTTTGCATTCAGTTGTCTGTGAACGTGATGCCATCTGTCCTTGACTTTTTTAGCTCTTTTACACAAGTCATTAAGCTCAGAATGTGGTAAGATTAATATGAGATAATACACAGCACTACCATAATGGGAATACTTGTGTGTCCTTGTCACTGTTCGATTTTACGATAATCTCTTAGATTAGGATATTGAACATTATGATTATGCATGAGCATATGGGCTACTTCTACTTTGAACTGAGTTTTTGTCTCTGCTTTTTTACTTGTTTGTACCTGGGATCCGAGCCAAGATTCAAGGTGAACGAGAAACACCCTTCATTTTAGTCTATATTGCATCCCAGCTGTTGTTTCACAAGTCTAGGTAGTGAGACATGTGCTTCATTTTCTCACTTACGAAGTGCATCAGGGGAGTTTGAGTACACATTTTCATCATATTTGTACAAAATACCCTGAGCTAAACGAGAATATGGCAGAAAAGAATGCGTCAATATACAATGCAGGTGATGTTGTCTTATCTGTGCTCTAACAGGAGCCTATGTGCATTACTGACAAGACGACTGCAACAATAAATAATTACCTCCCCATGTAACAATCAATATTAGATCTGTAATAATGAACCATCATTCCAATAGCTGAAAATTGCCTTCTCCTCATCATGTTTACTGACTCAGTCTAAAATATGTCATTTTCTTTGCCTTGATCAATGCAGAAACATTGTCAATTACTGAATACAAAAGGTCTTGTTTACATGCAATTAGACCAGAGTTTATGTCACATTTCCGACACCAGCGAAGGTGTTATTCAACGACTGCTGTGTATTTATTTATTTATTTATTTATTTTTATTTTTTTTTCATGTAATGGGGTCCTGTGAACCCCATGACAGCAGTATTCTGGGCTGTGTTCCTAAAGGACTGCTGGTTCTGCGGGGACCCCCCTCAGCCCGTGGCATTGTTACCTGTCAACGGGGCCGCTCTACACAGTGGCAGATCTTTGTATACAAGGAAGAAAACAGCAGCGACATACAGACACTAGGAGCTTTACAAGAACAGCAGCTACAAGCAGCCACAGATATGCACATAAATAGCAAAACATAACTTAAAAAAAAAACAAGTGAAGGCCAAATAAACAACTGTCTGCTGCAGAAAATAAAGATGAGTCATGGTCAGAGGTAGAGGATGAAGGGTGAGACAGTTATTGTTCTAGATGTATGTGAAATGACATGTAATTTGGCAAAGTTGTCATGTGAAATGGAAACATCAGCATAATCAGTTATGGCAGACTTTTATGGGCAGTGATGTAATATTACACCATCATTTATTTACCATATCTTTCCAGAGTTGTCTGAGTAACGGTTCAGTATTAAAAGTAAAGCCAAAAATCAGTTAGTGTGACAGTGATTAGCAATAAAGTTGAAAGTTACCTAAAACTCACATGCACTTGATGGTTTTTGTATTGATTTTGTGTTGTCCTATTTAACTGTAGTTACTTTCTTGCTTTGTTCAGAGTCAGAGGTTAACACTCAAAGACTTAAACAGCTGCTTCCAACCAAAAGCATCTACTGATCTAAAATGTTTAATGATCTGTGATTCATTAATCCTATCAATCAATTGAAATAATTCAGGTAAAATACAGTTTCTGAGCTTTTCATGAGCGTCAGGTAGGAAACATTTGGATCTTAAGGGACTCCATAGTGAATGTGGAACCAGTCATGTTTTGCAACAGTGATTCATCAATGAAACTCATGTAGTTTGACAAATAACAGTGGTTGTAGAAGCTCCTTTTTACTTTGCGGAAAAAATCTAGTTTCTGACGTTTTCACAATTTTGATATGATAATATGAATTTTTATGAGCTTTTATTAACATGTACATAATCAGGAAATTAAATAATAGAACATAGCTGCTTTTTAACCATTTATATTGTAATAAATGTAAAATAAATAAATAAATAATCACTTAGGAATGGTTAAATGCAAAGACAAATTCATATGGAAGTCACAACAAACATAGGTCTAGGTCTTTAAGGGTTAACGTTAACACATTTTGCATAATTTGTATCAATATAATCAGATTAATTTTTTTAGACATCCCACAAAAACAAGAATTGGAGTTCATTCCTTATATTGGCATTTAGACACAAAACTTTTAGTTCATGTATAAGCAAAAAAGGAGTCAGTTCTAAAGCATTTACCATCCTTTACAGCCATTACTGCAACATGAGCTGCTACCATTGGGTAAAGTTGCAAAGTTAATTAAGTACTTTTTCAGTAAATGGTATTACATGCACGATATTTTCCCTGAAGTGTTAGCGTCATTTTCACCTAATGTAAACTTGAAAGCTTAGTACGTTTCTTAGTGAAGAGAAGCATTTTTAAGCTGTGGAATGAAACACAAATGCTCAGGTAAGTAAAAGAACGTCTTCGAAGTAACTAACTGCATTTCGTCCGACTTCATTGACTTGATGATTTATGAGTTATTTTTAACTACATCTACTGTTCTGGTTTTTCTCCTTCACACAGAAGACTTTGTGTTTTGGAAAATCATTACTTTAAACTGATTCCATAGTATTTGATCTTTGCCCTCGCCACCCTCTTATTGTAAACCAGCCAGTTCTGAACTATCGTGTGTAAGCTGTATTGGGTGTCTCACAAGTGCGGGGTTTTACCTCCAGAGCAGGTGCTTTGCCTCTCCAAGTACATCTGTGTCATTGTTTCCTTTGAGGAGAGACTTCCAAAGGGCTCTCAAATTATATTAAGGATAAGGTTTCATGTTGACACTGCCCTGAGACCTTGTGTAATGATCACGATGCTAAGTGCAAAGCCTGATGGGAATAACAAACTCTCTGTGCTTTAAACAGGCGCTGAGTAGAGTTCGTTAGCCCGAAAGATACAGAGAGAGGACTTGATATAGAAGGCAGGTCATAACATCAAAAGGGCTCCCAATCAAATCAACCAAAGCTGTTTATGTAAAAGAGTGCTCAGGGATGAGAGCTGACCCAAATCAAAAGCTGAGTGAAAACTCTGAGAGATGTCTAACCTAGTTTGACGGCATTAAAAGAAAATTCAGCCGATCCATACAGGCATTAGTATACAGATTCCTGGCTACTTTTGATTTAGCGTTTCAGGCATTCAACCATCTTCGCACTGTGATTTAATTCATTATGTATGTTTGAATGCTTCTCCTTTTCCTGGAATATGTGAGTTTGATGCATCCATCCATGACCAACCGCAGCCCATTTTAAGTTCCTAGAGTTCCTAGCTTGTTAGGAGTCCTCATGAGCACTCTTCACACTTTCCTGTCTTTGCGAGTGCTCTGTGGACTGTAAAGCTACTTTATAAATCAACTTGTATGAATCATTTTGAAACTCACTTTTCTTTTACTCAATTAAGGAGAAAGCACACAGAGGCAACGCTCCCTCCCCCACTTCTCCTGCTCTGTCTCATTTTTTTTCTCCATGTGTCTCCCTCTTCCTCTGTCTCCTCTCTCATTCTCACCTCTCCTCTTCCCATCTCTCCCTTCCTTTCTCCTTCTCACTCCATGTCTCACGTTTATGTCCCTGTACTCTGTACCCTCACTGTCTCTGTCTCACATGTATCCCCACAGCTCTGAAGGACAGCCGGTTCCAGCTGGTGAATTTCTCTGACAACGAACTGCGGGTGTCTCTGTCCAATGTGTCACTCTCCGATGAGGGACGCTATGTGTGCCAGCTCTACACAGATCCTCCTCAGGAAGCCTACGCAGACATCACTGTCTTGGGTAGGTGTGAGGTTGCATGTGTGAATCTCGCACACACTCACACCCATCGTCTCACACACAGTTTTATTGTATTTTGCCGGGTTATAGATAGTGAATATGAAATAATAGCAATCTTTGATCCTGTTATCTTTAGCAACTGAAACAAAATGTCAGCCAATTAGGCTCTCATGGTGCTCAACAGCATAACGAAAAGGAGCAGATGCTGAAACTGATGGCTCAGACCGTGTTGGTTTTGGCAGCTGTGTTGACTCTGTGAATCCCGGTGAATGTTGACTTGGCTGCTCCAAACGATTCCCTATTGAGAGTCAGCTGTGCCACACTTTGATGCTTTGCAGTGAAATTACTCTAGTTAAGCTTTATTATACATGCAGACATCCTGGGGGATTGAAAGGAATTAAAAGCACTTTAAAGTAATTACTCTAGTTGTACAATTGAAACCTAGCTGCAGTATTTCTGAACCAAGGGTTCGTAGTGAAGAGTCCTTGAAATAAACACCCCACTGACTTTTTGCTTTCAAGTGACTAGAGTTCAGCAAGTTTGCTGTGATGATGACTAATGCAAATCATAAGACATAACGGTGCCTTAACGCATTTTGTATAGATGTAAATTTGAGTACTGTAAGCTTATGTACTTTAGGAAAGCACAATAGTACTTTTTATGTGTGTGTCGGTGTATGCGCACACATAAAAAGAATGTGTAGAAATGCAGCATGTGCAATGTTGGAATCTTTCTGACTGCTGCCACTGCTGTGGGTCAGTCCCGCCAGGAAGCCCAATCATCGAGAGCCGCGAGGATGTGGTCAGCGAGGGGAACGAGACGGAGCTCACCTGCACTGCCATTGGCAGCAAGCCAGCTGCCTCCATCAGATGGATGAAAGGGGGGGAAGAACTGACAGGTCAGTAGAATAACAGCCTCCTCCAGTTTGCTTCACATGTTCCAAGCCTGTCGAGTTCTCTACGATTCCTGGTCTCTGGAGGCGCCTTCTCTGTGAACAAAATGTAGTTCTCTTCTAAAACATTAATGTGTGCTGTACTGATTATGTTGACTGGCGTGTATAGGAGCTACCACTGAAAATAATCACACCTGGCACATACAGCTGAAAAAGCTGTGCTTTCGTCTTCTTTTTTCCCCTGTGTGCCAAATCCCACATCCATAAGCCTGCTCTGCTTGCTCAGCTACAGGATGTAATGATCAAACTCTGCATTTGTGGCTCCAAGAGCAATCCAAGATCATGTTGTGTTTCCCATCAGTTTTACAAAACATTTGCGTTAAAGGTGTTTTATTATTACATTTCTCACTTTAGAGATGCTTCTTTCGATTTAAAACTTCTTAAACATTTATTGTACACATTTAGTTTCACCTGAACTGTGATGTTATCAAATTAAGAATAGACATCCTAAATATATTCTACTTACAGTAAACCATCTATGCATGGTAAACATGGTTATGAACTCATATTTGCACATTTCATCTTCATTTCCAAGCCTTCAGCTGGCTGTAGGCTATTGCAGAGAGGGGTATATAATCTAGGAGGGTGAAAAATCCTTATTACCTCTCAGTTATGATTAGGGGTCATCAATTATTCATTACATACTTATTGTACAGCAAGGGGGGATATTCATTTTAGTCATATCGTATTTATACAGTGTGGATATCTCTGGGCTTGTTGTCAAATTATATATGTATTAGAATGGAGAGGATTCATTTGGCTTGTTGAGAGATGAAATATTTAGACAAGAATGGATCTGAAGCTAAATGCCATCTGTGCCTCCAGTGTTCCCTACAGGAGTCGAAGTCAATTTCTGTTTATAAGTTGTTGAGTCTTGTGTAAGGGAGGGCGAGACAACAGGATGGTTAGATCAGCGAAATGCCACTGACACGCTGAGGGGGGGGTTAATCCATAGTGGCAGTGGATACATAAAAGGAGCCAGAGTGTCACGTCCTCCTATACCCCAGGAAACACAAATCACTACTCATTATGGATGTGCTAAACAATTCATTAGCTCCTGCACGTATTGAGATTAAAAGACAGCCATCACACTGGTTTTGTGGAATCTCTGTGATTGTGTTTGTCTTCTGTCGATGTGAAGCTAAGACAGCCGTAATGGCAAGAAACAAATCTGCTGGCTAATTTAAACACACTGTCAAATCTGCCGAATTGGTTTTACAACCATTTATCATGCTGGCAGGTATGGGACTGGGGGGTTCTGGCCAGAGCGGACTTAACACACAAAACTGCAAAATGCTTATTAGTGAGTTGTTGAGTCATGCTCATCTGCTGCTGTTACTAATGTACAGAGAGACCTTTATTCCATTTTGCATGTAGGAGATTTTTGGAACGTTAGTAGACCTTGGTTTTTGCTTTTTGCCGTTACAGATATTCTGTTTTTATTTGGTTGAAAACATCATACAGGTCAAGAAACTTATTTATATTTAGTCTGTTTTTTTTTTTAAAAAAGGAAAGTGCTCAGCCTGTTAAAACAACATTTTCTTTTTTTTTTTTTTTTTAACACATCTAAGCATAGAAAACTGACTTGAAATACAGGGTCTGGTCAAAAGCTGCAGAGAAAACATGAATTTTGAGTATTTGATCACATTAGAATATCTGCTTTTAACAATACAACATGTAGAAATTAATCAGTTAAGTCAGTCACATGAAAGTAATGGAGTCAAGTTTTACTCACACATGACATTTGTTTTAAAACATCAGTCACAGCAGTATTCAGACAGCTTGATCAGTGGCTGCTGCACAGTGTGTTGGCAGGCAGAACACTTGGGTTAAAAACTGACTGAGGGAAGTGTCACCCTGAGAAGAGGCTATGCTTGATTGCGCTGGGATTGATCAGTAGTTGATGCTCACAAGAGCGTTTGATTTGACATCTCTGCAGCAACACTCAAGTCTTCTGTATTCAGATTCCAGTCCTTCCAGGACCTGATCCACAGTTGTTTTCCTCGTCTAGGTTTTGGACGACGCTGATAATTGACAGGCATTTGTTGACCTGTACAATGATTGATCCTCTAAAAATGAATCAGACCTTTCAGGAGTTAAATTTTTTTCATATAAAAATGTTTTAAAATGAGAATCATGACAATGAGTAAGTGGCACAAACAAAAATGAAAAATCTAATTAAAGAAGCTTTACTGTTGAAACCACTGCAGGCAATGCTGTTTCCCTGACATTGAACTGTGCTTTACTTGTCCCTTTAGCATTTAGTGAAGGGCAGAAGTTCAAAGTAGGCCTCGCAGTAGAACATTTTTTGAAGACAAGACAGTTTAAGGCACAGTGTAGATAAAGTGGCACAGAAAAACAAGAACCGGTTCTTTATTTGCATACATTTGATTACACTTACATCAAAAATATATTATGTGAATTTGGCTTCAGACTGAGTTTGACTTTGCATTTGAGTTTTCATGTTTTCTCTGTGTCTATACTTCCTCCCATCATTCAAATATATGAACCTGAATGGGTTGATTCATCTAAATGACCCATAGATATGAAAGGTATGAATGTGAAAGTAAATGCTTTTTTGTCTGTTTATGTCAGTTCTGTGATGAACTGACAACATGTGCAGGGTGGACTATGGCTTGGTAGCCTGGATAGGCTCTGAACCCCCCCCCAACACACACACATACACACATACACGCATACACACACACCCTCATGACAACTAAACAGTTCAGAAAAAAATGGATGGACTGATGGATGGGATGGCTTCAGGCTTTTAATAGCACATAGAAATGGTTGTTAACTCAATATGATCCTTTATCAGTATGATGACTGAGTTTAATACCAATCACATAATGATAGCCTGATCCCATCTATTATTTTCTATCATTTTAACTGAATTATTCTGAGCAATCTGTAATAAAAATCTGCCACTTTTTTCGACAGATAGAAAAAAAACTGGCCTCATACAACAGCTTAGAATATTTTATTTGTTTTACCTTTACATATTATGGTTGCCTTACAATATCAAAATAACCCTGGTGCTCATTTCCTAAATGGCTTGCTGATGATCAACAACATTTATTTTTAGAGAATAAAAATGGATGTTATCTTTTCATTTTAGCCGTGCACTGCTGTGGCTGCCACAACAAATACTTTTATTCAAATAATTTTTGGCCGAGAGGATAATGACTAATCACCGCAGCCCTCTAATTCACCCTCCACTTCAGCTGACTGGAGCAGTGCTTCTAGCAGGCATAGTTGGAAACACCCTCTTTGACCCTACAAATGTGACCCAGTGCTGCGCTTTCCCGTTTTTGATTGCAGTTAGAAAAAATAAAGGTGAGGTTAATTTCTCTTTTTTGTTTTACGCTTTGGGTCAAACTTTAGTTCATTCATTTCTTTCCTAAGCAAAAATCAGTGAATTATTGTTCAAGTACAATAATAAATATTTTTTAATGCCATACTGTGAAAATTCACACACTACTTTTACATACTGAAAACATGTTGTTCATTTGTGGATTTATTTGATTTAAAATATGACATTTTTGCTCCAGTTAATTTTCACCAGCTTTTTTTTCCACAGGTAAGCGGTGTGATAATCAATGTTGTCGTTTTTTTTTTTGTTTTTTTTTCTACCTGGTTTTTACACACTGCCATCACAGGTTCACACTTTTTATTCCTGTTGTTGTGATTCAGCTTCATGTTGCTATTATTACTTATTGTTACTGTGCCTTAACAATCAGTGTGCATTTCAAAGAGCCTGTTCTTTCACCACAGTTGAGAGACTGGTCAGATTTAATGGCCTCAAGCGCACTGACCACTTACCGATCCCAGTACTTTAAATTTTATGTAGGCAGGTCTTGGGTGGGTGGGTGTGTGTTACATGGGGTTAATATCCATCAAGAGGCCACATATGTGTGTATTGGTGATCATCAACTGTGGAACAACAGTGTTTTGCCCTCTCTGAGTCCAGCCAAGGCTCCCCTGTGACAAGGCTGAAATGGAAGTGTGCTGCAGGTCAGAGTGGGGCTGTAATTATTTCCTCACTTCATTAAGTGCGAGTAAACCATCACACTCAGCACTGCGGCTAATGCGATGCCCCTGTGGCATTGTAATGCTCTCTAAATGAATGCCCCTCTGACAGCCCAGGGCCTAGTGGGCAGCAGATTACTGCAGGGTGAGCCCCAACAATGCTCAGACCTCAAACTGCAGAAGCATTCATTATCAAGCTTATATGACCCAGCCACTCCTCACTGCTCTTGTCAGAATTGAAGTCCGCAGGCCAGTCTGGATCCTCTTAAGACTCGTTTGGGCACTATGCTTGAATCATAAATGAAATGTAAATGCCACGTGAAGCCACTCCACATGGACAGGTAATGTGCTCTTAATAGCAACGACTGTTTGCTCATTATGGTAACTGCAGGTTGGTGCTGCTTCAGGACCTGAGGTTTGATTCCAGGCAGTTCATCGTTAACTTTTTTCCGTCTTGTGCCTCCGATGGTTTTCCTAGGTGAAACAACAGTCGAAGAGACGTATGACAGGATGTTTACTGTCAGCAGCCGTGTAAGATTTTCTGTCACCAAAGAGGATGATGGACTGCCAGTGGACTGCATCATTGACCACCCAGCTGTAAAGGACCTGCTGGCTCAAAGACACTTGGAAGTGCTATGTGAGTTACCAAAAACTGCTTAGAGATGCAAACAAGACCAAGCAATTATAGAGAGTTCCTCCTTGTAGGACTTATGAGAAATTATTCAAAATAATAAACAACAATAACGAGCTCAAAGTAATACAAATTCAAATATACTCACTTTTTCCAGTTGAAAAATGGCCATATTCAGCACCGTGAAAGGTTCGATACTTTAAAGGAGTGATATTTTGCCTTTTTAAATGGAATTATGCATTTTAAAACATTTCCCCGGGGTCTACATAAACTGTAAATGTTATGATTGGGTCTGAATTCTTCATTAATTCAACTCCACAGGCCCATCTTCAACAATATTTCAGAGTAATGACACCAGAAAGGTCCTTTTGAGCGCTGGCCCTTTAAATGCAAATGAGCCACTTCACGCCCCGCCCTCTCCAGGTTGTTGGCTGAGCTGCTCTGTCTCGTTCAGCAACTTGTGTTTGTTACTACATCCAAAAACTGAACATTTTAGGTCATCAGCTCGACGTTTGGACATGTTTTTTGTTTTTACTACAACCGCTGCTGCTGACAAACAATTATGTCGTACTCGGAGAAATGTTTGTCTGAAGTCTTGACCGTATATGTGCAAATGTCTTGATGTAACTAGTTATAAAACGTAACAAATTAAGAAGGAATTAAAACAGGTTGTAGAAATCCACTCAGTTTTTGCCAAAATGCATATAAAGATAGCTTTACAGCACCTGGAGGGCTCAAATTCGAACATTTTGAACTATTAGGGTCCAAATCCAAAATAAATGAACCAAAGACTAATAAAAGTGGGTTTAGCAAAATATGACCTCTTTAAGACAATCATTTTTGGAATATTAGGGAAGTCTTACATAAAAGCAGGCATAAAAACATACATTTGCTTGAGATATCCCATCAATTTCAGTAGTTTTTTTTTTTTTGCTGAATCCTCGTATTAAACATTTCCTGTTGTGTTTTAGACCCCTGATAGCACTATGGAGCTGGTTATATGAGTACATCTGTGCATCTGTGATGTTCATTTCTACCAATGCCAGCGCTATTCCACTGATGTAAAGGTGTAGAGCAGATGTGCAGCAATGTAGCAACAATAAAAGGGAAGAAGAGGACATTTAGAAAATACTAGAATTTGGCTTTGCATATACTTAATGACAACTGAGACACACTTGTTTCTTTACTAGACTTTAAGACTATGCACGGTGCATTAAAACCCGATGTCTCCCTTAACCTCAGTTTAGCTTTTATTTACAGACAATTGATGTTGATTTTGTCCACAATTTAACTTAACTACCTCAAACTGTTATGCTGTTATTGCCTTAAAACTATGCTCCGATTGTTAAAATCTGGGAAGATATCCAAAAATAAAAAATAACAGTTTGATTCAGCTGATGGTGTTACCGATGTCATTTTCTGTTTGTTTACTTTGTTTTTCTTCTTATTTATTCCTCCTTATGTGCTAGGAAAAATAAGTTTTAGTATAAAAAGTAAGGTAATCATAACATTATCATCAAATTCAGTCACAGAAGAACCTTTAATGTAACACAATGGAAGGACTTGGACCACTCCCATTGATGTGTTGTTATTTAGATGCCAGTCATCAAGGCTGACACATTATCTTACAGATCTGTAGATTATCTGTATGTGTCTATATAAGTATCTGTAGATTAAGACGATCTCAGTATTAACAGCTATACATTCTGATTATATCTGGTTATATTTACTCATCGTTGTCATGTGGTGCCAGCTGTGTTTTTTTTTTTTTTCTGTTTTTGATACTACAGTTCTACAAATGTACAAAATGTAAATGTCATGTTGCTATTAATAGGCAGGATTCTTTGTTCTGGTTCAGTCTGTAAGATGCTTCTCAGAACTGTGTTAAATCAGTTCACTTATAGTAGTGTGCAAAAGTCTGAGGCTAACATCAGGTTTATTGGTTTAGTAACGTTACAGTGACCGCACATTTGAATTTCTCAGCCTGTGTGTTAAATGTACAATATGGAAAGTACGTATAGCACCAAAAATAAACACTTCTATAAAAAGGTAGTCGTTAGTGTGACCTCCTTTTACACTTAACATGTCTTAAACCCTTTTGTTCAGACAATATGAGATTTATTGCATTAATTTTCTGATATTTTATACCAGGTTTCATTCAGCACATGTCAAAAAATTGTTTGTGCTGCTTCTTATCATGGGGTCACGGGTCAAACTAAATAGTGACTTTAACCTATATATAGAGCCTATTTAATTCAGTTTATTTTGTGTCTTTTAAGGCTGTCCATATATTTCCTGTATATTCTAGTTGTATGTGAAGAAAAAAGATTGAGAAATAAATATTTATGCCCATATCAGCCCTACAAAAACAACAAAGCTAAAGGTGACCCAAGACTTTTGCACGTACTATATCTACACTGCCTGTTTTCTGCTACCTGAGAACATGAAGTCCTGGCATTTTAATCTTAGAGCCCTTTGCCCATGGGATACAGTCACTACAAGAGGAAAAAAGTGTTAAGGTGTCAAATAGTGTTTAGGTGTTCTTTAAATAGTGCATTGATTGAACAGGTAATACAGGCTGCCTTACACTGTTAAACATCAAAGAAAGGTTAGGGTACCCTTTTGTTGTCTGTGTAGAATATTAATTTTTTTTTCAGATAGACAACTGTTTTGTTTGACCTTTCAAAGAAAAAGAGAAAGCTTGACTGGAACCGCTTGACATTTTGGTAATCTTTGGCTAGCATTGATAAGAGGAGAAAAATCATTTTTATTGTAAGGTACTGTAGACTGACTGGGTGCCTACTGAGCATATAGAATATTCATCTTATCCTCCTTCATGGTTTATTCTCACCTTCAGTGCTTCATTTCAACTCTTTTTCTCACAGTAGACTGCAATGGTAATTTTATTTAATTATGTTTTGCCTTTAAAATCTGTCTCCTTATGATGTGTAACACTGGAATAGTGTAAATACGTGTTTCTTCTCTTTTCAGATAAACCAGAAGTGAAGATTGTGGTGGCATATCCTGAAGGTTTACCCAGAGAGGGTGACAGTTTAGATTTGACATGTATCGCAGAGGGAAAACCACAGTGAGTATTCACACATATGCAAAACAAAGACATGTATTTGGAACATTCCTTAGAGTATCCCTCTCCTGCCGGTCTGAGCACCCCCTTAACCTTTATAGTTCATTGTACCATTTAAATGTTACCAGTTGTTAGCATGCTGGATAAAGTACATCATTAGACAGGCCCTGCCAATGGCCCTTCTCAGGCAATCTCAGTTTTGACCTTTATTTCAGATTTCTAGCGTGGATAGACAGCATCTGAGTGATACGGGTGGTATTTGTTCTCTCCAGTCCCCATCAGATCAACTGGCTGAGAGTAGACGAGGATGTGCCGCCTCATGCCGTGGTCACCGGTTCTGATCTCCTCATCGAGAACCTCAATAAATCCTACAACGGCACCTATCGCTGCGTGGCTTCCAACGCTGTGGGCGAGGCTTATGACGACTACATCCTCTACGTATATGGTAGATATTCCGCTTCGCTGCATTTCACTTTACTATGGTTACCTAAGTCTCCTACACCAGGATACAAAGAGCTGATACAGAACAGTGTATGAACCTATTACTGCTCTGAAGTCATATACGACAATGCAACAAACAGAGTCACTTTTCAACTGTATATCGATGTAAGCATTTATTAAGAGGAAGAGAGGGCTTAAAATCACAGAAGGTGGCTGCATTTGACAAATCCACCAAGCTCAAAATTTATGTTGAAGATTTGCGCTGCTGCTGCTTTATTAATGCACGATGAGTTTGAAGTATGCACAGTTGAAAGTAATGGATAAAGTGGCTGTTGACTTTGCACTGGCCTGTTAAAATGCCTAGAAGTGGGGTTTTAAAGATTAATAATTTCCAAGAAAGAAGCAGGAGTTGCACGGCAGAAAAACGGTGGAGCCTGATAGACGGAAAACAGACTGCGATGCCATTTAAGTTCATCCAACAAACTCAGGAAGAAGCTTGGAACTGAACTCAAAGAAGGGCTACATTACATTGGAAATCAGATTTTCATTTCAGTTGCAACCAGTCCAACTCAGAAATCCAAGCATTTCATTTTAGATGTATTCGAATGCCTGCGTAGCTGAACTGAGACTGTGGAACAATTTAGCTCTCGCTGGTTGAAATCTTAAAATCCATCTTTTGACAACTGAGGCTGAACCCTGTTGGTTATTGTCGTGATCCCCAATGTGGAGTTTATGTTTTCACCTGTGTCTGTTTGTTGGTTTGTTTATCTGCCGGAAAGATTAACGTAAAAAACTACTGCACTGATTTTATTTTTGGCGCAGATTGAGACAACGGGTGGATCCTTTTGTTGCAGGAGAGTTTGGTTAAATTACAGATCAATGTGGTCTGTTAACCATTCAGCAATATGTGCAAAGTGGTTTATTTGGCCCATTATAGTAAAACACCTGTATGTATTGACTTGATCAGAGTTGTCTCATTCAGGTAGATTTCACAGTTGTGCAAAAAAAAAACAGTTCTGCTGCATAGTTGAGAATAAAGGAAATATTGTTCTAGTGATGTTTAATGATAAGATACTGTCTGACAATACATCAAAATATAAACTAAACAAGTGGTGCCAGGCACAACAAACCCCACCCCTCGCAAACGTTTTAGCTCTTAATGGACATCTCCCTCTCAAAATGTGAGACTATGGGTTTGACCTTTCAAGGTC
>JAPQRP010000006.1:27060370-27147117 GCA_037367295.1 Apogon hyalosoma | reverse complement strand
ATCCATCCATCCATCCATCCATCCATCCATCCATCCATCCATCCATCCATCCATCCATCCATCCATCCATTTATTTTGCATGATACATAGCACGTTGAAGGTGTTCTGGACGCACACAGCAACCCACGACCTTACTAAGCCACTCTGTTTAATTTTGTCAGCTATCAGTGCCTACTCCGTTTTACTTCATCAGTCATTTGTATGCTGCAGGCACAATAACTGAAAAGTAATGTGAAGCAAATGTTCCCTGGTCCAGAATAAAATCCTACACTTTATATGTTATCAGTGTTGGTGCCTTTGGCCATGACTTCTTCAATTAGTAACTTCCTAGCCACATACTTTACCAGTTTCCATTAAACACTTTATCTCCGGTGTACAAGCGTGGAGGCTCTATGACTTTAGTTCACTATAATGAGACACAGGAGATTGGTTAAAGGTGCTCATAACTGCAAATAATTATGTCTGTGACTCCCACTCCTCTTTTCCGGAGGATTTAGTGCCAGGCAAAATCATATTGTGGTTCATATGAGGGTTTGTTGTCCCAGACTAATCATGTGCACTACAGTTGCCTAATTAGTGTGTTCCTGTACATAGATTGGTCTTAACATGATAACCTTGTGCTATACTTGTGTTGCTTTTTCACCATCCAACAGTCATCAGCTCCTGCCCACTCATTTCAGTTCTTCATCAGGAATTAGGGTTTTTTTTTTCTTCTTATCTGGCATTTTTAGTGTTTAATTTGTAATTTGCTCTAATTAAACCCAGGGAACAGTTGCCAAACAGTTTTATTTAATGAGTTGTTTGCCGTTGATAAATATTTTCTTCCCAGAGTTATTGATAGAGGTAAGCTGAATTGGTGGATGGTTCTCTTTCATCTTGCTGCCACCCTCAGCTAGTCCTTAGAGCTCTTCCTTTTTCAAAAAGAGTAATGACCTTTCACTGTGCGACAACTTGTACAGGTGTGAGGCAGATGTAAATCCAGCTCAAATCAGGTCCTATTGTGGAGCACGCATTGCATACGGCAAGTCGAAAGGTTGAGAAAGAGGCTTGTCATGCTCGTCTTGGTGAGGGCGTGTCTGCAGCGGGATTGTTGTGAATTGTGCCCTGTGGCTGGTTTCTGATGTGGGAACGAAGCATCAAGACAGGCCTTTTTCTCCCATATGTGACCGGGTGCTATAACTCACACATAGAGCCTGTTGGCAGAAGAATAGCGCTGCCTTCACAACCTCTGTAACTCACAGTTTTGACATTTTGACCTATAAATCTTTGACAGGCAAAATGTCAAAGCCACGAGCATACTGGATTTAATTTCCCCTGTCTTTAGGTTAATAAGGAGACAAACATCGACTCATTTATCATGCTGCGTATTGTGCGCCTAAATACATATTTTTACATTACATCAAATTGATCCGTTAGATGCATTTAAGTTACTCCAATAACCATTTTTTCCAGTATTTTCTTCTTCTTTTTTTTTTTTTTTTTTTTTTTTTGTGTAAAACCTTTATAAAACCTTTAAGTCCGACAAAACAAATAGCTAAGCAAAAGAAAAATCAAAAACATCTACGCTGCTGTCATATTTGCAGGCAGGTTTAAGCAGGCATAGATAAACAATTTCTCCAACATTGTTTCACTTTATGGTTAAATTTTCTCATATCAAATTCCTCACTGATACAAATGCTCCCTGAAAATATGGCCTCTCCAAAATACACTCATATTTCAGCCCTCATAATGTTGAGCCCAGAGTCATCCAGGCTGGAAATTGCCCATGGAGAATTCTTGTTCGCCTGGATATTATATGTGCCACATCCTATCCCGGCCTTTGAGAGGACCCTCTTCCCTGAATGGCCAATTTCCCCCTTCCAGACAGTGACATTTCAGCTATCAGACTGCCTTCGGTCACAGGGAAAGAAATCTAGCCCACCCCCCTCTTCAAATACTGTCAGAAGAGAATCTCTTCCTGATACCCTGATACCCCCCTACCACCATCAGCACCACCTCCGCCATACACTCCATCCCTTGCGGCAACATTATGCTGTCCTTGATGTTTTATCATTAGTTTAGAAGTGTGTGGTCCCCCACTGCTGTCTTTTGATGGAGTGCAGACAGTAAAGGCATGGAGACAGCTAGCCAATTTCCCCTGCTGTGACTCTACCACAGCAAGGGGTCGTGCTATCTCCCCCTACACCGGAGACAGGCATATATTCCTGTGATGAGGCAGCTTTCAGCACTTTCAGCCCTATTGCATACCTAAATTGCCCTCCATTTTGTCTTTCTGATTATTTTATTTGGGGGTTAGTGACAGGACTAATCAGTACACCGTGGGGTGGGGGATGCTGCTCGGGGCTATGTTGTGCTGCAGCAGGAGACCACCAGACTGGTTTAATTTGCAGTTTGACTTAATTATTGAGAGTGACTGTGCAAAATAGCAATGCCTCTCTATGAATGCCAGCATTATTATTCATAGTTAATTAGAAAATATCAAAAAATAAATGCAAAAGCTTATCATGAGGCAATATAATGCATCCCTAGTACAGTGAAATGTATTGTCTTTTTCTCTAGTTGACTGGTTCACCTATTTGGCGTAGATATATCGAAGAAAATGCTGAATGTGTTTGTTCACAGATTCGTTGTTCCCAGTTAATGCCTCAATTTTTAATGAGGATTCCCTGATCATTTGTCAAGTATTATCGTCCATTACTTTATAACAAAAAAGAACAACTATATCAGGCACTGCTGCACTTTAAGAAAGAAGAACTAAATGGTGATAAGTTATGTCATTTGATCACTCAATACATTTTCTATCAAATGTTGTTAACTGAGGGATTTGATTTGAGCACATACAGCAAAATAAATGGAGCCTGCCTAAATATACAGACACAACAAGTTTATCCCACTGGCTTTGTCGACCCGTGTTGTCTGGAAATACAACAAAAGAAGAATTTATGCACAGTGGAAATACACAAAGCAACAAAATAAATGTTCTGTTGTGTCTTTTTTTTTTTTTTTACTGAAAAATGATATTTGGATGCAACTAGAGGGGAGAAATAGCAGAGTACAGATATTTTGTCACTGAGTGTTTAGATATCTGTAGATTACTTAATCTCTCTTATTTTTTTTCTGGTCATTTTTATTACTAATTTGATGTTCACACAGATATCTGTACTTTTCACTTCTTATGTTTTCCAAACTTGCATATTTATTTATTTATTTATTTAATTATTTATTTTTCACTGTGTGCCGTCCTATATCAAGACTGATTTCAACCTCCATTGACAGGACAATTACAAAAAGAGAAAATGTTTTAGTCTGAATATTTTTTTTAAATCTTCACCTTATATGTATACGATGTAAGAGTCACTAGCTTTGCACACAAATGGCCTGTAGCAGTGTTCTTCAAGGAATTACATTTTACTTTTGTGGTCTGAAGAGCCTTTCCACTTTCACTTGAGAAGAAATTCAATAGGTACTTCTACTTTGATCTGTCTTTTCTTATACAAGTGTCTGCTTTTCTATTTGTGTAAAGGATGTCTGGATGTAACCTGTGTAACCACCCACATTCTTATTAAAAACTGTAATTTAATTCAGATTTTTTTCCTTAATAAATATATGAATTAAAAATACTTTTATTTTCATAAATAAATTACACCATCACTCCCCACCACTGAATGTTAGCTCACTAATAAACCACACCGGTTTCCGCTTGCTACATATTAGCATGTTAGAACTGTCATTATTTGCATCTTAGCATGCTGATATTTAGCACTTAGCTAACTGCAGTGTTAGCACCAGAAACCTATTTTGTTCTGTATGTGTAGGACTATTACTTCCTGTTGATGTCCAAGATTTTTTCATATTACTAGTATTGAAGTAGAGGATCAAAATTATATTTTATTAAATATATGCATGTTTTTTTTTCTTTGGTAAACAGGATTTAATATATGTTGCTAATGAAACAGGCTCAAAAGTTAGCTACTTTTCTTTATTAATTCAATTGAGCTTTATTGTTATGCACTGCAGGGTGAAGTCAAGGGAAGGTTAACATCTGGTTGAAAAAATTTAATTACAATAATCGACACCAAACTTCTATTTTTTGGGTAGGTAATTACTTATATTTTCAGGAAAATGTATTTTGAAATAAGAAAAAATTTGTGAAAAAAATTTGAGGAGTTTTATGAGTGTGAATGTATGTAAAGTGAATAAGTTTTCTGCCGTCATTCTGGGTTCATTTTATAAACTCTCATAAATAAACTATTAGATAGATATTGGACTATTATATTATTTATGTCATATTCTTAACACACGGTGTTTAAAATTAATAAATGCATATATCTATGCCAAAATAAATTTGAATGTAATGTTAATATTATTTGTATCTTGTAAATATTGTTAAAAAAAAAGAAAAGAAAAAAAAAGTATATGATATTGATAATTGAAATAAAAAATGTTTAATTTGATATTTACTTCTGTTGTCCATTTGTGACACTGCCATTTTTCAAAACTCTTGCTATTTAGGTATGATCAAAAATTTGTTTCCTCTAACCAATTATTCGGCTGAAAAATAGAGGGTTTAAGGTATACACTGAATACATTTAGGATGAAAATGTCAGAGGAACTTAATTTTTGAGAACTTTGTAATTCTTACAAAAAATAGATGTTAATTTTTTTCCATCCGTGACGCAGTAGTTTTTGATATTTTTTATTTAAAAATATTTGAAACAAAAGTTTGCCCTTTGAGTATGTTTAAGATGGTATTTAGACTTTTCTAATTATGTGCAATGTTTGTCTTCAACTTGTCTGGTTCAAAAGTTATGAATCAAAAAGTAGTGGGCGGTCCATCTGCGACTCCCTTGACCTCGCCCTTCAAACAACACGCACAGCGAACTAATGATGAAATAATTAAATAAAGTGGGTCACTTTTATCTCTCAGAAGCCCCAAATCCTTTAGGTTTTAAAATAAGTTTGTATTTTCCACTCAGGTAGCTTGATAGCTAGCTAGCTACTAATTTGTACTATTAGCTCGTTAGCTAATGGTAGCTGGGGTAGAATGTGGAAAAAAACAAGAATGTATTGATCAAATAATGAATTTTAGAATTTGTAACTACTAAAACAAAATAACACAATTATTTTCATTGTCTTTAGATACCAGGAAATGAAGTAACTTATGAAGAGATACAAATGACAGGAAGTAGTATTCACACACATGAGTAGAGCTAATCTGGTTGCCAGCACTGATAGAGTAGTACCAAGCACCGCTCTGTTTTAGTGCAGCTTCCTGATGCTGCTAGTCTGGACTCTTTAAAAAAAACAAAAAACAAAACACTAAAGCAAAAGAAAACATGCATGTTGTTATTGGGATTTACAGCCTCTCATCTTCAATGGCTTTTGTCTCTTTTCTTACTCTTGTCTTGCTTTATTTCTTATACATGTTCTTTATTTTTTCACTCTTTTCATCTAGATGCTCCCACTACTATCCCTACACCCACCACCAACCCAGTCAACACGCAAGGTACTGTATGCCCCCACTACTGTCCCTCTCAGCACTCATGTGTGTGCGTGTGTGTGTGTGTGTGTCCGAGTGTGTGTGCGGGAGCTTGCATGCACAATCAGGTGATCGGGGAAAAGAATGAAGACTTGTACCGAAGGTTAAGAGAGACTGTGGATGGCCAGCTTTAATCAGATAGCGCTGCTGATAGGTGACATTGAGGACAGGCACAGGGCTGTCAGAAACACCTGTCATAGTCCTTTGCAGTCACATGTTTGATCTGAGAAAACGTGGAGACTCTGCTTTGCTGTTCTGTTATCTTATCAGCATCTGCAGCGATATCACAACCGGCCCATCCATCATATTATAATGCCCTTTACATCTCTCCTACAAACGCCAGTCACATTTGGTCTTTGCCAGCCTGAAAACATCAATAACTATTTTCTCAAAGACATATGAAATGAATGAAAGGCAGTTCATTTGTAGTGTTTACAACAGGGCAACCTTTTGGCTACCTCCCACTATTTTGTACTTTGATTCAGCTCACTTACAGAAAATAAATAAGCATTTAAATTTCAATATTAACCGTTAAAAATATATTCTATTATTTCAAAAATACCACTAATGCTAGACAGATGGCGAGACAACCTTGGGAGCTGACATTTGGATATGCCAGAATGTGACATTTCAATACAAAAAAAACTATTCTTAAAGAATAGATCAGTTTATCAATAGCTGCTTAAGAGATACAGTAGCTGTTTGTTATGATTATTCAGTGATTCATGCAGTCTCAAAAATCAGAAGCTCCAAGATAAAAAATAATAAGTTTGAAGTCATTATACTGCAATGATTAATTTATTCATCCATTTGATTAAAGTTGGCTCCTGAATTGGTTTTGCATGTCAGTAATCACAAAAATGCACTCAGCACAGTCCATTTTGTGTTTATGTTTTTTTCAATCCCACATCATGATGCACTCCTCCATATTCCTGGAAACTGAACAGTCTAGCCTGCTTCTCTCAAATGAAGCGTCAGCACTGGTGGCAACAATCGCACTTGCATGGAAACAACATCATCTCAGCTCCTTGCCTCTCTCTGGGTGTGGCAGCCAAACAGGAAGTTGTTTCGCAGTTGTGCATTACTCTGCATTTTTCCATAAACTCTCCTCATGTACCCGTCTCCATGTTTTCTGCTATAGCATTCCAGTAATTTCCGAAAGACAGGCTTGAAAAAGGATTTACCGTGATTTATGCAGTACATGCTGGGAGGATGTAATTGAGCTTTCTTGCAGTTCACTACTCTTCTAAATACCCTGTCACAGGGGCAATGCTAAGCTGGCTTGCGGTAGATTGCTTTGCACAGCCTTAATCAGCATAACAGCACAGTATAGCATTTTCCTCTTGCCATTAAAGACGTATACAGCACGATTCCTTATTCATTCATTAAAACTAGGGTGCGAATTGAGGCAGACACCATCTGTGCTGTAATCAGGGGCTACTCTGTTACCACTGTGTATGATCCTGATTTTAAAGGTCTAATCAGTGATTGTACTTATATTGAATTTACAGTTTAGTCACATATAGATTTAAAAGGAAAGTGCATTAATGCCAAGACATCTCTATTTTCTGGCTGTGAGTTTGTAATTTAAAGCTTTAACTACTTAAACAATCTGAAGTGGGGTTTTTTTTAGCAGACTTGAATGTTTAATTAACATTTCAGATTCTGTTACACATCATTTGCTCTGCATTTTGATAGCTCCACCCAAATGGGAGAAACTTGCAGTTTGCATAAGACTTACAAACTTTCTGAATAAATATCCTAAGCTCTGAAGTTGCTGCCACTCAGTAATCCACATAAGCAGCGGATTGTCCACAGGAGCACACTATTTCCACTCTGTAGTACAAAAGACCTTCAGAGTTGTCCGTGCCAACCCTCCCATCTTTTCTCTGTAGTCCATATTTCATGAAAAAATTTAATTTCCATTATGTGATAACTTTGTTTGCCAGAATTTGTTCCCTCTTTCTTTTTTTAAATTCTTGCAACAGATGCAGCAGTTCAAGGCTTAAATGTAGTTTTGTGCTGCGGGGGAGCAAATGCCACGTTAAAGCACCAACTCTCACAGAGCGTTTGTCTTTTATGCTGTTTCATGTTGAGAAATTTTCAGAAGAGTTCATATTGTCAGGGCTTTCAGTGTCTTAAAAGATACCATGTAAGTGTGTGTAGACCTCTTGGGAAAGATAAGTCGCCCTTTCATGAAAGTATTTCTTTTTTTGCGTTTGAAAGTTAGTTTCTTTGTCTGTGTGTTATGTTTACAATAAATCAAAACACTTTTAGTTGACATCTTGTATAAAGTAAAAGTTGGAACACATGTGTAACTTTTATCCAAACACATGATCCAGGCATCCATCACTAAACACAGTAGAAGACAGCACGAATTTGCCGAGTATTTTCAAGATGGACAGTAAATGGTTACAGCATCTCAAAAAAAAAAAAAAAAGAAAAAAAAAAGAAAAAAAGTACTCCACAAGTTCTTTGTCAGTGGTTGTATTTCTTTTGGGCAGAGGGTAGACTTTACCCAGAATCCACAGCTTTAAAGGAATAAAAGGGAGTCTGTGGCAATAATGCTCCAGCTCGTCAGATGCTCAGAGATGATCCAAGGCAGGGACATCATATCCTGGCTAAGCCTTCGGTAACTCCCCCTCTCCCCCCGATTGTCAAGAAGAGCCAGAGGAAAGGACATGGAACAAGGAATTATGTTGTAGCTGTGATTGAAAAGATCCTATGTTTCTGCCGATCTGCAGTCCAGGGTAAACTACTGTTTAGCATGGTAAGACCCCTGTTTAATAATATCAAGAAAAAGTATATAAAATAAAAAAGAAACCTTGATTTGATTCAGGAACTAAACTTTAAAAAGACTTGACGGTGTAATGATTCAGATGGGGTTTTCTGAGGTCACCGTATTTCTTTATGCTGTTAATTAACTGCCAATAACAGCTTTTCAAGCAAACGCTGCACACTAGACATGAACCTAAGCCTTACCTATTCACTGTACCCTTTAGACCTGATAATACTACCAACAGAAATGTTTTTTTTTTTTTTATTGCTTGCTTGCTTGAGCTATCAGGCATTTGTACAGATGCACAGAATGCATACATGACTTCAGGGTTGTTCCCATATCTTTGTTCTTATAAACAAATGGGTATTTTTTCAAGGCAGGAAATCATGTAATTTAGTGCCAGATGGTATTTCAGGAAACCATTTCTGGCAGATTTTCATACATGTTTTGTTTGCTGATTTTTTTTTTTTTTTTTTTTTTCCGTCAGCAGTAGTATATGTGAGGTGTTGGCAGTTTTCCACTGGATATTAGTCTTGGGACTCAAGCCTTTCTCCATGTACACTTTGACTTTAACAACTGACTGTTATGAGTGCATTTAATATTCAACATAATTAGTCATTAAACATTTACTGGAATTGTTTTAACTCTCACATGTATCATTGCTCTTTGAAGTATTTCATTGGAAAAATTAAAGAATCATTTATAAATGCAAATTAGTTTTTTCCCCTGTTTTGTTTATTCTGATTCCCAGTTGAAACTGTGTTTTTTTTCTGACCTGAAGATTTTTTTTAATTCTCTGCTTTAAACAGTTATTAAAGAAAGAAAATGCTGTAATGGTCCATTTTAATTGGTCTCTGGGGAATAGGTTAGTAATGCCAGCCCACCCTGAAGTTAAAAGCGTGTTTCACTGCAGTAATATTGTTTTTCATGGAGCAGTTGTAAATGATTATGAGAGCTCAGCTTAGCACATTAGAATGAATTTGCCTGTAATGTGCCAGTGAACTGCTTTAAATAGATGAACTGTCATTACGTCCCAGGTTTTTCTCTGACATTGTTGTTAGCAGGTGATAATGTGTAGTGATAAGAGGCCACATACTTTAGGTAACTTCAGGGAGGAAAGTGGAAATTTCTATTAGTTTGTCAACCTTTCTCCAAGCCTTGATCCTCTATTGGGGAAAACATGGTGAAGTGGTAGTATGAAGTGCAGATGGGTGCTGCTGGCTTTGGTAAGGTTATTTTTTCTTTTCTTAGCTTTAAAGATAAAATAAACTGTTATTGAGGAGTTCAAGTTCACCAATTTTCTATTCATTTTCTATTTTATTAGTTGTAGTCAGACCTTCACTTATATATTAAATGTCACAGCTGTATTTGTACATTTTCAAATCATTGTTTGTGTTACAAAGGACTCAGGAAATCTATTTAGCAGACGAGCCCTGGCATTGAATTCTGTTGTAGACAATATTGAACTGTGTTGATGGTCCTCTACAGCAGCAATGCAAAAACATGATGTGGTGAAGATTGCCCATATAAGCCCATCTCATTACATTCATTTCCTTTTTGAGCAGCAACAAATACAGAAGACACGGATGTTAGCAGTTCAATGTCACAAAATGGCTATTGAGTGTATTTAAGTGGATTCTGCAGCGATGCCTCATTGTCCTGTGTCTGGAAAGGGTTACTGACAGTCTATTCAGTGCAAGCAATGACTTTGCTCTATCAATGCTAGAGTCATTGTTTCAATTATACCCATGTAATTACATCTATAAATTGAAATGTGTTTGCGTGGGGGCTGGCGTACGTGCGGGTGATATGCCTCGTTAAGGGAGTAAAAAACTATTAAAAGACAAAGAAAAAGATGGTAAACCTCGTGACGAGCTCGCAGCTCTGATCCGCAGGCTGACAGGTTTTGATAATACGCTCTGTTACTGACCACTGTGGCAATTAGTCATTCCCGTGCAGAGATGGAAAGGTGTGACTGTAAAGCATGTGGGACTGGGAGTTCAGTGGAGCAGATTTCACCGGCGCGCAGACACAGGCATCAGTTGCAAATCCTCTTTATTCCCCCATAAATCCCCACGGCTGCGCACATCCTGTCAGGACGCTGGTGTGGGCATGTCAGCACTCCCCGAATCGGGTCGTAAGCAGAGCTCTGTTTGGCAGCATGGACACCATCCACATTACTGACATGATCAAATTCTACTTATTTCAAGTGTTGAGACCACAAAGGCTGCTGTAATGACACTGTCTGCCCTTTGGATTTTTATTTTCTCTTTAACACTTAAAGATCCACAACTATTTTGTAACAACTTCCAAGTGTTTTTTTTTTTTTTTTGTCCCGTTCCAAGCGATTTATCTCTATTTACTATAATATTATCCTTAGCATTTTGCATTTTTCTGTGAAAATGTGGTATTTTCCTTCATTTAATTTGCTGACCATGCAGCTGTTTATTAAAGCTCAGAGGAAATTCAAAGGTTATGAGATCAAATCAGTAAAAACTAAGGAAGAATAATGACTTTTTCAACAAAATATATTATTAACTGAACATAAAACAAACGTCTCCATCCATTGTCGTGTCAAACTCCATGGGTTCTATTGGTGAATCAATGTTACAGAAGTTGACAGTATTTCCATTATGGAGCCTCTGAATGCCCAAATGGGTCATATCTGATGACCATGAAAAGATGACAGACTGCATTTTACCTCATTTATTGACATGCTTTAGTAGGATTAATCTATCAACAATTACTAAACATTTCAGATCATAGTTTTGGTCGGCAGTGTATGTTCGGGTCTTTACGGTCTTTATGGTCAACATGTGGCAGTGTCGTGTATAGAAAACATACCAGACCAAGGGCATAATGCTTTCGATTATGGATATATTGAGAGCACTACATAATTCTACACGAAGGAACAATAACAACTGAAAATTTTCTAGGAAATGTTTCACAAAGTGGGAGTGAGTGTAGCTTAACTCCCCAAATCTAGTAGGTGGAAAATATAATATGAACACCACGAAAAAGTGTGATCTAAAACACTTGAAACAGCAATAATAATAATAAACAGTCCTCTACGGCATACAGAAAGATAGAAGAAAATACTGTAAGTTTAATACCAGTGGTATGTATTGCATTGATATTTCATGTGAATTGCGTTGTATGCAGTGGCTATCTTGTTTTTATGGTCTAGTCTTGTAATAAATAAAGGACAGGCAGACAGGAAATCAGTGTTCAGTTTTGTACGTAATGTAAGCAACATGATATGCAACCAACCATAACACTTGATATTGTAGGTGTTTTGGGATTCTTATTTTTCTATCTGACATTTTTTGTGATAGAGCCTTGGTGCTTACTCTGAGTGAATTTTTCTACCTGTTAAATAAAACTCCCTCGGTGTGCAGAGGCGGCTGAGACCCTGCATGTTTCCTAGCGGATGTGTCAAACGGAAGACAGCGGGGAGCAAGGTGAGGGCAGGGGGGGTGGGGGTGTTAGGGTGTGGGAGGGGAGGGGAGGAGACAGGACTCAGCACAGGCCATTTAGTGGGTGTATGTTCATTAGCATGGAGCATGGGCCGTTCCAGCTCTTCTGGGAATGAACTGTGCTATCTGACATCCCCGATACAGTAAACAAACTGCACCCTGCACATCCCTGCTTCATAGACACCGACGCCAAGCGGTGGTTGGCTCAGTGAGGATGACTCTATTTTAAGAGGGCGCTCAACTGAAACAAAACTTTTCTCATTAATTAGTTTCATTTCAGTTTTACTTCACAGATGCCCTTGTGTAAAGTGAACACAACTTCAAACGGTTTTGTTTGTAGGACAAGATGTGAATGTGCCACTTGTCTGGGAGCCCTCAACTTGACTTAAAGTGCCCTCGCTGGTGTTGAAAAATTCTTCGTCTTTTATCAGAATCATTCAAGTTCAGAGCATGACTACTGAGATTGATGGAAAATTGAGCTGCTCTCTCATGCAGCAAAGAACAGTGCAGCCATTCCCTCACCCGCCATTCCTCCATCAGTCCAAATGTGCACAGATATAGACTATTGATAAATGCCTCTGAACTATTCTGAGAGTGGAAATTTAGAGGCTTCAGATTTTGCCTTGTTCTTCTGTGGTGCACGGATAAATCTAGCTAAATGCTAGACAGTGATACTCTCTGACACCTGAGGCAGCCACGTATTTCTCTGCATGGGGACACCAGGCGCCAATTTATCTCCAGACTTGTGTCTATTTCTGATGATTGAGCTCTGTAACTTCCAGAAATGGCCTCTTAAATCACAATGTATTTTACAGTGTGTGAACTCTCGCTGAAATTGCAGACGGTGTCTACTGTTTCATGGTGAAATAACTGTCTTAAAACATTTTTCAGCATCAGTCACTCAAGAGGCTCAGGCAGCCAATTCAGCTATACGGCAGTGAAAACATTAATTCGCCTCGAGTTCAACAGTGTGGATGGTTCTTCGGTGACGCAATGTTCTGTATGTTTCTTGATTTAATGGAAGTATTAGACATTTACGGGTTTCATTGACAAGAGGATAATAGCGATGTTAATAGATCTGAAATGAATATAAGTACAAAAAAAAAAAACTTTATGCGTGTTATCAGCCTGTCTAACTTTTGTGTGTGTGCGGTAATTGCAGTAACTAAAGCTACATGGCTCGGTTGCCTGTTTGTGGGCTTCTCAGTCATGAATTTGGAACCATTTTCCATCCTCAGTGGATCAAGTTTGCAGCTGAATCATTTATTTTTTCTTGCCAATATAATCTAGCAATTTTTTCCCTCTCAGTGCTCAAGTCATGCTAAAATATTTTGAGGAAAAAAAAACAAATCAGTCCGAGCCATAATGGCGGACTAATGACTTAACAGCCTAGCAGCATCTTCCAGTGTGGCCCATGTCTGCATGAACATATTGGCTTTGTGACTGGCTCAGAGCGTTTGCTGATCATGAAATTATTTACGGTTATTGTCCTGTTTTCAGACTCCAGAGCCGGCGAGGGGGCACCGCAGAAAATTGACCATGCTGTCATTGGAGGAGTGGTTGCCGTGGTGATGTTTGCCATCCTCTGTGCACTCATTGTTCTTGGTCGATACTTTGCCAGACACAAAGGTAAAACGCTGGCAGTGCAATCATACTTGATCATGAACACATCTCAAGAGTTCAAGTGTTTTGTGTTACAAGTGGAGTGCAATAAGATTGAAGTGGAGGAGGGGGATGTGTGGTTAATTTGTCCGTACTTCTGTGCAGGAACTTACTTCACACATGAAGCCAAAGGGGCGGATGACGCAGCCGACGCCGACACGGCCATCATTAATGCGGAGGGTGGACACAACAACACAGATGAGAAGAAGGAGTATTATATCTAAAATGGACAGGCCAGGAGAGACGGGTGGGGGTGGGGGTGATGGTGGTGGTGGTGGTGTTGGTGGTGGTGGACGATGCTGTAGTGGCATTATGTCTAACTCCAATTGGTTACAAGAAGGCTTGGGGTGGGATTTAAAGAAATATGGAAGGCCAAGTGAAGAAAGAAAAAGATGAAAGTAAGACTGGCATGGCCAATTGGTAAGCGGCGTTGCTGAGTCTCCTATCCGACCCTTCCTGGACTGCTGGGGCCTATTCTGTACAGTTCAATTATTTTACAGACAATTTTGTGCCTTGTTCTATTTCTTTTGTTTATTTTGTTGTTTTTTTTCCCTCTCATGTGCTTGTTGGATTGGATTTTCCCATGTACTCCACCTGATCCTTTGTTGCATTTGGCTTTTGGAGGAGATTAAATGGCCTGGTGTTTGTCTATGTGTGCTGCAGCTAGCTTTTAGCTCATGTTCCTGTATCTGAGAAGTGCTGTGCACTAGGAGCACATACACACACTTTTTTTTTTTCCTTCGGAGGGGATGGGATGAGGTGTCGGGGGACAGAGGGGGGTAATCTCCAGAGTTCACACAGTGTCAACACATTTCTCCTGGCCAGGTCAGAGTCCAACGGCCCCAGCAAATTCAACATACATCCAATCGGATTAGTTTCAACCTGTTTCATTCACCCTTTGAGTTTAGTTTATTTAACTGCATATGTAACAATTGTGAGTATTCATGCTCATGATAGAATGTATTGTTACCAGAAAATGACTTAGGAGTGCAGTTAGGTATCATTTCAC
Source organism: Apogon hyalosoma (assembly GCA_037367295.1). Taxonomy (NCBI): domain Eukaryota; kingdom Metazoa; phylum Chordata; class Actinopteri; order Kurtiformes; family Apogonidae; genus Apogon; species Apogon hyalosoma. Next base: position 27,132,652 of record JAPQRP010000006.1, on the reverse strand, counting down.
ATCAAACCACTACAACTGGTCTCTTGTTGGCTTCAAGAAAACATCTGACAATTAGTACATGTGCGCTTAGTTTAGTGCTTGTTTAGGATATTGTGGAGTGCAGTCTAAGACATCATGACAGCTGTAATGTGCCATGATATAGAGACAAAGTTTCTATAAAGATAATCACAACTATTCTTTTGTATCATTTAACTGTCAGCTGAGAAGACACTAAATCAACATTTGAGGATAATGTCTCTTTTCTTTTATTTTTATTTTCTTTTATTAGACCTGGTTCTGATGAAAAATCTTAAACATTGGGGAATGAGTTTAATCTTTTTGTTTCTGGGGGTGGATGGACCAAAAACATAGCAGAAAATGTTGCTCTCATAATTACAAAGCCAAAAGACTTGCTGTCTGTTGGCAGGCTTTTGCATTAACTTCACCTTGTACTATCTAATAGAGCGACTGGTCCTGCTGCAATTATCATTGAATCTTTTCTAGATGTATTATTTGTTAGATGTTGCTACAGTCCTGCTGTGTCTGCTTAACCTTGACTTATTTTCATACCATTCACATGGTCGACCCTGGACCAAATATGATAAGTATGTGTGTGTTTGCATATACAGTGAAAATTATGCAGCAAATGCTGTAAAAGTCCACTTGGCAGACTGCTCCTTTTAAAAAACTGATTTTTTTGTATCATGTAATACAAATAATAGAAATTTTGAACCTTTAACAGGCAACGTGACAAGGACTTCAGCTTATGGTGTTTCTCAAGGTTTAATCTTTTTATTTGACTTGCGTTAGCAGGAACATAGGACATTCCCATTTCAACTGAAAAGTTTTCTTTCAATGTTGTGTGGAACTGTATCAAGGTATGTCCATCTGAATACCCATAACAAGTTGAGAAAATTTTTCTCTGCTTATTTCTTGGCTTAGAAATCCTTGCTACAGAGTTTTTTTTTTTTTGCCCTTGCCGATACACAAGTAAAAAGACTTTCAATCACTGCAAACATGAATCAGTTATATTTCCTTGCTGTCTGTAAAGACATTTTACCTTTGGGCTGTCTTTGATAACTTGTAAGGGCTCTTGGGCTTACAAGTTATCAAAGATTTGCGTAAAGCTTTAGACTTGGTTTGGGAAAGATCATTTTCTTACTGTCATTCTACAGCCTCAAACCTTCACAGAGGAGCCATCTACTGTTACCGATTTCTTTTTTTTCCACCAACACAAATCAGAAGATTCTTCACTCATTGACAGAGCCGCAGTGTGCACACCATGCATGCTTCCTGCTTCTGTCGCAGCTACAAGAGTAATTAGTGAGTGATTTCAATGTATTGCCTGAATAAGAAACAAATCTGTAAATGTATTATGAAAAAGGATAACCACTGCCTTAAACCCACCTCTTGATACTTATTAAAGGAAAAGACTGAAGGACTTAATTTAGTGCCTTCTTAGATTTTGAGGCAAATGGTTAGTATCACACAGTATCCTCATGTACACTCTTACAGTATATCTTGTATATTTCTGTCCTTTCTAACTTACAGGGCCAATACTCATTGAAGTTGTCTGTATTCCTGCACCGTAGACTTGCATCATGATAATGACCAGAAACGGAAAAGCCTGAAATGAGTTTGATGTTGAAAAAAAAAGAGGATTTTTAAAAAATATTATTGTTATTATTATTATTATTTTATGTTATTCATTTTTCAGTGGGTGTGGCAGCCTCTGCTGACTAGAATGTCTTATGTCAGGATGTAGTATTTATTGTCTTAATTACTGATCACAAAAGAATTTCAATTTGGTCGCCATTTTTTTTTTTTTTCTACTCACTTGTTATTTATTTGGATATCTTCAAGAACAAGGCTCACTAGTAATTTCAGAGAGGTATACAGTACTAAAAGCGATAATAAGCTACAATAAAAATCAGTTTTGTTTCTGGATTTAGAGTTTTTTGGTGTCATGGAAAAAGTTACCTGCATGACAAATTTTGTTTTGATATTTATCTTAAATGGTTTAAAGTAACTGCTGCTTTTCAATTGAAGAACATTAAATAGACAGAAGCATCATTTAACTCCGGTTTTATTAAGTTTTTTTCTTTTCAATACTTGATATTTAGTATGTTTGTGTTCACTCTCTCAGGTTCATGAGTGTTAATAGTTGTGTTTTTTTGCATCTCAGGTAGAATGCAAATGTAAGGCCCCGAGTATATACTGTAGTACCACAGTTATCCGAAAAGTGAAGAAATCACAAGATGTACATGTTTTTCTCAGTTGTACATGTTTATGTGTTCTTAATATGGTGCACTGTTACAGTAAACGTTACATATTATTTTGCATAGACCTAGTTCACAAAGAAAGAAAACTAGATTTGTTAAGCAGACAAAATTATGTACAGTCAATGTCAACAAAATCACAATGATGTGCATAAAACTTCCACTGTAACACTTTGCTCATACAGTATGTTATTTAGTAATTAGAGGATGTGACCACACATACACACATGCACACACGCGCACACACACACGCACACACACACACACACACACACACACACTCAATCCAAGTATCTGTTTGTTCTTTAGCAGTTAATTCATGCATTTTCCTATGAACTTTCATAGACAAAAAGGTGGTGTACTTACTGTGACATGGAGTTTTATGAATGATCTGTAACGTCTTGGATATTTGGATGAAAATCATGTTTAAAGCCTGGGGAGGTTTGATTGTTTTACTACCCCAAAATTGCTGTTTTGTTGTTGAATCCTCAAATTCTCCGTTCCCAGGTGATATTTTCTTTTCTGTAGTGAAGAATGTTTGTTATGTTTCTCATATGACCATGCATATTTTGTATTGGTTCACCAACATTTTTACAAAAGGAAAAAAAAAATCAGAAGAGTACTTGTCTTAATAAAAAAGATATCAATGTTTAAAGTGCTGTGCTGTTGTGATTTGATCAAAAAACACTGTTTCACTTTGTAGTTCTGTCCTGCTCTGGAAGAACTTATTATTTCGCATATTCGTTGTCAAGTTCCCTCCAGGCTGCGGATGAATGTTTTTTTTTTTCCCTGTTAAATATGCTGAATACATTAGCTGCAATGAACCTGTTCACACCATCCTGAGCTGTCGATACTTGTCAAACACCCAAAGATGAAGGATCTTGAGCAGAGGCAAAAATTCTGCACCGATTCAATGGGGTAGAGCTGTACCAATCTGAGCTCCCAACAGTGACTGACACATGCACTGTGGAAGAGAAAGACGAGTGCTTTAAATGACCTGATGACTGACACTGACAGGCTCGGGGCTCCTGTTAAGGTTTCCAGCTGAACACATGGATGTTAGCGATTTGACAAATTGATAGGCATTCGGAGGAACAAGACCTAATTCATAACCATAAGCTATTCTGTCATCATAATTCTGTCAGTGCTGCCATTTCCCATTACTTTAAGTGATCCATCCCAGGTAAAGGTCAATAACATTATTCAAACTTTAATGGGAATAGTTTAACCTTAGAAACCAGCCGCTTTTCTCCATGACTCATACAATTATTGAAATATAACGCCTCCCTCAAGCAACATTAAATACCTGCATATTGATTTTTTAAACCATGACAAAGCATGAGTTTTCTCTATCTCCCATTATATATATATTTATGTATTTAAAAAAAAAAGCAAAAAAAAAAAAAAAAACATCAAACTTGTTATTGAAATTAAACAAGAAAAGGTAAATCATTCACTGTGGGGCTCAATGAGCTGCCAGTGTATTATGAATGCATGAATATAGAAGGGTGATGTTTCAGTTAGACGCTACTAATCCCATTTAAACGTTCAATTTTAATTTGGAATGACATGTTTAAGTGTAATTAGCACAATGGGGAAATTGAGAGTGAACGAATGTCTGAGCATGGCTTGTTTAGTTGGCTAATTGATTGATTGAGATTGATGGCATGTAGCACTTGGTTTGGCTGAGGTATAATTAAATGATGTGGGAATAAATAGTGGGTGAACAAAGGCAAATGCAACAGGCTCTATCTGCACACTTATCTGGCTCTATGCAGCTCCTGTGTACCACAAATACTCCAGGACTTGCATAATTCCTATGATTCACTTATTGGCTGATTCTGTTACAACAAGAAGACAAATCCCGCTAGTATGTTGCTTGGAAATTACCTTTTTTATTTTTTACACAGAACAGCCCGGGGGCATCTGGTTCCACTACTACTTCAGGAGATTCAGAACATTGTTGTATTAAAAGAAATAAATCTACCTGATGTTAAAAAAGGCATGACGACAGCTGACAAAAGGGGTTGTTTTTTATTTGAGAGAATTCATCATCCGGAAAGAAAAAGCATGAAAGCTATACCCTATCCATTAAAAGTAAAGCCTTAGCAAGTCAAAGAGGTTTGTGGAAAACATAATCTGACTGCTTCAGGATCTTCAAAGTGTGTACTATTTATAACTAATAGTATTAGGGGAAAAATGCCAAGTCATTTTCTATGAAATAGATGAGCTAGTTGTTTCAGAAAACGATGAAGGACAAGCACCTGAAGCCTGTGATAACCACAAACACAATTATCTCAGTCTGCTACAGTATGACCCAGAGAAATCTGCATTAATTAAAGCACACACAACCAGCCTGTTAATCCTGTATGAAATGTCAGAGACAAGAGACTCGTGTTTGTGAGGTGATTAACTCCAAAACTGAAAGACGCTGTGAACAGCACTATAGGCCCTAATGTCAGCGATGCTGGTGCTTGATGTCTAATACTTTGATACTTAATAAGAGATTGATGTTTACCAGAGGGAGAAAATGTGCTAGATGTAGATGTGAAAGTTTTAGGTGTGATTAATTAGAAAAAGCTATGAAAACATGGCTCTTCTTCCCCCTTCTCTCTCCCCAAAAAAGTCAAGTGTTTCAGACAGGAAATCTGTAATTATCTGCTGAGCCTAAGCTTTAAGCAGCATCCTCTGAAGTTTGCTCAACCAAATCTCAAGGTGACCCATCTCCACAGATGCAAAAAGAAGTTTTCTTTTCTAAATTTACATTGATGTTCCGCTTCATAGCCACCACCCAGATACAATAAGCAAACATTTCCCAATCTTCTCCTCTTATCTTCTATTCTGCAACGCCTTTGCACAATCTTTCTATCATATTTAATACAGTTGGTGCATAATTAATTTTCATTTAAGGAAGTTTTTTTTTTTTTTAATTTAAACATACAGTGCTGTTGCTGTTGCTGATTATCTTTCAGAGATACCTTGAGAGAAGGAAAGGATCTATTGTTGCATTACAAGTTTATTTACCTTCCAATACACTGCTATGCCTCCACGGATATTTTTTCAGTTATGTTTTGTGTGTGCGTTTCAGTTGTCAGCGTATGAAAGTGTTCTATTTTTGTGGGACAGCCAGTTACGGTCTAAAAAAATGTCTGTACACAGCCTTGAAGTCAGTCACAGTGCGCTTTACAGAGATGGTGAGTTGCTGCAGGAACAATGCCACCTCAATTATTTATCAGTCTCAGTCTTTTTCCACTTATTAAATTAATTACTTAGGTAATTAAAAGTTACATGTTTTAATTAAATTGGCATTGAATTCAAACCTGAAAGGAAAGGCATCATGGGATGTAGTTCATCAGCTTGAATGAGCTTAAAGTTAAATTCAATTCCATTTGGGAGGATGTGGGTAAGTTAAAAAATTATCTGTTTCATGCTCTGTAACCATTGCAGTCACTCTTTGCTTGAGGGAGTAGCAGAGTAACACAGCAGATTAAGAAAGCTCGGATATAAGAGTTTACAGAGGAATGTTTGGTGTTCATTTCCTTTGTTCAGCTGCGCGAAGGATTTAGTTTTCGCTTAGAAAAATGTTGCTGAGCAGAGCTGTTCATCCAGTTTGTCTGTGTGGTCATCTCTGCACATCCAGGCTGACACAAACAGTCGACACGCAGGATGGTAGCAAATAAGGCAAGGCATCGTCAAAAGCATAAATCTTGTGCTATCACTCTGTATTTATTTAAGTCGTAAAAGCCAGAGTCTGAGCAGGAGTAAGAACCCACTGTTGATGCACTTTCACCATGTCACTGATGTGAACAAAAGAAATCTGAGTGAGTCAAACAAAACAATAATTGTACAAAAAAAAAAGAACAAAAGAGGCAAACAATAGCAACAAGAATAGGACACACTTGTCTGCAGCTTTAATTAGTATTCTGAGGAACGGTGGTGGTAAAAAGGATCATTTAAAACTTTGCAGCTTTATTTATTTTATTTAATTTAATTATAACAAATTAAATAACAAACACGAGGACAAGAAATGCTCTCCGATTAGGTTAATAATTGCTTTAAAACCCATAATTAAGTCCTTTATCTCTTTTCAAGAAAATTTGTCACTACATAGCTATGAAGATTTGTTTTGCTTTTCATACAAAAACAGTGGTAATTTCCTGTAATTCTTGTAACATTCATGTGTCTTTTTCACTTATCTGAAACCGCAACACAAAAAAGTCTACATCTTCTGTATTGACTGGTATCAAGTTATATTTAGTCATAAGCTAAAGTGTGTGAAACCAGCTGACCACAAGTAGGATTTTTGTCATTGGAATTAAAACGTTTCACTTGGAAAGCATGAAAGATAAACAACAGATGGGGGAGGTAATGTAATTAGGCTACTTTTAACCAAATTACTTGGTACATCTGCTGGCTAAGTGGCTTAGTTGAGACTTTAAAAAGATTTCTATAAAAATATGATGCTTCCACGTTAAAACATATTTAATTTAGTCCAATTTAAAATCAGCATGTCAGAGAGATAGATTATATTCAAGAAGGCTTTATTTTATTTTTTTTTTTTCTTTTACATACAAATCAAATTCATGTTGTAAATGCATAAATTAAATAGTTGTGAAATTATAGAAGGTGGAGCCTGAAGCAACTCATTTTTTCAGTCTGCTCTGTGATTGAATTAATGTAACTAGTTTTGTGCTCCCTTTTTATGCCACGTCTTAATCATGCACATTATGGTATCTGACTCATCTGGCTGTATGGTCACTGCTCAGCCATAAACGAGTAAGCAGAGCATTAGTAATAATTCATCCACTGCGACCGTGTGTCAGATTGTGGCCTTTTATCTGATAGGCAGACTAAATGCTCAGTGATCCAGATGGGTGCCTAAAACAAACATTTTTTATGGGTAATACCCGCTCTCTGCAGTCGGCAACCTGTTGAATTGTTTTGCTTTTGTTCCCATTTGCTTATTAGTAACGCCGTATGGTTTTAGATTTTACAAAATTCAAAAAAATCATCGAGCTGTATTAGTCATGCCCAAATAACAGATGTATCATTTACAAGTAAATGCCCCAAATGGATTCACATGGCTAAGGCTTACTCAACTGGTGGTTACCTTTTGAACCAACTATAATGCCTTTTATAATTACATTCTGTTTCTCTGGCTGTTATTCATCAGTTAAAGGTCAAGAGCATTATTTGCAATACAAACTGAGCCTTGCATTGTTAGGGCCAGTACAGAGTCTTCTCGTTGCTTAGTCACTTTGATATGCATGTGAATGTCAAATTAGAAAACTGAGCCCTAATACGCAGCCATTACTGCAAGTGAGGAGCCTTTGTGTAAACCTGAGGTCTAATCACTTACTCAATCACTCTGCATTGTGCCCCTGTTCGCCTCCACCTCGCCACTACAGCTCCCTCTAAAAAGCAACTGATTTTCTGTTTCAAAAACCATGGATACACTTGAATAAAATATATATTTCTGCCTGTAGCCAGGGCCTAATTGGTTATCTGAAGTACTAACAATGTTTTCTTGGTTTCTCTAATTTAATTAGAATCCATTGTCATGTTAACTAGGTAATTAAGTGAGCCATAGATGATCCGTAGAACTCTCCTGCTTTCATCCACTATATCTTAGGAGCATTAGAAGGATATAAAATAAGAAATACAGCTCACCAGGCTACAGGCTACACAATCGGTGTAATGTTGGATCTTGGAGCGATAACAAGATTGTAACTAAAAGAAGAAACTGCCATCTACTTGTTTAACTTGTGAGAAGCTCATCTTCTAACTGTCAACACCATGGATAGTATGGCACCGAACCAGAATGGATAAGACTTTTCCTCTGAATCTGACTACAATCACCTATGTACAGGAAAGGTGGAAAAAATGATTCTTTAGCTTGTAATAAGCCAAGATACTGCTTCAAATCCTCACTAAAGCATCTATTTTAAGGCACATTTTCAGCCCATCACATGGTGCTATATACGGTGGCAGCATTTTAAAGAACACTTTTTGAACATATTCACCAGAGACAAAAAAATCTACCCATATTTAGACTAATATGATTTTCAAAATAGGCCTCAGCAGGATTCATATCTTTTTAAGGGATTTTTTTTTTTAAACTTATTTAAATATGCTTTGCATTTCACAGTCATGATCCATCAAAGAAACAATGAGGAAGTGTGTATACATTCATAAAGTTACAATAATGTTTTGTAATGGAACATTACACTGTAATAAACAACCAAAAATGTCTCTTTATGGAGCCACTAAAGTGCTATGAACCAGAATAAAACACAGCTACTGCCATGTGCCATATTACTAATAAATATACCAACTGCAGTCACAGTATGGACCATTAAGGATGGTTTAAATAGTTTTCTGAAACACTACAATGTGGTATTTTGTTCACAAATAACTAAAGAGTCATCTCATCAAGTGTGTAGGGCAACTGTTACCCTGCAGATCACCTGCCCCAGGAGAGGTGACAGTCCTTTCACCTTGCACCTGCTGCTGTTTGGCACAACACGCCTCACACATCTCATCTCTGCATCTGGACCATACCAGATGTTCTTGAATAATTTCTCAAACAGGTGAAAGTTCCTTCCCTTTGCAGCTGAACTCGTATTGCTCGACATTTCTTCCAATCTAGACACATCAAGACAGGCGCAACCAATTTCTGCTCAGATTTTTCTTACTTGAAAAACCTTTGCTGCAGTGAGGGGAGACACACCAGAGAGCCTTTATCCGCTCATTTCATTTGCCCCCTGCTGAAAAATAAGTCTTTAACCTGATCCTGAAAGGTAGCATGTCTCGAATGCATCACAATGTCCAAAAAGCAGATGGCCGTCTAGCAGGACAACTCTTTCTCTGAAAAGCTGAATAATACATGCATATCTTGTTCTGATCCAGCACATTCAATAGCCTATAGAAAAGGATTGCTCTCAACGTAAACCATTTTGCTAGAGGCCGTTCTCTTTCCTCAGGTCCAGTCTCCCATAAATAATTTGCCTTCAACCTTCAAATGCATAAAAATTGCAACTTGTTGGTTATGAGAGAGAACAGTGAGGATGCACTTTGAATGCCAATGTGGCGATGAATAAACAATGGCTCACTACTCCAGGAGCAATGCAGAGCTGCCAGGAGACATTGCTTTGAGTCCACAGGCTCTCTTAATGGTTTTTGCCACAGACCAAGCCTTTCAGTCAGCTGTGAATAGGAGGCTGTTTTGATCTGGGGTGGACCACTTTAATAATTTTCAACAAAGCAACAATTCCCAAGCCACACTGGACAACCTTGGTTGATCCTTTATGATTATCCTCCAGCCACAGAACTCACATTAAGCCCTGCTTTAATGGGTTTTCTATAACAACAAGCTTATGGTATATGAGTAGCCTGATACTCGCTTTCAGGGCATGTACCAAAAGGTTAGGTAGGCACCAACTAAAAGGATCTATAGAGCTCAGATAATGAGTTCTTCATGTTTTCACAGAAAATCCAAATAAACTCCCCTGAAAATTCAAAAGCAATAAAATAGTCAGGATCCTCTGCAGTGTTTCTGAGGAGATGTGAGATGTCTGTGAAGCAAATCAAAATCTGTGATCTCCCCAGAATGCAATAGGAGTGGTGTTATTTCTGCAGTGCTACAACGCCATCTGGTGATAAGAACACAGAACTTCCGATCCTCTTGCACACAGGAATCTCCTACACTCTCATCTGCAATATATACGACACAATAATTCACCAAATATAATTTGTTATAATATATCTTTATTTTTAAGACTCTCACTAAAATAACAAATTCAACATGTCTTAACTGAATATCCTCATCTACATGTTCAGATTTGAAATAGCATTTTTAATGAATAAAACAACATCAGACTGCATGTAAAACACCACATTGTTAAAAGTTCCCTAAAAGAGGAAAAAAAATGTTCATTTTGTGACAAAACCACAATGTCTTACAAAATGCATTCTCCTAACAAATGAGCATATTTTCATTTTTGTCTAGTATATTTTGCTGTGGTAGCTTCAACAGAAATCAGAACTGATTGCATTATTCAGTGCCAAAGTTAGAAATCATGAGGTTATTCACCCCCCGCCCACGCCCCCACCCCCAAAAAAGTGCTAATTTATATTTGAGATGATTAAAAGCGAGCTGTATTATACAGAAAAAAATAGATACTGTATATCAAGAGGCTTCATGTCCACCATGTTAAGACAATGTGTTCATACACAGTTATCCTCAAAAGTGCTTGTTGAAGTCTGAGCAGACTGGAATAGAAAACAAAATGTACAGTACATTGGCCACATGTTAGCAGTGTGTTATTTATACAAATATAATACACTTAAAATGACTGTTTTATACACATTCTTATATGTACTTTAAAATCATATTAATAAAACTGTTGTTACTTTACTTTGTCTTTTCTCACTGCTTAGACACAAAATAAAATTTATCAGCCATCACTTTCTCAAAGAAGCCACTTAATGTTATTCTCAAATCTCTAAAATTAAGACATTATCTGCATGTTTTATTTGTTCCCTTTGAACTTCCTCAAATTGCAAAATATCATACTTGCACTGAAGCCAACAGTTGCAGCCTCTATTCACACTTTTTTAGCAGCTCATGAAGGTTAAAACAAACACACTTTCAACAGTCTGTTGGTCTGGCAGAGGATAAAGTGCAGTTCTCCTTTGGCCACAATTGGGAATTCGATTAAACCAGACATCAGAAATCACTCATAGACCCCGCCCTCTGATCTGAGCGCTGCATGATAAAAAGCTTCACGACCCAGAGCCTTGGACAGCAGTCTCTGCCCGTGAGGGGACATGCAGCCCTGGCCAGGCAAATACCCAGCCATAGCTTTCCCAGATCTTGCAGGTTTAAGTCTGGGAGCTGCATAATATCCCTCCATGTGGTCATACTTTGTGGGCCTGACTTTTGTGCTCTGAGTCCTTCTGGTGGGTTGAGTGGAAAAGGATCCCAGGTGTTCGGGATCTAAAGGGGACTTGGTGTGGTAATGATGGTAGTGACGGTTCTCTCTGGTGCTTTGTGATCGCCCAGGTCTCCTGAGGATGCCAGGTTTCAAAACACCAGAGTAGCTAGTGTTGGTCAGCATCAATCGATCCTGGTCATGACCCCGTGTATGGCTTCTGTCATTGTGCTCGATGTTCTTGAGGTTGGGACAGCCCCTCTCTGGGAGTGAGGGGACTTTACGAAGCTGTGGCTGCTGCGGGGTGCTTTCTTTGATCTGGATTCGCTTGGATGGTCCTGCCTCTGCACCGGATCGGTGACCACAGCGCTGCCTGGTGACTTGGGCCTCAGCCTGTTGAGACCTTGGGGAAGTCGGGGAAGAAATCACAACACCAGTTTCTGTCCTGCCAGCGGAGAGGATGCAGGCATTTCCAGGGTCTGACTTACTCCTAGTGTGCATTATTTCTCTGCCTCTAAAGCCAATCGGTGAGACAGGACTTTCATGAGGAGATGCAGCTGGACAGGTGTTTTTACGCCTACTTTTACTCTCTTGCTTGCACGGTTGATATACGACTCTTTCAAAAACATCTGCATCTCTTGCTTCATAAACTACTGTGTCTCTACTTTCTATGTAGAGCTCCCTGTTGACAGGAGGGACACAGTGTGGAGTATAGTTATAGTAATCAGACTGTCCACTTTCCCTTGAGGAATGTAAAGTATAAGACTGACTGTGTCGGATACCACTTTGGCGGCAGGGTTCTACATAATACCGGGAGTCATCAGCGGGGTTCATATCTGAATAGGGGTTGTAGCGGTAGTCAGAACGTGAGCCCTCAAACTGGGGGTGAAAACCAGTCTGAATGAGCCTCTGATAGGGCGTCTCTGGGCTCGATGTCTGTTCAACATAAAACATGGTGTCAGGAGGCAAGACTTCTGTCTCTGCTAGCTCATAGTGGCTGATCTGAGGGGCATGGAAGGAGCGAGCCCTCCGGATTGCTGGGTGCCCGACTATTCTGTCTTCTGACCTCCGCCACTGACCTTGTTGCCTGTGGCAACCGCTGATAAGGTGCTCATCTCTATGGTAACGTCTGGTCTGAGGTGACAAAGGGAGCCTTAAACCTAAAGTACTGTAATGGCTGTCAGACGCCTGCCTGTATACGCTTTTTGGCCCTGAAAGGTGAAGTGGCAGAGCGTCAGGATGAGGGCAGTGAGGGGCAGGCATTCGTCCTGATTGAATTGGACGATTATGATGATGATGATGATTACTGTAGACATCATCAACCAAGCCTAGAGGTCTTTCCTCTTCTGTGCTGTAGTGATGAGTTGAGGACAGCTGTAATGGACGTGGAAGGACCTCTTCTATTGAGGCAGGCATGGAGGTCTCAGCCAGAACCGCGCGGAAATTAAAGACATTGATAGAGTCAGTGTTCACATATACAGGAGACGTCGACGGGCTGTGCGGGGAGCAGACTGGCTGGGTGGGTGTTGAGACACCGACACTTTGATAAGTGGGTTCTGCCTGGGTGTCATCATGCCTCATATCTCTAAGCTGGTGCTCTTTTTCCTCTCTGCGGTCCCTCATCTCTCCGCTGCCTTCATCCAAGCTCCCTGACCCGAGCGGGCTGACATTTGGTGTGAAATTGCACAAGCTTTCCTGTCCGTCAGTCACCTGCGACAGCTCTGAGCAGAGATGTGCAGGTAGAAAATGAACAGGGCGAGGGCCGCCGTGGCTCTCAATAGCGGTATGCCCCGATGAAGACCACTGGGAGACAGAGGAGGCTTGAGGGTCATTGTACTCCTGTAAGTACACTTTAAGATCGAGCACAGAGGGCCGGGGCAGTCGGTCCTGGGCATGAGGAGCTTCAAGTCTCTGGTGAGGGTTAGAAGGGACGTTGCTGTGGGTGTTTCTCCGCTGGGAAACGCTGCTGGCCTTTTGAGCAGATTCAGCAAGAGCCAAAGCCAACTTGCGCGCCGCACTCGTCAAGGGAGGGTGAGGAGGGAGAACAGAGACTGAACTCATAAGTCTATCTGTTCCTGGGGAGGGATAAGACAAACAACGCTACAGTATGACAGGACAAACAAAGCTATGGTAAGACATGATGGGACAAAAGACAAAAGCTTTCATAAGAAACTAGAGAATGCATTATTGTTTAAATACATACTAACTATAATATGTATGACTTTTAAGTGTCAGAGTGTGGTTACTGACCTGGATCTGGCAGGTTCTGTGCAGACTGGCTGAGGTCTGTCAGGCCTGATGCTTGGCTCACTGTGCTGAGTGGGCTGCAGTGTTGATAGGACACTCTGGGCTCCTTTCCATCTGCTGCCGGAGTTTCACACTTCCCCACCAGGGGAGATGAGGAGGGCAGGGCTGACGAAGAGGCGGATGCTGCCCCTCCAAATGGTGTGGAGGCAGAAGCAGTCTGAACATCTGCTTGTGTCTTAAAGGACTTCTTCCTGAGTTTAGGGGAGAGTGGCTTTGAGGTAACCTTCTTCCCACCTTTACCAAGAACTGGACTAATGTCTGGAGACTGAGAGTAGCTAATGTTGTTGTTTGGAGAAGAAATAGGTTCTGATTCACTGGAACACCCTGCACTCTTTCTCCATTTATTTCCATTTTTCTGTTGTTGTCCAGGTGTTGCTAAAGGTGGACTGCACTGAAAAGACATAGGGTCAAAGTCCAAGGAAGAGATGCCTGCTGCCGGGGGGCAAAGGTCAAGATCGTCCTCTTGGTGCGGAGATGTAATATAGGCTGCAGTACGGACAGTATGAGCTGAGAGGTCATCTTTACTTCTGCCGATACGCAGGTCGTCTTTACTGACAGATGAAATAGCCTCACTTGTCGAACGAGGTCTAAGGGGGCGATAACTAGGGGGTTCCCCTGAGAGAGAAGAAAAGACACATATTTAGACTGAATGTTCTCTAATCACATGAATACTGATAATTAAACCACAGGGAGTAAATTGCAACAACTCTGTGCTCAATTTAAGATTACCGTCAACATTGTGCAAGGAGGTGAGAGATTCTTCACTTTTGGTGGAGCGCAATGTACCACTATCTCCTCTTCCACCTGCAAGTGTTTTCAGGATAGTATTTTTTGTATTCAACATTTGGATATCATCCTTTTAAACATCCAAAGCGTAAATCCTAAGGAACATTTTAATAAGTTGACAATTTCTATTTAAAAAGTACATGTGCATATGTGTTTTAAAGTGCAGATAAGGAAACTTGTGTGGAGTTCTAACCTGGCAGTGCAATGCTCTTTATCTCATTAGGCTCACTGGGGTGTCGCTTCAATTTCCGTTTGGACACAGAATGGGACTTGCCCAAGTGGAAAAAGGAGAGCCAGTTCCCCACAGGAGACTTCTTGGCCTTAGTAGGAATCCGCTTGATGCTACAATAAAGAGACAAATCACTTTCACCACTTCCTGTTTCTGTTTACTGAAGTGAAGAAGTTACCTTTAAAGACTCCAGGAGGTTTGTCAAGACATTCATGAATTGTGCGAGAGCTAAAATAATTCAATGTAAGTAATTCCAATCTACAAAACAGTGGAATGATACTCTATCTAAGCAGTCATCTAACATAATTTAAAGGTATTCAATTACCAAGGACATTAAAAGCAGTCCTTAATCTGTTATTGAATAAATTTATAAGCGCAGTGTATTATATAAGCTGCATCCAGCGCAGAACATTAAAGGTTCAGTGTGATATGATGTGAGTAGGAAAAGGGACCTAACTGCTAACTAAACTCAGAATAGATCGTCCATTAGTGTAAAGTGTATATATGTGTGTGTGTGTGTGTGTGTGTGTGCATGTGTGTGTAGCTCCTTCTGAGGTAACAAAAGCACATACACACACACAGAGGCTGCCATGTTTCTACATCAACTACAAATGGACTTACTTATTTTTCTTCTCCCTTTTTTCCCATTGTATGACACACGCCTTTTAGCATTAAGATACATTATAGTGACCTTCTATCTCTATCTGCATTTTTATCCAGTAAAAGCCTAAAGTGAATAAACCAAGCACTGGTTCTATTTCACATGCATCTGCCACTTCACTGCTGGATGCCACTATAGATTACACACCAAACCTTTAATAGCCGATAATATATTTTACTAAGCATAAAGATAAATGTAAGATATATAAAAGTGGTGTACTTTGGAATATTCGATATGTACCTGTCCAGCGGGAGCTCAATGACTGTATGGAACTTGCCGAGAAGAGCTCCTGGTCCTTCTCCCACCTCGATGTAGTCGCTGTGGGTTAGGCAGGGGGTGGTGGCAGGGGAACTCAGCTGGGCCTGAGTACGAGCCTGGGCCTCCTCCAAAGACAGTAATTTTGTGGATGGGGAGCAGATCAGCAGTGATTTTGGTCTGGATAAAGTGTTGTTACCTACAAAAAGATCCACAGATGCATGACTGAGTCCTTTTGTTTCTATTTTTCTGTCTATAACGATGTGAAGACGGATGACTGACCGGTACTTTCCCGTATGATGGCATTGAGTTTAGGGCTGAAGAGAGCCTCTGTGTTGTTGAGGATGAACTCCACCACCACGGACTGGATACGCACCTCCATAAAGGCAGCCGTGCCACTAAAGCAGGCCGACTCGATCTGTCTGGACCTGAAACACGGTTACAGTACAGCACAACCTACTTCAGTGCTCCAGACCACTGGGACATGCCCTAATTCACTGCCACAGAAAGACAGAAATGAAGCAGCAGAGCAAATGGTGCTAATTTAACCACAGAGGGTTAATAATAATGTTAACAGGTTAAAGGTCACCTGAGGAGGTTAGGGGCCCAGACAATCGCCAGGTTTTTAGTGTGCATGTTGGTCATGGAGCTAAAGGTGGCCAGGTGAGACAGATGCCTCATGAGGAACTCCAGAGTCCTGTTAAGACAAAGTTAGTATTAATCTCAAAACATTGAGCTTTAGAAAGCCAAGAAACTGTGTCATTGAATGTAGAGTCATGTTCCCAGCTCAGGTACTACTGGTAAATTAGGACAAAGTTACTATAGTTAACAAAAACTAAACTGAAACCTAAGACTTAAACCACATATATTTCCTTATCTGAAACAATTTCTTTCTTTTTTTTTTCCACATTGCTGCATAAAACAGAGTGGGAGAGTAAGATGACTACACAATATGGGACCTTTAGTGAAAATGGTTTAGTAAATCATATGTGAAGTCGTGCATTCTTTCATGCCACCATTTTCAGCTTCAGAATAAATAGTATTACTACGATACTAATAAAACAAGAGTATAAAAAAACCTACAGGCACTTATCATAAAATGAAATAAACCCAAATAAAAATAAAATGGAAAAAACAACAAAAAAAATTAAAAACTTAAAATTCTGGTGTCGTATAAGATGAATAAAATGCATAACAGTGATGTGATGCCCAAATGTGGGTCATGGCTTCACTTATTATTATTATTATTATTATTTATTTAATTTTTTTTTTTACACAAAACATTGATGTCTTTAATAAGTCAGAGGGGGCTTTTCTTTATTGTAACTGTTTAAAAACAAGGATTTTTGTGGGACATTATCTTTTCTCATAATATAACCATCATTCCAGTCTGAACATCTCTGTCAAACGCGTCCATGTCATGCCACCAGGAGGCACCAGTGAGCCTCAGACCTGACCTGTAATGTGGCGGAGGCAGCTGCTGGATGACGTTGTGGATTTTCACCAGCCTCTCCTCATCTGTGGCTGCAGATACGGCTTCCTGTGAAGACAGAGGATAAAGCACACATGACTTCCAGGCTGGTAATCGCAGCAGTGGGAGTTGCCTCAACTATCCTGCTCTCTTTTCTCTCCCTTTTCTATTCAAAGCAGCCACTGTTTTAGCTTGCTTAATCTGTTCTTTGGTGCATATCCCCTGCTGTTCCTAGAAATCTGGACGTAATACAACGACCCAATTTTGAGCGGTTCCACTGTATCGGTTCTTACTGAGAATCTGTCGTAGAGCTGGTAGGTGAGCAGAGGGTTGGGCAGCTCTCTGAAGTACAGTTTACATAGTGAACCCACTGAGTGGATGTCCTGTCTGAACGCATCTTTGGTCAAATCTGGGACCTGTTCAGAGTCAAACTCATGCCTAGAAAGAGACAGAGACAAGTAAAAGAGTGTTGGACTCATCCAACTGCCCATTTGATACAATGAAAATACACAAAAGAGCATTTTCAAAATACAACATTTATGTATTTTACTGGATAACTTGCATGATGACTGTAATAGCCACAAAATTGGCTATTCTAAGGGAATTGTGGTTTAAATGCACTGCAGGATACAGGCATAAAGAGCATTCTACATCCTTTTGTACAAACTAAGAGCAGACTTTTCTGGCTTTCCTCTAGTTGAACAATGGAACTAATTATTGACACAATCCTAGTAAAAGCTAAATAAAGTGTCCTAATGGGAAAACTAATTTTACTTGACTAACTATGAAAATTCTGGATACAATGCATTGATTGCTTGATAAAATTTTAGTTTTAATTGTTCTTTTCTTGAGCTAAAAGGGCCATTTCCCTTACTGGACCAATAAGGTTAATCTGAATGTGAATCAAGATGTAATGTAAAAAGCTTGTTTGGTACAGACCTCAGCAATAAACATAATGAAATGCACCAGTTGAATACAGAAATTACTATTCACACTAAAAATGACAGGTGCAATATCTGTCAAAATCATTGCCAAATGCATATTTTATATAAAAAAAATAGATTGAGCCCTAATTTTGTCTGCGTCATCTGGGATATTTTCTTCCCATACTACGCAAAATGTGGTACAATAAAGTGGAGCTGCTTAGCAGGAGGTCCTGTATGTCACCATATAATTATCCCTGTCTGAGGAATGAAGCGTGATGCCTAGATTGATATCGTTTTAAAGTGAATCATAAATTGCAGAGGGAGTGATTACAGCCACAGTCTGATACATTTATTCAAAGAAAAGCTACTTCACCAGCCTCCAATGTAGTAGTAGGAGGTGTGGATTTGCATTAATATCTTATGTTCTTCAAGTTACTGTTTAAGCATTTCAGGGATTTAAACATTATTTCTATTATTGTATCTTATCAACCAGTAAAGTTTTTTCCCTATTTAAAGAACACTACAAGAACTTCAAGTTGTCTAAATGCTGTCACCTGCCGTGCAAACACAGACTAGGTTGGAGTTGGTGCCTTGTCAGTATTTCATCGAAAAAAAAAACAAACCCAGCTGTAAAAACATTAGCATTGCAAACCTCAGTTTCTGGATGTTGGAGGAGATCCCAGAAAGTCTGTAAATTCCATCAACCACTCCGTTTTTCTCTATGAATTCAGCACAGCTCTTGACAACCTGCGGAACTACAGGAAATAGTATAAGATACATACAGTTGAATAATAAACAAAAAAAAGACGAAAGACATAATGTGATTTTATTTAGGAGAATCATGTCATTTAAACACAACTCCGTCACCAATGTAAGCCTTATGAGGTTTGATTTGGCTCAAAGCTACTAAAACTGCATGGGTTTACTATTTCTTCAGACAAGTATCTGAAAATGAACAATAATAGTCTCTGATTACAGGCCGTTACTTGCAGACACACGGCTTTAGCTGGGATTTAACCAACACTGATGTCTCTGTTACTGGTTGCAATCCTCATATTTTAAGACTCTTATAAAGTTAAATTATTGATGCATTTTTTGGTGACTAGAAAACGTTCAAGTAAATTATTCAACTCTACAAAACACAAGAATTACACTCACACTGTTATTTTCATAGTAGTATATCGACTGCGCTGACTTTCACTGCAAAAATGTAGTGTAATGCAATTAATTGTAGCTGTGGGCCTTCTTAGACATTTACAACCCATGACAAGGTGCCAGAAGTAAACTGTGCTTTAATTTGAGGGGTCACAGGCCAAAAGCACACTGAAAACCATTTATGCAAACTACTTTAACCCATAAAGACCCAAACATCCACCAGCGACAAAAATCACCCACTGATCAAAAATGTTTAGCACCTATTGATCCACTAATACTATCAATCCATGTAAGTAATTGGTGTAAAATACAGTTTTTCATCTTTTCATGGTCATCAGATATGACCCACTTAGACGTTCAGAGGCTCCGTAGTGAACGTGGAAACACTGTCATGGAGTTTGATAAATGACAGTAGTGACAGGTGCTTGACTTTATGTTTAGTTCATGATAAATTTTGCTTTAACAGTCATTTTCTTGTCTTTTTTTTTTTTTTTGAACTGGTATAATATCCTTTGAATTTACTTTGAGCTTTTATGAACATCTACATGATCAGTAAATTAACAAGTGGTACCATGCACAACAAACCCCACCCCTCGCACTTATTTCACCCAACATAAGTAAATGGGAAGATTTTTAAAATTTAAATGAAAATTTTAACTTTGACCTACTTTTCCCAAAATGTAATGAGACCCATTCTGGGTCCCTGGTAATCTATAAAGTCAATTTGGTATGAATTCAACCAATAGTTTTGCTGCTACAGACATGAGAAATTTTACCCATTATAAGTAAATGGGAAAAGAAAAAAATATTTAAAAAATTCATAAAAAATGTAAACTTCGAGCTATGTTTCCCAAAATGTAACAACATCTATTCTGTGTCACTGACAATCTATAAACCAAATTTGGTATGAATTCACACAATAGTTTTGCTGCTACAGACATTTGAAATTTTGCCCATTATAAGTTAAAGGAAAGAAAGATTTTAAAAATGTATTTAAAATTTGTAATTTTGACCTACTTTTCCCAAAATGTAATGAGATCTATTCTGGATCACTGGCAATCTACAAACCAAATTTGGTATGAAAGAACTCAATAGTTTTGCTGCTAGAGTGTTACCAAAGAAACAAACCCAACCAAAAACAATACCCCTTGCCTCCCCTTTGGGGGGCGGGGTAATAAATATAGCAAAATACCTGATTTACACTGAAAAATGCAAAATACAGAGGATAATATTATAATAAATCATGATAAATCACTTCAGAAGACTTAAAGGGAGAAAAAAAATCATTTGGGATGTGACAAAAGTAGCACTGGGTCTTTACGGGTTAATTTAATCATCTGCACAAACTGACATGACTGAACAAAGTGGGGAACATAATCAGAGCTTTGCCTCTAAGAAGCATTTGAGAAAATAGAAATAAAGAAAGGCTTTGGGCAAATCTTAAAGAAGTTGTTCTGAAAAACACCCTGGTGGTATTCAAAACTGTGATTCACCTTGTCGACTCGGTTTACATTAAAGTTTACAACAATGTAATCACAAATCCACTAAACTGGCAGCAAATTCACCTATAATCCCTTTCAGAGGTGTTTAAAGTTTTACAATTTACCATTCACTGTGAAATGCCAACAGGTATATGTTTAACAAAGCTGGAATATAAAAGTGTAAATAACACTGTAGGAAAATTTCACCCTCATGTCCTGAGTTGTGGAGATGCTCCCCCAGGTCGCAGCCAAACACTCTCTCTTTGAGAATACCACGCTGACGGAGCTTTTGTGGAGGAGGTCGCGACTTCATAAAAGTCCTCAGGAATGTAACCAGCTTCCCATGCTTCTTACACACTGATTAAAATGACACAGAGAGACCTGAAAGTCAGTTAAAACGAAGCCCACTCATATCTCAGGAGCCGGTCTTGAATAAATTATCAGGTACAGAAACAGTCTTTGAGAAGAAGATAAGAGTACCTGGCTTTGGCACTGAGCTTTGAACACTGGGGGGAATCTTGTCATTTATCAGCTCAACACAGTCGCAGGGGAAGAAACCGACCTGCGAGTGGAGAGCAGGAGATAAGTGGAGGACGGAGGGAAAAATACAGCTGTATATACAAAAGTCCAGTGTAGAAGGCAGTCGCAAACTGTGGCAGGTTGAAGATGGTGAAATAGGTCAGTAAGCATAAGGGAACAAACTACCTCAGGCACAAAAATCACACTATACACCATTATTACACCTATTACATCATAAATTTAACCTAGTTTTGTTGAAGTAGAAGAAATTCAACTAATGGCAGTCTTACCAATTGGTCAAAATTTTCCAATCTTTTTTTTTTTTTTTTCCCAATTGTTCCCAGTTTCCTAACATTGTGTTGTATCACAATCATGGAAAAAATTATTAGACCATCAAAAACAATGTTTATGCAATCAAGTACTTACTCCTGTCTGTATCATGTGACAAAAAAAGACCGAAAAGAAAACATGAAATGCCGAAAAGCACTGTTTTTGTCAGTACAATGCCATAGCTATTGATGTAAGAACTGAAGTAATTTTTTTTTTATTAGCAAGAAAACATGGAAAATGGATAGATATCAGCTCTGAAATGAAACTCTTATGAGCTATTTTAGTTGTTATCATTACATTTGTCCAAACTAATGTACCTTTAGTTGTACCAGGCATTAAAATGAACAAGAAACTGAAGAAAACAAGGGTGGTCTAATAATTTCTTCCACGACTGTACATTAAATAATGTTTCAAAAATACTGGCATTTATAATATTAACCTCCACTGGGTCAAAATTATTGCTATAGAAATACATTGTTTTTCACATTGTTTATGTTTAAAGTTTCTAGACAACAACATTTCCAACCGTGTGAACAAACACATGTATATCAAGTCATTTATGAAATTTACAATGGAAACCAGAGAAAAAATATGCAGATGCTTTCTTCTTATACCCATTTTTACTGTCATTTTAGACTGATTTATTTCTCAGAGATATTTGAATAATAAAACTAGAATGACCATAATATATGCAATGATTCTTTAATTTGTAGATTATTTTATTTGTGTATTTAACGTTGGTGGCAAACATTATTGTTAAGTTAGTTTTATGTACCTGCATAACAATGACAAAGAAATCTGAATCTCTAGTTACTCATGAATTATTTAATGCAAGTTTGTGGACTACAGATGGAGCACAGGTAAATTTGACCTGTTTTGCGGTTTTTAGCATATCGTGACTTCTGGTAGTTCTACTGTTAAGATAATTTACATTTTATTTTTACATAAAGAGACAGATTTTTTTGATGTTAGTCCGTGTAAAACATTTTTACCTGGAAGCCATGTTTTCCTCTCCACCAGCCAGTGTCTTCTTTAGGAGGCATGTCTATTACAGAAACTATGTCCCCGACCTACAAAAGGTGAAATATTCATACAGTTTAATTATAAGAGCAGTCTTTTTACTGTTCAACAGGCTTCAGCAAGTTGGAAATAAAAACATTATATAGACTCTTACAATAATAATCCTTATTCATCATGCCTGACCCTGTTGTCTGTGTTTTCTTTTATGTTTTTCTCCATTCTGGATGTTTCTGGATGCCAACTTTAAAGCAGTGAGATTGTACATCCAGCAGCACCAGAATGCATGGGCGATATAGCAAAACAATGAAGCGGTTTGTCACTAACTGCACAGTTCTGTCTGAGAAGTAAAACTCTGGGCAAAGCGAACACGTACAAATAAACCTATCAGCTGTATATGACCTCTACAACATTTCTGTAGAGTTCTGCAAAAGCCTGGCTGTGATTACATTTGTTTTTAGAGTAAAATCGTTGTGAAAAAATCTGGAAACAATGTTTTATTTTCCTATTTCACAACTTTTTTCTTGCAAAACTGTGCACCTCATTCAGTTGACTGCTCTTGCTTCTTTATTTGTACAGGTTAGAAATGTACCTACTTAGCCTTCAGAAATAAAAGTAGTGAAATTCCCAAACTCCAAGATGTTACCTCAAAGGTTAACTCGTCTGTGGCCTGAGCTGTGTAACGTTTTGTGACGTGGGCGGCAGCGATGGCAGGGACATTGATTGAAGCTTCCTCAGACACGAGCAGATGGTTCCCTTTGTTGTCGATCTGCAAAAATAAAATCACTGATTAAACCAACAGCCTCACATTTGATATGTTGTTATCTATGTCCCATTTGGTCGTTAAGATTTAAGATGTAAAGGTGTGAAGTTTGTATTATTTTGCTGTTTTTCTTTCACCCATGTGCTGTATAAATATGAAGGCAGTGCTATAAAGACCCAGTGCTACTTTTGTGGCAGTTCCCAAATTATTTTTTTTCTCTATTTTTAACTTTTCTCAAGTTATTTATCACTATGTCTTATAATTTTTTGCTCAGTATTTTGCATTCTTAAGTGGAAATCTGGTATTTTCCAAAATTTAATTTACAGATCATGACTGATGTCCATAAAAGCACAAATTAAAATTAATTGTTGTATCAAAAACTGAGAAAATGAAGGGAAAAGTGACACTTTCAGTCAAATCTATCATTAGCTGAACATAAAAACAAGCATCTCCATCCACTGTCATTGATCCAACCATGGTTATACTGGTGAATCAATTTTGTAGAAGACGACAGTGTTTCCGCAGTAACTACGGAGCCTCTGAACGTCCAAATGGGTCATATCTGATGACCATGAAAAGATGACAAACTGCATTTTATACCAATTATTTATATGTATTGATAGGATTAGTGGATTAACAGTTATTTAACTTTTTATATCAGTAAATGATTTTGGTCACCAGTGGATGTTTGGGTCTTTAAACCAACCAAATCAAATGATGAATGTAACATGTTTTTGAACTGCGCCACAACGATTTGTGAAGGTATCGTATAGGGTACCTCTTCCTAACATTTATCATAGAACTATTATTACATGTGGTATTACTCAGTTGCTAAAAAATGCTAAGTCAAGTACAAGACACCCTCATTCCATTTACAATCAAATGTAACTCCACCACAAAACCTTCAACAGGGAAAAACATAGGATGGAACTTCAAGAGGAACAGGAAGGAAAAATTTGAATGCAAAAACTGAATCGTGAATATTAATACTATTTCTCAATTTGGTCAAGAACTGATAGCAAACATGAGGAAAAAAAAAATAACAAGAACCGATACCTCCATCCACGTTAGCACCGGGCCACAGTTGATCTTGTTGTCAGCGATGGCTGAGAAGCGGGACAGGTAAGTGGCCAACATCTTGGTTACTGACTGAAAGGAGACACAATATTAAGATTTTATTGATTCAAATGAATCAAGATTATTTTTCCAAACACATTCATGTGAAAAGTTAGATGAGAAACTTCAGAGATAAAGCAGATGTAGCTCTACGATACCTCAACAGTGTCCTTTATCGTGTCGTATCTTGGCAGCTCAGTGAGCTCAGAGTAACGGCGATCATAGATACACAGATGCAGATGTTTGTCCAGCACTCGGAAATCTTCATAGGATCTCTTTACCAGCCAGTTTTTTCCCTTTGACAAAGACAAAGACGAGACACAACAGTGAGACTCAAGAAAAGCCCGCTTTAACAGTTTCCTTATATAACATAAAGACTAGTCTTTGCACAAATCAATTATGTTTACCTGGCAGGTGATCTGAACCAGAAAGACCAGCTCTTTGGAGTCTAAACCCGTCTTTGGTCCTTCACTCTGTCCCTCTGCAAAGGCCAACTAGAAGGGAAAAGAAGCAGATAAATAAGAGATAGAAAGAGGAACTAGTATTGGGAGAGCCCATACTCTAAATAATGCAGGAGTATAATACAACAACCTCTCTGTATGTGACCTTTCATACAAAAAACATCATGTCCAACCCTTGTTTTCCATTCAATAGTAAAACCCCTTAAAGCCAAGACTCACGCTGAATGGTAAATCTGAGAATATAAACCTTAAAAATGACAAGACCATAAGAGGTGATGGTTAAAAGGATGGAGGTGACCATGTTCAGAGGCAAAAAAGAACTTCCTCAGAAATGAGAGATTTAACAAAACCGTTACTTGACAAATATGTTCATTTCTCCATCACCAACATTAATGCAGTTCATATTCTCAACTCACTATAAATCCTGCAGTATGAAATATATAATACATAAGCTGCAAAGATATCAGCACTTGCAGACCGTGTAGATTCAGCACACCACCCCCACCCACCCAATATGCTGTTTGCCCCCAAAAACAGAGAGCCTCAAAGCCATGCAGGACTTTGGGAATACACTGATAGACAAGACAGTGTAGAAGCGACTTCAAAGGCCTCAAATCCAAAGCTGAGGGAAGTTCTGGTTATTTATAACTGGTAGCAGTTCCTCCAGATACAATGTTACACAACACACAGCGACCTAGTTACTGCTCTACAGTAATACAGCAAACCAATCTGACAAAGAGCGCAGGATGAAATATTATTCCTGAATAAGTGGTGATAGAGGAGCTCTTACTCACACACTGCGAGGATTTATTAAATACCAGTCTGAAGTATTCAGAGGGCCAAAAGGCCAAAAGATCATGAGAGTTGGCTCACACACAGGAATACTGAAAATATAAACTTCTGTGTAAGCTGTACATTTCCAGACTTTACTATGCGATCTTGGCTAACTTTATAAGCACGATTATTGATTTATATACAGGGAATGTATCTCTATATGCCATTTTTGCCTCTAACCTCTCAGGCTGCATGGTACGCAAAAACAAAATGATGACGATTTACCAAGAATATAAAGAATTCAAAATACAGAAAAAAATAGAAATAAGTAGTCACATAAAACTGCTAAATTGTGTTTATGTTTTAAAACGTTCTCTAATGTGCACTAAGTTTTCATGTAGGGTATTCTTGCACTTCCTGGATGATGCTCATACCTCGGAGACTAATCTAGATGAACTCAGACATTGCATCACAAGCTTAAGGATTCACCAAAAGATCCATGCATTACATTATTTTCCTCACCAGCACCTGGCACCAGAAGGTAAAATAGTTAAATATTCATCCACATGCTTATGTTACCTGCCTACAGCATCTCAGACATCCGCCTGCAGCTGGAGGAAGTGGCTCTGCCTTTGTGTGCCACTGCAGTCCTGGACCTCAGTGAGCTCCTCCAACAAGCCAAATCTTGGCTAAAGGCAGCAGAGTTTAAATGCTGCTCCTCACTCGCCTATTTGCCGTCCCCTGCCGCCTTACGTAAAGCGCTCATTCACAGGGCTTTGGATCGCCACGCACTCAAGTCGCTCTATTCAAAGCAGAAAAATGTGAAAAGAGGATGCTACTGTGTCTTAGCCCCTTCCCTGCCTCCCTCTTTCCATCATTCCCCCCCTCCTCCGGCTCGCATGTTCAGCCTTCATCACCATCCTCCCTTCCCCCTCCCCCTTACCCTCCCTTTCCCTCTTGTAACCGCTCTCCTTTCTCTAGTGACAAAGGGGTTTGGCAGTAAATGGGCTCAACCAGCACACAAACATACGAAAGCTCATCCATCATACAGAGGCGAAGCTGCATAAGACAGACGGCCCTGCTTCATTTCAAAACAATTCTCATTCATTCCACTCTCAAGGCAAGACTGGGGCTAATCTGGAGTGGAATCAGTGGTGCAGGCTGCAGACAGAGCCAGACTGCTGTCCTTGTGCTATTCAGTGATTAGGATACATGAGATCTGATGAGTGCATCCTTTGTCTGTCTATACACAGAACAGCAAGCATCAACAGAGGTACCACAACAACAACAAATCCTTCAAGAGATTCTTAAAAATACTGCACAGAGGGAAAAAAAAAAATACAACAAATTGCAGCTGGTGCCCATTCTATGTTTGTGTGCTTGGTATAAACAGCTTTCAGTGCTACTGGAAAGCGTGCCCCATATTACTCTACCAGCTCAGCTTAGCTTTTCTTCTCCCAGAGGAGCTTTTCAAGGTCACTGAAAATGCTGTGCAGCCTCACATCCTGTCACTCACTAACTGATGCGGTTGCCATGACAGTGACAGTAACATTTCCACCGCAGAGATAGTGCATCTTGGGATTTAGGTCCCGTCCAGTCTGCTGCACAGTAGTCTATAAATGCTACATGTAGGGATTCGGCCCCTCAGCATGCATGCACTGCTCTTGCCATCTTTTGTGCTAAGCTACACTGGCAGCTTCTGCTTCTAGAGGGGTGGCTGCTGCCCTCTGCTGGCATGTAAACAGAACTGCACTGAGGTTTACAGTCGGTTAACAGCTTCTTGTACACATGAATAAGCAACCACGAAGGCCTCTCTGTATCCCACTGTCACTGAACTAATTAATTAAAGAAAAAAAGTACTGTAGTGATTGACAAGCTAAAAAAAAATCCAAAGAAACTGGGTAAGGACATCAGAAAAAAAGGGTTTGGAAGATGCACATAAAAGCAAAAAAAAAAGGGTTTTCTACACTGCAAAAATCAAAATCTCCTCCAAAGTACTTTTCTCATTTCTAGTCAAAATATCTCATCACACTTAAAATAAGACCTAATCACCTAAAGAGTAACTTTTCAGTGAGATATAAGAACTTATTTTCAGACAGTAGATCTTGAAAATCTTATTTCAAGAAATCTAACCAAGATAATTTTCACTTGTTCCAAATTATCAGATTTTTTTTTTGCTTGAATTAAGCAAAAAAAAAAAAGGTTTTTGATTTTTGCAGTGTAAATGTGAGTAACTGCAGACAGCATAAAGACAGACAAAATATCAGCAGGTAAATTGTAATACGGACATCATCTAAAAAGGACAACCGTCAGTTTACCAACAAATACATAAAATCACTGAAATGCTCTATGAAGATAAGACATGATTCAGATATTTCAGTGCATGACATAATTAAAAGATTCAAAGAATCTGGGGGATTTTCTGACGAGGACGAACAGAAGGAGACTACAAATGATCTCAGATAACTCAGACGCCACTGCATTAAAACCAGACATTTATCTGTAAGTGGTAGAATTAATAGGCTCAGGGTTAGTTTGGCAGACTCAGGCAACATGACGTCAGATTTAACCATGAATGTGGAATGAAACAGATTTGTTTTTGGAGGTGACACAGCTCGTGTGATGCTCTGGAATAGACCCTCAGATCACAAAACCAAGCATATAATAAGAACAAAAGAGAGGTAAAGTCCTGCCCATTACAGTGTGCCCCATGGGACTTCATGGCAGAAAAAAATAAATAGCAGTCAGTAGCAAGAGACAAAAAAAAAAATAAAAATCTTGCTCTTGTTTGAATTGAGCCATTAACTATGCATATCTTTTTAAAATGTTATTTTACAAGTCATGAAAGTCACAGTTTGCTGTAATGATAGTGAGGTAACATCTACTTTTATGTGAAATGGCTCAGTGAACTGCATCTCCCATCAAAGTATTATACATCACCAAAACCAAAATGGCTGTTTCCTGAATACACTTAACCTCCATCTGTGAGAACAAGGTGAAAAAGTATTAGAAGAGGTGAAAATTACTAGACGTTTGGTGCTGTTGAAGCAGCAGAGACACCTTCGGCGACTCTGAACAGACGGTGGAGAGAGAACATTATGTCGATGTCACCTCTGCGACTTTTGGGTTGTGTGGTCTTCTATTTCTGTATTTTCACAGTCTGACACTTTAACCGTTTTATAACAAGCTGCAACTTTCTTGTGTCATAAAGCTAACATTTAAATTGATAAACATCATATGAGTAAATGACGGGATTTCAGCGCTGTATTATACCTATTGTATATGCACAAGAATAATGTTTTTGCTTGATCTTTGATGATCTTTTATTGATTTATAAGCCAGGGAATAGGGCGGTGTGTACTGTACAGTGCAGGTTTGATGAAAGAATAATCAAAAAAATAATCAACTACCAAAGAATATTCAAAAAACATTTATTAATATGGAAGAAATCACAATTTAAAGGGGTTATAGAATTTTTAAAAATATGGATGTGCACTCACCATGCTTCTGTATGTGGGGTAAAATTATGGAACCATATGAATATAGATTTAAATATGTTTCAGTTTAAACAGAGGCCTAAAGATATGATTTTGGCCGAATGAAGGGGCCAAAATGTTTGAATATCAGTGGGTTTCTCCTGTTTATTTTTATTTTAGTGTGAAGGAAAAAGGTAATAATAAGAATAATATTGCTGTGATTATTTTATTTATTTCTTTTTCTTGTTTTTTTCCTCTTCCTCTGGTAGGATGATCATTATGTTGCTGAGGCTATGACTAACTATGAACTTGCAGCTTAGAGTAATGTTGTGAGGCTGAAATATTGTAATACATGATTTAGGGAAAAGGGGTGGGCTTAAATAAGTGTTTACTTCTTCTCACTCCTTTTCAGATGTGCAAATGATGCAAAAATTGTATAAGTATTTATTTTGTATAATAGGGTAAAAAAATGTATGTTTTTATTGTTTTCTGTTGATACTGTGCTTTGGGCATTTGCTTTTTTGGTGTCTGTATTGTGTTTTTTATATTTCCGAAATGAAACATTCATACATTTATTAAACTCATATGGCCTCAATTATAAAGAAAATGCTAATTAGAGTAGTTGTGAACCACTGGATGACAGGGGGCAGTAATACCTGAAATACCACAAAGCTCAACTCAAATACTGCAATGTGGAGTTACATCCTCAAATCAAGGTTATTATCATTAACGAAGTGATGAAAACTAGAGTTGAAAAATAATTTTTGTTAAATACATAAAAACTACAATTAAAAGAAAAACAATAACTAACTGAAACTGTATTGTGTGCTTACAAAACTAAAAGGTATAAAAATTATGGATAAAATTCCCTTTGTTTCCGTCTTCGTCAATGTCGGATTGATATGGGTTTTCTGTTGGGTTTCTGTAAATTGGCTTGAGAGTCTGGTTCCAACCAGCTCTATATGTAAAGTGTCATGAGATAACTTCTGTTACGGTTTGCCGCTATATAAATAAATTTGATTC
Source organism: Apogon hyalosoma (assembly GCA_037367295.1). Taxonomy (NCBI): domain Eukaryota; kingdom Metazoa; phylum Chordata; class Actinopteri; order Kurtiformes; family Apogonidae; genus Apogon; species Apogon hyalosoma. The sequence goes on along the minus strand of JAPQRP010000006.1, from coordinate 27,102,711 downwards.
GAAATCAATTTATTTCGCTCAAGTAATTTTAGTTAGTGGCACCATACGGCACTTCACGGTCCGTCACTTCTAGTCACTTGTCGTTTAGAGTCTGCTTCTCGTCCCCACTCTACCTGGCAAGACGGAGACTAAAGTTGGGAGAAAGCAGTAGAGTCCTGTATGGGATTTTTTGAATACGACAGCGAGGAAGATAAAAGATATGAAGAAACTAAAACTAATACTAAAACTAAACTTAAACTAGGCGTTTAGAAAAAAATGAAAACTAATAAAAACTAGCAAACCTGCTCTAAAAACTAATTAAAACTACGTGAATTGGAGAAAAAAAAGACAAAACTAAATCAAACTAAACTATAATGAAAAATCCAAAACTTTTATAACCTTGCCACAAATCCTGGTAAACATTTCATTGTGTTAAAACATCTACGATGGATCATCATGTTGTGAAAGATGCACTGTGGTAATACTGCCTTTTAAGTCAAATCTGTACTCCATTTGTACTGACATGTTTCCAGTGACAGTGCATGTGCATATTCTCACCGTCCTTGTTGTTTAGTCACCCTCTGCTGTGAATGATCTAACCATCATGTGCTGAAGTCAAACTAATCAGGCTAGATCAGAGCTTAGCCTGAGTCTGACACTAATATACAGCACTGTAAAGGATTACCACTCTGATGGCTTTGACGTGAATGGGACTGGTGACATGTATGACCACGCAGAAGCCATTACTAATGCATGTAAGAGGGCATACCTGGGCAAATTAATATTTCATAGCTCCACTGAATGAGCGATAGACTGACAACTTGAATGAGATATTTCAGGGTAAAAGAAAAGCAGTGCAATAATGAAGGTGGGACAGATCAGAAACACAAACAAGGCTATTGATTCAACTGTCACGTTGCAGCAATTCACCAAAATGGCCACTGAACTTCAGCCAAAGCCACAATTACTAAACATAGTTCTCTGCTGTAAAACTCACAGTGTAAGTATTTTAGAGCTCACCTGAACGTTGCCAAAGTCGACAGTCTCATAGTGAAAATGGGCACACTCTGCCAACCTGGGAAAGTGACCTCTAGGGAACGTCAGTCTGAAAATTAAAACATAACAGCAACTCATCAGTATTCAACACACTGACATTGTGATAGAGAGAAAAGCTAAGTAAAAGACACCAAAGGAGAAATGCTGAAATCAAACGGATGCATGTGTGAGATGAGACTCGCAGCAGGCTGACTCGTCTGCCTGCACCCAGCCCATCATTTTACAGGCCCTCATTTCACTGGCCTGGATAAGAGCCCTGGTTTACAGCCCATAATAGCAGCAACACTGTCACAGGGAGCACCTACTTCTTCATGTTCTTGACCTTCATGCTGGCCGTGCTGACGCAGGAGCGCAGGAGGGGCTCGGCTGGGTGCTCTGTGACGTCATCACTCCTCACCTGTCAAAACCAGACATTGATAAGAGTCTGAGATACAAGGATACAGACAGTGGTAAATACAGTGATCATCATGAAACAGTCATGTAGCAGAAGTCACTCTGTGCACATTGGTATATGAGTCACACATCTGTGTCATGCTGTTTGGAAGATAACTGATGGCAATTTACTGTACAATAGGTAGATAGATATACTTTATTGATCCCAAACTGGGAAACTGTAGCGTAGCAGCAGCAGAAAAACAAACAGTAAAAATAGAATATAAGAATAAAAATAGAATGCAAGGGCAAACACACATATATATATATAATAAATTAGAAGAATAAAAAAGAAGTGTAGAAACAGGATCAAACAGTAAGGTGCAAAAATGAACTGTGATGTGCAAAGTAACATGTAATATTTCCATCAGATGGAGGTGGATACATATCAGTAAAGGTAATCAGTAATAAGGAAATATTGGTTTTACATTTTACATGTATGTGTTCTCAAAAAATGCCAAGTAAGAATATTGTCATTCACAGTTTTTAGCACTTAATTAGTGTAGCTAACTAGTAGTTTTGACCAAAAAAATGAAATATTTTCATACACTTGACAAGAAAAAAACTCATATTAATTTTTTTAAAATAACATTATAAAGTTTTAATTTAATCTGAAAAAGAAATTTGGATTAACAGCCCTGATTTATGATCCTAGCTGCTTATGTCTTAGAATGTTTTGCTCCAGTCTTTCATTTCACTGTTGGTGCTTGGTCACTCCTGGCACATAAAAGTGAGCAACCCAGCTTTGTTTGACAGCTTGTGACCATCCATCTGCCACTTGGAGTTTTCAGAAGGGTTTGGTGTCTTCATTTTTCTAGATTTGTTAGATCACATTTGTGTTGTTCATCAGATATCAAGTAAATTTCACTTTTAATGTCCCTGTATGGAAATTCGGTCTCTATGTTTAACCCATCAAAGTACATGCACAATGAGCAGCAGGCTGCCCCCAAAGGCACACAAAGACAGTGCTGATAAATGGTCAATGATACTGAATCAACCTAGCATGATTTTTGTTAGTGCCATTTCATTGTTGCCTTTATTAGAGATTGCATATTGTAAAGAGAGGCAGAAAGGATGAAGACAGAAAATTACATAATAATAAAAGATTAGATTTATATAGCACTTTTCTATGAACGCATACTCAAAGCACGTACAGTGGATCCATTATTCCTTCACTCACACATTCACACTTTGGTGGTGGTAAACTACATATGTAGCCACAGCTGTCCTGGGGCAGACTGACAGAAGCGTGGCTGCCAATTTGCACCTACGGCCCCTCCGACCACCACCGAACATTCACACGCATTCATACACCAGTGTGAGTCGTGGCACTGGAGGCAAAGAGGGTGAAGTGTCTTACCCAAGGAAACAACAGCACATGACTAGGACAGAGTGGGCCACCCCCAATACATGCAGTAAAGGACTTGGGTTGGGAGTCAAACCCAGGTCACTGTGATGAAGCCTTGGGTCATAATGCATGTTTATGATAGTGGGGGAAACCTGCATAGCATGGGGAGTGCATGCAAATCCCACTGTAAGGTTAAACAGAGTCACGGATCACCGTATTATATGAAAGGGGTGTGGTGGTCGACACTGTCTCCTCCAAGAAAGAAGGTTTTTAATTCTAATGTTGATTTAAAGGACAAATTGGAGGTAACAGCTGAAGTTAAAGTACAACTGAACACAACTAAGAGCTTTAAAGAGGAGACACTTGAGAAAGTTTCACTGAAAAGACAACTGCTTTTGACATTTCATATCTTTAACACCTTCACCTCAGCATTTTTTTTTCCACTGTCACCCCATTCACAACCCAGAGGTATGAGCTCACAAAATGCAGATCTGCACCTGTCCTCTCCTTTGTTTCACACGACAGTCATGTGACTTCATTTTATGTGGCATCATTCGGTGAATCACCTACAGCACTGACGAGGCCGTGTCATTCGTGTCGGCATGTGTCATGTGCATGTGTGTTTTTTTTTTTTTTAAATAAGCAATGAATCAGACTGTGTGGGCATGTACCATGGCAGTGGAAGTCTCCTGTGGCTGCTTCTCTTCTGCAGGATTGTTGTTGCCAGCTTGTGGTGAAATGTCAACTTTGTCCACGTCTGTAAATGGCAGCACATCTCTGCAGGGATAAAACAGGCCTTTATAAGGAAAAAATAAGCATACAAGAAAGACTGCATGTATCAACACTCTGCATTAAGACTTGTAGTTTTTAAAGAACACACCAGAGGGAGCAAGTGAGGAGGATAAATTCATAAGATGTGGCTTGGGCTCAAATCATGACATTGCACCAGCATGGCCTAAAAAACATATTGTACAAGGATGTGGTGTTTGAATGTCTAATATTGAAAGGGGAAACATTAAAACAACATGAAAACACAGTAAAATATTCCCAGCAACTCCAAATGAGAACAAAAACAGGAAGCACATTACCGACGAACAAGAGTAGCATCTCTGAATGTAGGGTCAACAAAAAAACACACTGTCTTTTGTACAACTATTCAGAGCCATAAAGACAATCCACCCACAAGGGAGTGCTTTAGAAAAACCTCCTCTTGAAATGTGACTCAGTGTATTCAGGAGTGGAGGGTGAGGTCAATTCAGCTCAACTTTTACTAGCAACAAAGAGAGGACAGAGATGGGCCTCGGATTTGTCTCAGTGATTCAGTGTGATGAGATCAGGATGTGAGGCAGTGCGATTTATTTGATCCACACAGGCGTAATGTACATCCGTCAAAAACACAGTGAGGATTGATGCTGACCGAAGCTTAGACTGGACCAGTACTATCCACTTCCACTCAGAGAACAGGACCACTGCCCCTCATTTTATTACTGTAGCATCAAATTCACATGCAAACACTGATGTAAATGAGCGTACATGCACATCCACTCACAGGCTGCACACGCACCTTTCTTCCACTCATCGTATAGTTTTACATAATCCTGATCACCTGACGCAAGCGGAGAAAAAGAGAGTAACTCACCCCTCAAGGACGTCACTACTTCCTGGTTCTCCCTGGGGTCCTGAGGCAGCATTCTCAATCACCGCGGCAACCACACATCCAGCCTCCATGATCCTGCCTTATTGCAACAGCCCGCTGTAGAGAACGTGAGTGGGAGGGAAAGCAGAGAGTGAGAGAAGGCAGGTTGGGTGGGTTAGGAGTAGAAGATGGGAGGAAGATGAAGAGTCCGATGCAATGAAGCCGGCAGACGTTAACCCACTTGAGGCTGCAGCGTGCGACTCTCAAGGCTAGAATCCACACAGCCCAGACTGTAATCTGCAATGACATCATGCTACAGTGCTGGGAGCTGCTTCAATGATAATGCATGTCAGGCTGCAAATTCATGACATGGGTTAGCTTTCATGACCGCATCAGCCTTTGTTGAACAATAGAGCACTGACAGGTTTTAGATGGAAAACATACTCACAAACGTCTTACAGAATTGTTGCTGTCAGGGTAAGATCTTAGGGCACATAGAGCTGAGCTTTCTGCAGTCTTATAAGTTCACATCAAGCCACTCTATGTGACATGGATATAGTAATATTGGGTATTACATCAGGTTTGATGCATGTACATGGAAAGATGACAACACTTACAGAATCGTCAGCTGTGACTACAGTCGCTGGAAAAAAATATTAGACCATCAGAAGTCATCAAAAACAATGGTTATGCAATCAAGTACTACCTCCTGTGTGTATCATGTGACTAAAACAGACAGAACAGAAAACATCGAATGCCTTAAAAGCACTGTTTTTGTCAGTACGATGCCATAGATATTAATGTAACAACTGAAGTGATTTTGGTTATTATCAAGAAAACATGGAAAATGGATAGATATCAGGTCTTAAATTAAACTACAATGAGCTATTTTTGTTGTTATCATTATATTTGTCCACACACATGTACCTTTAGTTGGACCAGGCATTAAAATTAATAATAAATTGAAGAAAACAAGGGGGGTCTAATCATTTTTTCTGGGACTTTATGGCTGGATTCAGAATAGGAGTATAGCGACAGTGTGTAGCATAGCAGTTTATCAAAGTATTTATAACCTATGCTAATTTGCATTGCCAGTAGTAATAGTACTGACTGAATGTTTAGATACTACTAGTTGCATGCAGCAAGTAGGACAGCTTTTACAGAATTATTGATGATGATATGTTAACAGATAATGTCAAGTCATGGTAAATAAGGTTATCTTATATGCTGTCAAAGTATTTTAAGACACAAAATACTGTGGTAAAGTTCCATTATGATGAAATATAAAACTACAGAGTGAAAGAAGGAACTTTAGTCGTAAACAGATTTCCAATGTTATAAAACTGTGTTGAATGTGTAAAAATGGGCTGAAAAATTAATGATTTGTACTGTAGCCTAATGTGGGGTTTTCTTTTTCTTAAAATGCAACATATAGGAACTAGTGTTAAATCCAATTAATCACAGTCAAATTCTGGATTAAAACCCAGCTGTAACTATGTTACTATACATAAATACACTAACATCATCTTGGGGGATCCTTTCACATATACTGCTGAACAATAAGGCTGAACAAGAAATCAGACCCTTGCAAAGTGACATTTCATTTGTGCAGATCACAGAGAACATTTGCAGGTCAGATTATATTACTCAACTTGAAATTCTTTAAAAAAAATACTGTATAAAAGTCTTAAACCACCTTATGCTGTATTTTTTTGCAGGGTTAAAAGGAGCATACCTATTTATTTTTCATTCTCTTTTCCTGACATATAACAAGAAAATACACATACATACATGCACAGCCTTAATAGGCATGCAAAAAAACACAACTACATGGATTCTAAAGGTTGAAGTCGCTATTTAGTGTGACCCCTGACCCCACGACAAGAAGTAGCACAAACAATTATAAACATCTGATGTGTTGAATGAAACCTGGTATAAAACATCAGCAAATTAATGCAATGGATCTCATACTGTCCGAACAAAAGGGTTAAAGACATATTAAGTGCACTAAATGAGAGTCGCACTAAATACTACCGCTTTGGTTTATAGAAGCTGTTTTTTCCCAGTTTTTTTTTTGTTTTTACTGTTGGACATATTTCATAAATATCCAGATCGGATCTTCATACAGAGACTGAGAAATACATATGTACTGCAAATGTACAGCTTTACGTGTTTGTTAAAGATATGTGGAAGATAGAGCCAGGACAACCACCATCAGACAACTGTTGACAACTGACTGGCATTTATGTAAGTCAAACCTCCATTATTACTACTTTTCCTTTTTTGTTTTGTAAACAACCTGGAGGAATGTCCTAACAAAGTGTAACTAGACTCTTCCTAGTGCAGTCTTCCCATAACTAGCCTTAAATGTATGCGGGTGCTTAGTGATAAATAATGTGCTCAGGCATGTGAGAAAAAAAAGAAGTCTGCGCTTACACCTCAGAGGTAAGTCGCTGTACTTGAAATATCCTTCCAATTAACAGCGAAGGCAGTTTTACCTCTTCTCTAAACAGGTCTGCTAACGAACATAGAGCTGTTTGGAGTAATGAGTAAATTTACTAGCCCCGGCCACTGCTGTAGTGGCAGTTTCCCCCAGCGCCTCTGGCCTGTGCTGAGTACTGTTGACTGACTTCCACAAAGCCTCCTGACTCAGCAGAATTCAAGTCGGTAGACAGGAGCAGAGCCAAAGTGGACTCCACTCAATCCACATCTCATATCTTCTCTCTAATGGACACTGTAACCTTGCCAGAGGATAACCAATGCATTACAGGCAGCAAATTAATTTACTGTTGAGATGTGTCACATAAATACAATTTCATATAGGTCAACCTGGAGGAAACAGCTTGGGAAAGTCATAGGAATGTGCATGTGCTTCCAATATTGTCCCAAATAAGAACTATTAGTTTCCTGTGACACCTTGCAATGTAATATAATTACACTTCAGTGCAGCACGTGAGTTTAACACTGCATGTAGTCATCAATGTGACAATTATCTGCTGTTTGCTAACAACATTCTAACACAGCAGACTGCTCTGTAGCGCTTGCATGCATTCCATGATAAAACATCGCATGCCGCACAGTAGATTGCCTGACCTTGCTGACTGAACCAAACAGACTGTGAATCTTTTCAAGTGTAGGAACATACTGTACTTCACATTGTAGAGGAGGTTGGATAGCTGTGTGCTCAGAACTGCCTGCCTGCTCAAGAAGAAGAAGAACAAGAAGTCATGGGCGTTTGATTCCTCTTGACAGACCGTGTGGGAGAAAAGTAGAACGTAACGCAGAGCAACATTACGAACATGTGTTTTCGTAGCAAGCACCACTCGGTATTATGGCCACAACACATGAAAAGAAATTCTCCAAATAGCTTGAGCTATAAAAAGATTAGATGTTCAACTGAAGCTGTCACGACCGTAAAAAAAAAAAAAAAATTCAAACTTTCATGGCCAGGCTTGGTTTGTACACGTCAATTTCCAACACAGAGGAAAACAGGGGACACTGTGCAGCATAGCAGATGAGAACAACAGTACAATGTCAAAACGTGTAGCGCAGTTTGTCTGACACTGATCTAATGTTGGAAATCTTAGAATCGACCACGCACACAGAAATACAGTGAATCATCCGCTTAGTAAAAACTCCCACAAATGTAAGAATATGAAGACATCAAACTGTCACACATAAAAGAAGGAAATGGTTCTTATGTCAAGAGACTGGAACTGCACAGAACAATGTGGCCCCGGTATCTGATGGCCTACATGGCATTTTGTGGAAAAATAGGCCAGCCTACACAGTTTTACATGCTGTTTATAAAACTGGTATCAGCAAGTGTGTTGACATGAAGAATGGCTGCCTACATATTTGTAGCAACAAAAACACAGCAGATGTGTCTATGTGAGTCACAGCTACTTTATCACATGTGAGAGGAGGGAAGAAGAAAGTCCAAGCAGAAGGAGGGGGATATAGAAAGTGCTATTTCATCTTTTTTTTTTTCTGGATTTGACAACACAGACTTCAGCCAAGCAAAACTACAATTACAAATGCTAGTGGGGCTTATATATTGGCAGAAACGTTATTATCAGCCGATGTTGAAAAGAAAAAAAAAAAAATTCAAGTCATTTCTTTCAAGTTTAAAAGCTGAGTGTTGGACCTGAATGAAAGTTAAACACACCAGATGGCCATTTGTGGATTTAAACTATTCTGAACAGAAAGCCAAGCAACAGAACAGTTCAGAAACATGGAAGAAGCACAGACCGACTGTTAATGACATGAAAATAAACATCAACAAAACAACAGGACATGGACATATTTTGTAAATATTTCATTGACAATGTAAAGAAAATTCATCCAAAAGACAAAAGAATTATCTCCGTTGTAATGATGATAATTATCGTGTTATAACCATAATATGTATAACTCCTCTGTACTCATTGTTATCTAAATGTCTGCACACACAACACCTATTGCACTGCCTGCCCTGGAAGTAGCATTCATTCTGTGATTTATACTTTTGTCCTCACTAGGGGGTTTCTTGGGGGATGAGCAGTAACTGAATTGAACTGAATAGAAAATTCTCATGGCCTTCGCCCACAAGTAGCTGGGATAGGCTCCAGCGACCCCCAAGACCCTAGTGAGGATAAAGTGTATTCAGATAATGAATGAATGAATGAATGAAGAACATTTTTATTATTACCCAGCTCTAAATATGTATGGTATTTATTAATATTTTCTATGTGTATAGAGCTTAACAGGTCATTAAGGTGATGCAATAGAGGACCAAAGTCCCGCCCCCCTCTGTGCGCCCTATGGGACCTAATGTCAGAAAAAATGTCAGCAGCAGTCAGTGGTGAGAAAACGTACAATCCCTTTTGTATAGTGCCAACATAAACATATGATGTTATTTTCAAGCCAGGAAAGTCGCGATTTATGGCAATGCTAGTGAATAAACAACAAGTTTCGTGTTGAACAGCTCAATGGACTGCATCTCTCATCACATGTGATACACATCACCAACATGGCCACTGCTTTAGTGCATTTATCTCAGTTTTTAAGAGTGAAAGATTGCCGAAAACCACTACAAGTCTGCTCATGTTGAAGTTGCAGAGATGTTTTCAGCGACTCTGAACAGAACACATCTGTGACTTTTGGGTGTGTAATCTTTGTATTTACGTATTCTCACTGATTAATAGTTAAACAGTTTAACCACAAATTCTGACTTTCTTGATTCGTAAAATTATCATTTAATTTGATAAACCTCAAATGTGTAAATGATGGCATAATTCAAAGTGGATGGAAAAAGTATGCAATTGCTTTGATTTTCACACAAATGAATGAAACACAGCCAGAGCACATCGAGGGAAGTGGCAGACCAATGTTTTCATCGAAGGGAAAGTTGGTTTCATGCTCTCATTCTGAGCCCTGGAATGCAGTCAACACAAGCAAGAGACGCAGTGGAGAAAGGCCTGCGGTTGCCATGGTAACCCCTCCCGTCCATCGTGACTTGATGCTCCTCCAGACTGAGGATGAGGTAGCGAGAGCAGGGGACTAAACGCCTCGGAGGAACTTTTGACCAGAGGATTTCATCCTTCAAAATCATCGTCGTCGTCAGTGTCATCGCCGTCCCTCGACCTTGTAGGATTCAGACGCCGATCGGTGTTCTCTTATTGAGACACAATGCAGTCTTTTTTTTTTTTGTTTAAATCCCCCATCTTTACTGGAGCTTTGTCACTGCTTTACTTATTGGGGGAGGAGGAGTTGGGGGGGTCATATGATCCTATAATCTTCTTGAAATCTACCAGCGTGAGATTAACTTTATTTCATCTGACACTGGGATGGTGGCACAGCTCAATCTTTGTCCTGATTCATTTAGAATCACAGTGATCCCAGATAAAGGGCAGAGAGCAGGGTGAACAGCAGGCCGATTAAGTTTTAGACAACAAAGACTCAAATATTTAATCAACAAGCCTCAGCCTGACAGTATGTGAAAGGCTTTACTGTTTAAGGCGTTATTTTACATCCTGATGATAAGTGAAAACAGAGACTATGGGGAAACTGAAAGGACAATCTGGAAATGTCTTAGGAATCCCACAATGATTCAACAGGATGCAGCCATGCAGCTATCCTATTAGCTTACTTCTACATCAATAATGAGTGTTAAGAAAGTCCCGCGCAGTGATACGAGATCTCATGCACCTGTACAGTCTAGTGCAATACAATACAACATCACTGCAACCTCATCTATGTCACATAGGTGTTACATAACACAGCAGTAATATCTGAGGCTAGTGATTTTGCTGTTTTATTTTATCACAAAATGACATACACCATTCACAAGGCTGCATTTGATTAAAATGCAGATTATATCATTTTCCATAGAGCCTTATTATTAATTTCTTTGTACATGAACTGTTTTCAAATGTAAGCTATTAAGTTATGACATAAGGAAAGAGGATCTGTATTTTTACTGAAAAATGGAATATATGGTTATAGGTGTTTATTTCAATCAACCAGTGGAGTCTGCCCCACATTAAAATAGTCAATTTTCTATCAACTGGAAAACACAGGCTTGACAATCCAACATAACACCACAATGTACAGTTTCATGAATCATGATCTGAATCAAAACAAAAACCATAATACTTAATAAAAAAACATAAGCTCCACCAAGCTGGCACTTGTTGCAGAGTGGTTTCGTTGTATTGCATTAGATTAGCAGGTGACTGAGTACCCACCCATTCACAGCATTAGTGAATCCGATGAAAACAGATCGGGAATATGATGGATCACCTCAGATTTTTATTTATTTTTTTTTTTTAGTTTGTTTGTTGTTGTTTTTTTTTTGTTTTTTTTTAAATTTATTATGCAAACAGTGATGAGTTCAAGTTCACAGCAGGTTCTTTAACCCGACTGGGAAAAGTTCAGCAGCGGTGTACTCTGACCTGTTGGGCCTGACAGATCACCGGTCAGCCAAACGCCGCCGTTACGCACGCGTCTTCATTAGAATTGGCCGAATAATGCGTAAAATAAGAGTGAATTTGACCTTTTTGAGAACAGTGGCAGGACGGTGTGCATATATACAGTGCATGATAGTGGCAATCTATTGAAAGAGCATACCTGTGTGTGTGCACGTTGCTCCACTCTGCTGCCTCCTCTATGCTGCACAGCGCTCCGCGTCTCGACAAGGAAACATGTTGTCAGCATCGCACTGCACAAACGCCGAGCTCGGACACACACACGCACCCGCAGAGACACAAACAGCCGTTAATCTGAGGTAGATGCTTTTGGAGATAAACCTAGGCTTCGGTGAGACATCGCGGAGGCAGTGTGGGAGTCATCTCGGAGCCGCGGCTGACTGGCTGCTGAGAATCTGCACTCAGTTGCGGGGGCGCGCACAACTGGTCACGTGCGCGCGCCTTGGATGTTTTTAGCCCCAGGGGTTCTCAGACCTTTTTCAATGTCAAGGACCCACATATGAATGAGGTAAAGGTATATGCATGCCCATGTTTGATGCTATTGAGCAGCCAAAGAAGCTTTTTTAGGCAAGTTGTGTTGGTGTTAGGTAATGCTTGGTACAGAATTACATAACCATAGTGTAGGTGGGTGGTAACAGTGAGAGGAGTGAAACCTGGTGGGCAAAAGCTCATCTTATACATCATATCACTGTGCTGGTCTACTCTGAGATGAATTCAGCTTTTCATCTTATAGCATCCACTTCTATTTATTTATTCATTTTATATCAAAATCCATCTTCGCATTAGATTAAATACTGCAGAAACTGTACATATTTTGATATGTGCTGTTCTTTCTGGACCTTGGAAATCCTGTAAGTTATTATAAGCGCTTTATACATCACAAATGCATTTATAGGCTAAATTGCACAAGTTGCAGCCTTCATATAAAACTCTCAAGATGAATGTACTAAAATAACCCAAAAATGTGATACTAGTTGCAGGCGGTAAACACAAACCATGCAGTAATATTTATTTGTTTGCATGTTTGACCTGTGGATTACCTGCTCTCCTCATGTCCTCGGGTGTATGCAGATGGCAGCTCATTTGTTTGTTTTCCAACCTGCCATGGGGAATTTCAACAAAAGCACAAAGGTCATTCTGACAGACCTCATCCTCTTTCAAGTTATTTGTTTTCCTTGTCCTCCTTAAGCCGCCACATAATTCATTCCTTAACGTCTGGGTGGAGCTGGGGTCAAAATATTAATCATTGAACATGCCTGTGTTTGAGCACAGTTGGTAAGCTGCTTCAGGCATTTTATGTCAATGTGAAACAGCACAAAGAGGGAAGATCTAAGGCTGCTGCTCTCTCTGTGTCCTGGAATTAAACATCTCTGACCTGATTAAACTGGTCCTATTATCACAGTACCTATCCCACTCTCTGCCCAACACTTACACCCTGTGTCCAGCATATGAACTACACCTTTTTCACAGAAACAGATTGTTCCAAGAGACAAAACACACACACAGTAAAAACCTCTTTTGAGTTTTTTATTATATCAAAATACAAAAATTTGAGAGGAAAATTTTGTATGGGACTAAGCATTTGAAATGATATGGTGACATGAATACAACACTGCTTTCATATTCTCACAGACATGCCATAGATAGAGCATAGATCATGTGCTAGGCCCATGTCTACGTCATGAGGAGCCACCAGAAGTAAGCCTGTGCGTTTTCCCTAAAAGGCTTGGCGACTGTCACCTTCCAGGCCAGTTGTTATCAGGCCCGAGAGCTTTTACATTTTTAGTTCATTCGGTTTCTGTTTACTACAAAGAAACGAGACCCATGGCAGTTGAACATGAAGAGTGAGTAAGACATGATCTCAGACGATACAGAATTCACTGGACAGCAGTGGCGAACGAGAAAAAAGTAATACAAATATTATACATAAGGCTTTGGTACAGCACCATACAGTATGAGTTAATTGCTCACAAAAAAGTTAAGTGAAGCGTAATACCTGATGTAGTGACAGAAAAGAATGGCAAGTCTAAAAAAAAAAAAATTAAAGAGAAAACATCAGGTTATTGTTTTAATAAAACAGAGAAAAGTAAAAAATGTTTTTGCTTTGAGTTATTTACATATGAACATTGTTGAATGAAACTGAAAAAATATGGGAACATATACACAAATAAATGAAAACAATGTACAGAATACAGAATGTAAACATGTGATGTACAGCACAGAGTTCAGTGGATGAAAATGAAATGAAATGTTGTAAATTTTCGTCCTTTAAGCACTACTTGGTTTGCTTGAGTATGAGCATTAGCTAAAACAGTCAACAATGTAGTGCTTATTGTAGCCTACGATAATAATACATTCTAGTTTCTCAGTGCTGGTACACATGAAAAAACAGAGAATATAGAAAATACTACATATTCTATTTTCCGTCCAATAACAACCAGCTCGGATGTCCATGAATGATTGCTAAATAGGCGTTTTGTATTGTCTCTACATGCAAGATTAATACAATAAAAAATCAAATCAGTTCTAAATATCATCCTATCAGCACCTAGTGATGCACTAAAAGCTGTAAGCAAGAAATTGGAAACCAAAATTAAAAGAAAAAAGAGAGAAACAAATATAAAAAGAAAAATTAAAAAGCTAACAGTACGTCCAAAGCAGCCCTCTTAAACACTGTACATGTTTCTGTTGAATATGCAAAGAAGAGCCCGGAAGACAACAACCATTCGATAAACCCATGGAGAGGATGTATGAGTTAACAGCTTTCCCAAATACCTTCACCGATAAGAAATACAAAGGTGGTCTGATGACTACTCATGGCTATACTGTACAGTACTAGTAGGCTCTACCTTCAGAGGGTGGTGAGATGGTGTGAGACTATTACGCCCCTGCAGTAGTGTGCTTGAAAAACAGTGCTGTTAACCAAAGACTATAGACTTACGGGAAGTGTATGTGTGTAGAAAATATCCCCTCGTGACCTGATGATGCTCTCAGATTCCTTCCCATGTGTCCTATGGCGCGTACTAGTCTAAATTAGATTACCAGTGGTGACAATTACGGTATGTTTCTCCTTTTAGGCTGGGTTAATATTGTCGATATCATCACAAATATACTTCAGAGAGGGTACCTTGGAAGCACAGACAGACATTGCAAACACACTATAAAAACAGGTCATCTTGAGTTCATTTGAAAGTAGCATCACAAGTGTCTATTATTTGAGGATATACTACTATTTTCCAGTATTGTCTATCACTGTCATCACACATGATACTGTTATGATAAGGACCTAGTGTCTACCAGAGCTAATTTAGTTGCTCAAACACAAAGGGCTGAAGAGTTGCTTGTGGAAAATGAACAAAAAAAAAACCCAAAACAAAACAAAAAAATCTTTAGACCTCTATTCTACAGCACCACAAAGTTAAACATAGCACCAAGTTGTAATGTTCAAAGCAACTATGCCCTAACACACTTTTCTTTATCAAACTAATGTAAACACAATTTTCTCCACAGCACGTATTGTACATGACTATAGCATGTCTGTGACTCTTAGAAAAAAGTTTCCTTCAGTTTATTTGCTTTGGACACCTGAAGGCGAAGAGATCTGGAGTGAATCTACATGTGTGCTCATGAACGGGCAAAATACAGTATTACTTGTTCCAGAAATATTATAGGAGGGCAACACACTTCTGCTTCTAAAGCTTTTCCAATGGGCATTCACGAACTATACATCAGAGAAAATACTACTCAACTTGTGCAGCCAGCGGGCTATGGCAATAATACATTGTACGGTACTAACATTAAAGTTACTTTTCTTCTCAGATAAAATAATGTCTGCTAAAGTATGACAAATGAGGCACCTTAAAATGTTTTAAAAACATTATCCACTTAAAGCCGTACTGTAAGCAAATACTTTTATATATAATCTAATTTCTTTTCCTTGGGATTCTCCCGTCTTTTCATACATCCTTGTACAAGAACGTTTTCCTGTAAAACATGGTTTGATTAATCTTTACAAATACAATACACACCATGTACAGTACATAACAAATATAGAGTTTTTTTTCCTCATATCATACATGTAACCAATTAGTTAAAGTAGAATACGCACTTTGGCGTATTCATTTCTCACTTACAGGCAATCATCACTTTCTCACTTGTCAAAAGAGATTTCATTAAGCAGACATTGAGTCGATTCATTCATGTGGATATTAGTTGGAAAACCTCTGATTTGCTAGTAGCAGATGGAAAATTATTTGATATGTCTTTAAATGATTGAATCAGCTTTAACAACAGAATGAAAAAGAGTTGTTTCTGTAGCCGGCAGAACGAAGGGGAACTTGGCTCAGAACTGGTTTGGGCCCACCTCATACAGGAAAAACAGAGAGAAGTTGAACAATTTGGACTTCATGTGCCAACTGGTCGTCTATAAACAACGTAATGGTGTCATTCAATGTACTGTGACATCGGGACATTCATTTCCTGTACAGCAAAACATACATTCATTATCGGTTAGTGTCAAAAATTAACAAACACGCAGTAGAAGTAGCTAGCAAGTAATATACAGTTGTTAAAAGATAAACAGTCAGGGTGGCCATTGTTGAAATGTTTTCCATTGCTTCTAGTATTTGACAGCAATTTTATGAAGCAATCACATTCTCCTCTAACAGCTGCTGTTAAACATTAACATCTTTTCTATTGTGGTTTATTCTTTCTGCATGAAAACTCCTGTAGTGCTCCTGTACTTTTCCATTGCATTTCTACTTCATGATTTATTTACTGTTTTAAATCTTATGTTCAGTACAGGAAACACAAGCCAGACTTTTATTTTTACGGGCTATGTCCTACCTCTTGGATACGCACAGTTGAAGCAGGTACAGATTTAAAGAGTATATGTTAAAAAAAGAAAAGTAAAAAACAAAAACAAGAGTTATGCATCCTCTGTATCCATTTTCTCTTATGTGTCCTTGGCAGAAAAAGAAGTAAAACACATAAAATGTTGGAGTCCCTCACACCCAAAGAGACAAATATGACAAGGCGAAGGAAAAGGCAGTTGATTCTTATGTAAGAAAAACAAGAGAGAAAAGGCAAAAAAAGGCACCTTAAGATGTGCCACATCACAAATGATTCCTTAATAATGAAATACATACTACAGTACACTTCACAATTCATCACCCTGTTCTTCTAATCCTACAAGTCCAACCTCTGTTGAGCAGTAAAGTCCCAAATTATTTTGAGAGTTCTCATGAAGGCTATGGTCTTTGTCTTAATGCTGTGCCAGAATGATGAGTGTAAAGACACTAAGCCATCGAGCACTAAAAAAATTAAGACACTGTTTTCTAATTGGCATTGGATATTAAATCAAAATGAACATATGCCAGCTATTACTGAGAATAAAAAGCTTCTAAATTAGACAAGGTTAGGCCATATTATCTGTCTGAATGAGTGTGTGATATAAACCTTTTTATCCATACGTTTCATATGTAAAAAGGTCAAGTACGTACAGTATACCACAAGAATTACAGCAACTCTGCGTTTACTCTGAGGTATATTTTGTGGTAAGAACCCTGTGTTAAATACTGACACTATTTGTATTGTAGGAAAGGTAGACTCATGTCCCTGTCCAAGGACGCACCAGGCTTAACAGTACACTGTATCACTGAAAAACCTAAAGATATGGACCCCTCGATGACCAGTGAGTGAAAAAATTTTAACGTGTTGTGACATACTCAACCAACACATTTTATTACTGTAGGAGGAAGCTTAATTCCCTTGTTTTACTATTTATATACATTATATATTTTCAGAGCATTTTCAAGTGAAATTCCTCAGAGACAAGTAGTGGTGATAAATCAGAAAAGCCATTGTTCTTATCTTTAAATAAGATCTCCAACCCCAGAGTATTCAGCTTCATGTTTCCCATCCCCCAAACAACGATGAACTTTAGAGATTATAAGAAACGTATTAGCTTGATACAGAGACCGGGGTAGAGCTGGGGGGGAGGAGGAGGAGGAGGAAGGGGGGTGTTTAGGGGTGGGGTTTTTTGGAGCGGGGAGGTCAGTTTCGTCGAGTCCAATGGCTTGGCCTGTCAGTGACAGTAGTGGGCACATGGGTCAGCGTAGAGTCCCATAATTTGGGCCCTCAGAGTCTGCACTGGCCAGAATGCCTGTCTGGTCCTCCTCAGACTGCCTGCGGTGCAGGAGGGAGGTCAAATAGAGATAGGGGTTCTTCTTATTTTGCCTTTTCCTCTTTCTGTGGAAGTCGAGATCCTCTCCCTCTTGGGGTGTCTGAGATTGCTGCTGGGTCTGAGAGGGAGACACACCTGAAGGGAAGGCAGCAAGTCAACACAGTATAACACCACAAGTACATCTACACATGGACCTAAGTATAACAATAGATTTTATTTTTTTTCCCTTTTGAGTACTAGCATTTTATGTTATTAATCCCAAACAGGGAAGGCACTGCAAAAACTCAGCACTCAAGAACAACCTGAAAAAATTAATGAAATTTGTGAAAAATGGTCAATCGACAGGACAGGAAAATTTCCCTTTCCAAGATTTTTAATACAAGAAAACACATCTAGTTTCAAACAACCCAAAGATAATCCTAAAGGTAGAGAAGTCAGACCTAAAACCAGTACATTTGAAAATAAAGAAAATTTCTTAATATGTGAACATATTTACATTTAGCAACTACTAACAACACCACTGTCTTCAAATAAGACTATAATATTCTTTATCTCCCAGACAAAAAACAAAGTTGTAAACAACATAAAGGTTTTATTGATTTTTCCAGTAGAAACTCTAAAGCAATAATAATAAATATGTTTTAAAAACAGGTTAGCTCTGTAGGGGAATCATGTATAAATCACCTAAACTGTGCTGCATTATCTTTGTAGGAATACATGATTGTTGTGCTGTGGTATAAAACATACATATACTTTGATAAGATATTTTCCAAATTACCTTATCGAATTATGTAAATTATAGCACATTTTATATCTGAAACTTAAGACTGAATTGAAGAATTGTAGACCAGTGTAAATATATGATACAAGTAAAATAAGTAATACAATGGTAAGCTAAATGTATGGATATGTATACATGATGTAAACGCATGGATCAGCTGGAACACTAACCCAATCATAACAATCATGACATTTGGCAAATATTATTAACAATATGCACTTAGTAGTTTAGTGTCTAGTAGAGAGTTCTTTACATCTCAGACACTAATATTGTAAATAAATTTCTTTTTTGTTAACTGTGTCTATCTGATGGTGAAAAAGAGATCTCTGGGTGCCTTCAGTGGCAGCTCACTGCTCCTGATGTGCTAATGCTAATGCTAATGATAGGTGCTGTGTGTGTCATAGGAGGTAAAATGCAGACCAAATTACCCTCAGGGACAAAGTAATGCGTTAACCTTTCAACCTTAACCTTCTTTTATGATTCAGTACAAAAAGAGTGGACAGAAAAAGATATGTCAAACTTTTTTTTTGCTCACTGCTGCTAATATGCTGCGTGGTAAAGGTTATTGCTAATGCTAATGGTAATGCTACATCCTGTATACTTAAGAGGTAAAATCCAGAGATCAAATTTACCCTCGGGGATAATCAAGATTGATAACCTTTCAACCTTTAACCTTTTGTTATGGTTCAGTACAGTAAACATCATTAGATCAGACTGAAAAGGCATGTCAAACTTTGTCATTAAGTAAAGATAAACTATTGTATTGATCTCAGTCCTTCTCCAACCATTGTAGAGTACGACACCACCCATATATTTCAGATCAGCCCTTTGTGTCTTTTCTTTAATCGTCTGACTAACCTGTTCTCCTTCCGGAGGTTGTGTTGTTATTATTGTTGGCAGCCACTCCCTTGGCTTTAGTAATGCAGTGGTGTAGCAGTGCTGGTAAGCTCTCAGACCCGGCAGGATCACTAGACGCACCTAGAGGTTCCCTGAGAAGAGGAGAGAGGCACAGCATACATTGTTCTGCATTAATCCAACAGTCATGTTCAATCCTGTCTCAGAGTGAAAAGACAGAATGACTCTTTCATTGCTATTTCCAGTGGGTGCTATCAAATGATTGGATGAGCTCTTGCACTTCTACTGAGAGCCCTTTCACTAAGGTGATGAATTCCACTTTCTATTTGCATTGATGGATGAAAAAAGTTAGACACAAATAAAGAAATACAGAAAGAAGGAAGCACTGAAGTATAAAAAAATCAAAGAAAGAGAAAGAAGAGTAGACAGAATGTGGCAGTGGCTTTGGTGAAAGTTTTACTCTAAGTTGCTTCTCAAACACTCATTATATTAAAGACCCAGTCCAGGATTTAGACGAATCATTTTGATTCAGCTTAGACACAAGATTCATTTCACTTTTAATGTCAGATTCCATTACTGTAGAACAAAACATTTTTTTTCCTTAAAATGGAAACAATCACAATATAAAAAAGACACGAATGCTTACATATAATTTTAGACAATAAATGCAATTACTTATTCAGGTATGGGCCTTTAAATAATAACTGCTTCAGAAATGCGAGCAATATTGTTTGGTTTGCTGTATAAAACTCATAAAATGAAAATAATTGCCGGAACTGTGAAATTACTGTTCCTTGATTTTGTTTTCAACTCTTCCAGTACCACCACTTTTAGCTGTATATATGAGTGCCTCTCCAGCTTCATTTATATCTATTTATGTGTGTGTGTGTTTTAAATAGGAGACAAAAACAAGAAGCTGTCTTTAAATAGTGAAGAACTATTTTCATTTCATGAGTGATACATGCTAAGTTGAATGAAAAATAATCAACGTTCAATCGGCAGAAAAAACCACGGGTTAATGTATCATCACTGTCACAGTAAGCAATCTGTTTTAGAAGTATTTTACCTCATACCGATTACTCTTGTTTTGCTGTCCATCTCTCATAGAAAGATGCAATAAAGTTTAATTATGTCCAAATAACCTCATAAACATTTTACATTTAAGTTCGGGTTTATGAGGCCTTTCAAAGATCTGAATACAACCAGCGTCAAAGCTTGACTTAAAGCTTCATTAAGTCAAGTTGTTGTGCCAAACATGTGTTTCAAAAGGCATAGGAACACAAAGCTTTAGAGATGCTGTCCATCATTTGTCACTGTGGAGAGAGAGATTGAGAGGCATTAGCAGAGAGGGGGAGACAAATCTGAGAATTGTAACAGTCCTGGACAGATCGAGAACATTTCCATTATGACATGTACTGTGCGCAGAGGCCACAGTGTGTTAAATAGAGTACATTTCCATAGACATAAACACTGTACAGCACACTTTCATAAACATGAACACTGCGTACAGAGGCTTCACCATGCTGACGGGAGGAGATGGCAGGAAGAGGAAATGGCCGTTAAAGAACAGTCACATGACAGGAGGAGGAAATGGCCATTAAAAACAGTCACATGACAGAGAAACGAAAGCACTTAGGACAACAAATGTGACAAAGAATTTAGTTTGAAAATTGTTGTTATTTGTTTGGTCATAGAGAGAAGTTTAGAGAATGCATGCATGGCATTTTGCACATGGAACAAAACTTTAAAGGGGAATACTCCAGTCTATCATTCATATGCGTCCTCTATTGATTCAAGGCTTTTTTGTGCAGGGAAACATGTCTATATTCAACAATCAAAAAGCAAAATCAAATGCTTCTCCACCGTCCAAAACCCTCCTCGTGCTTGCTCACAAGCCTAATTACTGTAGCTTTCACCACAGCAGGCTTACTGTTCCTTAGAACTGTATTGACAAATGTATCCTGCAGTCATTATTACCATTAGCTGTACTTCACTTGAATCCAGCACAGAGGCACAACCCAAAGCGATTCCCCTTTAAAGGAGAGAGTGATTAGAGCCCTCCCCCTGCTGACCCCTCCCCTCTCAGACATGGGTCCGACCCTTACCTATTGCGGCGTAGGGGACCGGGTCACAACACCGCTGCCCAGATAGCTGAGATCAATCAAAAACAAATCAGGTAAGACCCTTACCCTCTATAAAGCAGCAGCCCTATAAGCTACTTTCCTTAAAGGCCAGTGATAGTGCAGAAGCAGATCTCTGCTTCATGACTTAAGCTACTGTATGACTGTAGCTTCTAGGGTTGTGAGGTCGGTGTGAGGGGGCGGTGTGAAGTATAGAAATACAGCAGGGCGTCAAGTATGAGTCTCAGCCACATTCTAATGTAGGTGTAAACAATGTATGTATCTGAAACACAGGGCCAATGGACATTGAACTACAATCCGCTTAAGTGTCGAAAAAATTATTGGGAAGGAGCGCTTTCTGAACTCAAAGTGAACTTATCTGAGGTGCTTGTTCAATGGGATTCATGTGGACAAAAACCTCCAGGAAAAGACACTCTCTTTTTAAACCATTAATCTGCTTTTGTTGCCATGGCATGGTCATATTAAACCAGTAAAAACTCTGATGCAGCATCAATTCTTCATCACAGAGTCAACATAATGTCAAAACCCACAGAAGATTTGATCACAGTTTTTTTTATAATTATCATTATTATTTAATATGATTTTGCCAAGGCATTAAAAGCATTTCAAGTGTTTAAAAAATGAGAGTACTTGTAGTTGGAGCTTTTTGTCTGTTCATGTTGGCTTTGATTGCAGGATTCCCACATAAAAACTGATCTAAGGACAGATAACATATTTTTGTTTTTATCCGTATTGTTATTAAATTTTCAAAACATATGTTTATAGCATATATGTTTAACTGTAAGGCTGAGCATAGAAATGACAATTTACTTATGTTATTCCTTTTTACCAATGAAATTTGACATCTGATCAAATTTGATTTACATCCAGCTGTGTGTAAAATGCCTCAATTCAAAGTTTCAAATGCAGAAAAAAATTCACAGTTTTAAAAACAGTAAAGTTAAGAAATGTCATTTAAAAGCTTATTGAAATAATTTTTAAAAAATTGATTCTATTTTCATTATGAAACAATAATAAATTAAAGTGAATAAGTGCTATCAAGTGATATAAAAATATTTGACTTGAAGAGTTTTCACATGCCATCCAATTGTTTAGAAAACTGTCATTTTTATGAACTGATAAAATGTGTGCTAAATGCAATTACATGCCTTCTGCATATTAAAGTAAAATATGCATCTTAATTATGCCTAAAAGGAAACATCAATGTCAAACTGTGGATAAATATAGAGGAAATTTGGAAAAGAGAGCAGTTGAGGAGAGAAGTCTCCTCTTTAAATAAATATGTGACTATTCTCTACTGGAATGGATCACCTACCCTGAGGCTGATATCTGGAGCTGAGAGGGCTCTGAGGGTAGCATCTCCTCCTCTGTCCTTCTCTGGGATGGCCTCTGCCCGAAAACATCCCTGCCCTCAGGAGGGGGAGAGGGAGACTGAGAGGGGTAACTGGCTGCAGTGGAGGCATAGGACATGTGGGCGTGGTAACTGGGGCTGGGTAGCTTGGCGCCCTGGCTCTGAGTGGGAGAGGCTGTCAAGGAGGACCTCCGGGAGAAACCGACAGCGACCGAGGGCTGCAGGGTGATCTCAGGCATCTCCAGAGACCGAGAGGTGCGGAGGATGCTGGGTCGCGGAGGGGGTCGCACTAGAATATCTGGGGAACCTGGCTGGGTGCTAAGTGGGCTTTGGGAGAGTGGAGAGAGGCGGGAGGGTTGTAGGACTAGAGGGGGTAGGCTGGGGTCTGCCCGGCGCCCCACCCTCGGGCTGAGCCAGGACTGAGGGCTACTACTAGGGGCTGTGCTTGGGCTCCCTGCACGGGCTGCCGGGTCAGGGTAAGGCAACACTGGTACACCCACACCGTGGGCCGTGTGTCTGAGCTGGCCGAGACTCTGGGCCTGTTGCATAGCTAAACGCCTAACCGGTGGCCCCGGGGGCCGGTCTCTGCCTGGGGGAGCCACAGGGACCTCCAGCTGCAGGAGTCCAGGGCTTGTTGGATCCTTTAGGGGAGGAAGGTGCAGGCGACTGGGCGGGAGAGAGTGTGGAGGATATGGGGGTGGGTCAGGGAGGTCCTGATGATGTAAAGTATGGTGAGGTGGGTATATGAACCGTGGACCCTCTAGACCCAGGAAGGGTAGCTCATGAGGCTGCCAGCTTTCAGGTGAATGAGGAGGAGGGCTGTGTGTGTGAGACAGAGAATGGCCAGAGGCAGTGTACTGATGGTGCTCCATCTCTCCACTCTCCTCGGGGATGGAGGGGTAACCAAAGGGCCCCTCAGCGGTGCCAGGGGGCGAGGACAGAGCAGAGCTACGCGGGCTGATGTCAGGCATGTAGAATGGTGGCGGTATCCCTGATTCACCTCGGCTGCCTAGATACCCATAGAACGGGCCCTGGGGAAAGCCCCTGTAGCGGGAGGCTGGGGCCTGCCCTGAGGCGTGAAGTGCACTGCCCTCTGCAAAGCTCATACCTTCCATGGGCCTGTGAAGGCGGGGGCTGTAGGTGGGGGGCTGCGTTGACTCCAGGCTGGAGGACGTTGGGGAGAGCTGGGGCCGCAACGTGGGCATGATGGGTGGCAGAGGCCCAGGGTCAAAATCATTCTCCTCATCAGACTGCCGGAACTCAGGGTACATGTCAGACTCCTCTGCGAAGGGGAAGCCCTGGATGCGCCGGGGTGGTGGGCTCTCCATAACGAAGCGGCCATCAGGGCCGCGGCTTATCAGTTCAATAGGCGTGGTGACCTCTGCCTCATGCTTAGACACGCTGTATTTCTTGCTGGCTATGGCACGCTTGGTTTTTTTGTAGAAGGAGAGCTCTTTTTCTTTTTCTCTCTGAGGGCTAGGCAGCTTCCTGACGTACAGGCCTGGACCGTGGGAACCCTCTGAAGAAAGAGAGCGGGGCCGAGATGGAGGGGAGCTCTCTGGACTTATCTTCCCAGATGATAATCTGATATAAAAAATGCAAACACAAGGCACTGGCTTAATTTTACAAACACATGAGTCCCACGTGAGGGAAAAGTAAAATGTAGGCTTTTGATGTTGGAAATTAAAAGACAAAACTGCAGTTTCATTCTTAAATTAAAGAAATGACATAAGACAAAGCCAAAGCACTCAAGTCAAGACAGCCATAATGAACTGCGTTATGATAATGACCAGTTTATGACGGCGGCAGATCCTGATAGGACAGCAGGTAATGAACCAAGCCAGAATGACAGGATGAGAAGAGAATCAACGACACAACCATGACAACCATGTCACAGATCTACTGAATCTACATCTTCTTGAGCAGAAGTGAGAACAGCTTCCATATGCTGCACCAAATGGTGATGTGTGGAAAGCACATGAACTCTAACCAGGCCTCATTTGCCCAGAACCAGGAGCAGCATAGTCAGCTCTTTTTAGGTCA
Source organism: Apogon hyalosoma (assembly GCA_037367295.1). Classification (NCBI taxonomy): domain Eukaryota; kingdom Metazoa; phylum Chordata; class Actinopteri; order Kurtiformes; family Apogonidae; genus Apogon; species Apogon hyalosoma. Next base: position 27,077,937 of record JAPQRP010000006.1, on the reverse strand, counting down.
CTAAATGCATCAGGTAGACATACATGTATCAAGAGTGCACATTTACTGTACTGTACTGTACTGTACATGCAGCTGAGCCAATACAGTTAGATTCCTTTATGATACAGAAACGTCCGCACATGCAAGTAGGCTTCACTGCAACAAATACTCATTGTCAGTAGATCATTCCTATACAATGCATCAACCATGCAGCCAAGCCAGTGCAATGCAGCGCACTCTGTATTTTGGTGCAGGCAGGCACTCACAGGGGGCTGGCGGGCGGGGGCAAGAAACTGCTCCTGGCAGGCTCGTCCCAGCAGGGCTCTACCCCTGGCAAGGGGGTGAGAGGAGGCCTGCGATGGGAGACAAACGACATGGGCCTGGTTCATCTTTGACTATGCCAAAAGACCTTGTGGGAAGTGTGAACTCCCTGACCTGCCTGGACCATTTACTAAAAATACACAAGAGTATCCAATACTGATGATTTACCTAAAGTCTCAGGCAAACAAACATTTAATCTGGAATGGGATTTACACAGATTATTGTCACAAATGAGTTTTTTATATAAGACTGAAATGTAGTCATACATGTACACAGGTTTTACAGACAGACAGACAAATACACACATGTAGCTGATAGTGTACATTAAATGTGCAGCTAAACAAAAAACAGCATTATTAAACACTGAGAATCATGCAGAAAGCAGACAGCGTTTGAGGTTAAAGAACACAGACGGATCAAAAATCAATACAAATACTGCAGCTCGGGCACTCTGGGTAATGTGCCTAAAATGCTGACTGGACTTCTTTGAACTCTGCTTAATCTGCCTGTGATCCGCTAGAGGTTGCTACTGTCCATGTTCTTCACATCCATGTTCTCCTAAAAAAGCTTAAGCATATAATCAGTCTTTTTTTCTTCATCTTCTGGGCTTCTTCCTCTGTATTTTAACAAATGTCCCACTTTGTACCCAGTGCAGAACATATGTTTTACAAAATGAAGTTAACGTTTGAAGGGTTCACTATTTGTCATTATTGGTCAAATGTCAGTCTTGTCATTGCAAGTAAAGGAGGAGAAAATTTTGTAAAAACTGTGTAAAGTGTAAGAGAAGATGCACAGTAGTGGCCACCTCTGGCAGACTGCAGGGGCTCGAACACTGGCTTTACTTACGGTGACTCTATGCTTTTCCTGAAGTGTGTCACCGACAAGGGAGGATCTGAGAGGACAAAAACATTTCAGTTCAGCTTTTCTTCTGCTGAGGATCACACCAGTGGAAGACAGACAATTACTGCATTGAATGTGCACGGGGTGTATTAACCAGAGACGGAGACAAACCTGGTTTACGCTTGAGTTTGCGACGGTGTTGCTTGTTCACAAAGCAAGCTGCTAGAGTGCTAAACAGTACTGCTGCTGCAAGAAAACAGATAGTTGCCACAACACCAGCCACCACAGGCCGTGCCAGCCCCTCATCAGCTACCTCTGGGTGGGGGAAGGGATCTGATGAGTCATAGGGAACAATCAAAAACCTATGGCACTTCATATAAGATATATCAGATTTACTGTGGAGATCATAATACTGACCTGTGCTAGACACTCCCACTACGTTGCTACTCTCACTGATCAGGTCATCCATGACAGCCATCACTCGAAACTCATACCAGGACTCCTGCCACAGAAAAACCATTTCATATACATTTTAATGTGCTCCAACAAAGCTGAGCATCACACAGTCTGAGTATTGTACCTAGTGATTTACATGTTTTTTTTTTTTCCATTAAGTGTCTCGGATAGATTCTGTGTTACAGTCTTTTGATGCACAGTATGTCATTTCAGCACAATGAATGACAAAATACACAGAAGCAGATCCAAAGAAGGATCAAAATATAGGATAGAATTCATAAAGCAGATGGTATAGGTGAAATTCATGGCAAACTGAGCTGCCAAGCAAGTAGCGTCATAGTGTGGCTCTGTCATTTGCGCGGATGTAAATTGGTGAATATTCATACATTTGGGCACAAAATCAGTCCCCTTCTATGCAAATATGCCTTCTTGCAAAAACCAGTGCAGATTATCACATACAGTTTGGATTAATGTCTGAAGAAATCATGTATTAACTGCACACAAACTCACTCACTCTTTCCGTGCCTCTCATTTTCTCAAAATCTTTGCGTTTGTGAAGCTCAGTGATATGATTAATGATATTTATGATAATCATATTTGCGACTTATTTCAAAGTTTCACACTCAAAAAAAATAAAAATGCTCTGATTTCACAGATTGGAAATCAGGCTGCTTTATTAAAAACACTTTATAAACACCTCATAACCTTGGAATCTGAGTGTAATGATTGAAGAACACACGACATTAATTACTACTGCTGTGCCATGTGCAAATGCCCACAATTTCAGAAACTTCAGAAAAGCATGTGTTGTTCTGGCTTCTGTGTAATGCTACCAGTGACAAGTAAACAAAAAATCAGTAATAATGTTTTTGTAGAGTTTTAGTCATCCTTATGCGATGCCTGAACAACATTATTTTAAGAAGCCAATATTAATGGAATATTTTTCAGACCTGCTAGCATAGGCTAAAAACTGAAGTCTATTATGACGAGCATTTCAGTAGATTATGGTACAGAGACTAAAACCCTAAAAAAGGAAAAGAAGCTAAATACACATCCACATCTTTGCTAGTTAAAGACACAAGTTAGGGATTTTTGCGCTCAACAGTTTTCATTATGGACCAATCTGTGAGCTCAAATGTAAAGCATCCATGAAACACTACACACACTACACACAGTTCCAAAAGCTCAGATACAAAATAAAGGCAATTTAAACACAGATTAAAAAAAAAAAAAAAAAAAAACAACTTTATGGATGTGTCTGTGCTGCTGAATCATTAGTGCAAAATCTTTTGTGAGTGGATGGTTAGAATGGAGCAGGTAATGAAGCTAGGTTGCAGGAACAAATATGGTAAAATTTATGGCATGATTAGAGGACTTAATCCATTTTATCTAGATTTGGTCATTAATAATGTGATATATGTGGGATCATGGGAGATGTTGTTTCTCCCACCATTACGGATGAAAAATCTGACATGAGTAAAGCAGAAATCATATTTTCAGATGAGGTAATGTATTCATTTCATTTAGTGAGATACAGTCACATTATCTTATTGCATTCTAATGAAAAAGCTGCAAAGAATGTTAGCTAATTTTATGAAACCACTGACAGGCAAAAAAAAAAAAAAAAGATCAATAAACTTAGAACAATTACTTTTAAATTTGTTGGAAAGATTTCGCATAATGTAAGGACACACAAAAATACAAGACAAGTTTAGATTTTTTTTTATACAGAAAAGTTCGACTACAATGTACGTTTTGTAATTTTGAACTGTCCAACTCAACAGTTGTAAAATACCCTTGAATGTAAAGCACTAAGATAATTAATAGTAATGTCCAGAAACAAACTTTAATTCACATTATTAAAAGCACTGTCCTGTCAAAGTGTATCTCTAAATATGCCTAACACCATAAAATTTGGACACTTTTAACAAAAAAATGTTAATGAGCTCATCAGTCAAGTCCTTCCTCACAACAGTCCCGATTTAAACCTCACTGATATACACGGGAGAGTCAAAAAGTGCACAGACAAATGTAATAAAAAAATGTATTTACCAAAATAACTTTTCTACATAAGCTCCATTAGAGTCTAAACACTTTTGCGAACTATGTTTCCATGGGTAGATTCCTTCTCTGTAGTATTGCTGGGGCGGTCTTAGACACAGTCTTTGTCTTTGACGTTTGTCTGGGAACCTTTTGACTCTCCCTTGTATTTCTGCATTAACTGGTCTCATTTGTCTGACCTGAACGAGGTCTCTGGCGATGAGCTCCGTCTCCGTGGATGGGATCTGGTCGTCCAGGGCCTCCCACCTCTCCCCGAGACGAAACTCCATGATGTAACGGTCGATGGGTGAGGAGTGGTTGGCTGGAGGGAGCCATGTGAGGAGGACACCGTGCTGCGTGCGATTGGCTGTGAGGCACCGTGGTGGAGTAAGAAGCACCAGTGGTTCTGGGGTACCCAGAGGGGAGCCTGCAGAGCAGACCAGTTGACATAAAGAGAACTATGTGAGACTTGGCCCAGATAGAAACTGTCTCCAACAGCAGATTACCTGTTTGGTATCAAACTGTATAAAAAGTGCCATGAGACCCTCTGGCCTGTCACAGTAATTACTTATCGCAATGAACTGAACTAAGAGCAGTTGGTTTGCATAATTATGATTATGCAATAATTATGATTATGCAAACCTCTATGAAAAACACCTGAATGAAACAAGCAGACATGTCATATTTCATCAATATTTCTAGATCTTTTTAACTATTTCATCTCATTGCTACTCATTGTCAGTCACAACATTTAAATATTGAAATTATTTATGCCAAATCTGCCCTCTGTACAAAACCAAATAGGAAACCAGAAAAGCAATTTTCATGTATATGTTCTAGTGCTCCACATTAATAAACGGCTGATTTTCTTCATTAGATGAACTGTATGTGTTATAAATAACCTATTGTTAGGCTTATACTATTATAGTGGCATAAAATGAAAAGAAAAAGATAATTAAACTGCCAATTAATTGTCATCAGTAATTTCATTATCATGACAACCCTACTTCAATATTCCACAACAACACTAAGTATAAATTGTGCTCCATGCCTTGGGAAAATGGCTTAGAGGCTTGGTGGTTTGGCACAGTGAAACACAACCTCACATGAACTCTGTTTGATCCCGTATCGAGCACAAACAGATTTAACTCCCAGTACAATCCACTGTATGAATAAAGTTATAAAGGATGGTGAGGATACCTAATGTTTCTTTTCAAAATAATATGTATGTATATGATACATTACAGTATATAACAAGATCAATATCATTAATTGTGAAAAGTATTGAACCATGGATGTTATTGTCCACTTCTGTTATTCTTTTAGCTCGTGTGTGCGTGTGTGTGTGTGTGTGTGTGTGTGTGTGTGAACTAGGTCAAAACTGTACAAGACTCAATTAGCCTTTGTTGAATGAAGGTTAACAGGTTTTCTCCAACACATTATTTACTAGCAGCACATTGAGTTACCCTGCATAAAACAAAGGCAATATTCTGTTGAAGTAATTGTCAATAAGTAATTAAGTTTGAGCTAATCTCCATTTACAATATTACAGGGTTTCTTTCAGCCTCTCCGTAGCTTGAGTTTGATCAATACACGGGTCACTTAACACACCAGTTTCAATATTGTTCATTCACAAAGTGATATCATCAGACTTTTTTCCAATAGGTACCGGAATGTGTCTACATGGGTCTGTTATACATAATTCTCCTTTTCAAGTGGCTCACTGCACACACAGAGGATTTAGGGTGTGCCTTCATCTGTGTATGCTTTAATTCAAAACCTCCACTTCTTTGTCCTTTCCGCTACTACAGTAGAAAATCTGGCCATGCACTATTCTCCCTTCATAGCTTTTTTTCTGCTGAGACACTGATTTTAAATACCATACACCTTAAATTCAATTTCTGTTGGGGAAGCAGCACACAAAGACTGAATTGGCAGTGTGCCCTTGAGCCGTGACATGAGCTGAAATGCAGAATAGAAAAATCTGACTTTTTCAAGCATTAGTTCAATTAAATGACCTCAATATCAAACTTGGCTTACGCCGTCAGAAGCGACGGCTAGGGGTATACCCCCGAATGTCCCCAATCCTTAATGACGTCATGATGTGAGCCATCCCCAGGTCATGACCTTTTATTTGCACTTGATTTGAAGTCAATCAGACAAATAGTTCCAGAGATATGAACAAAAGAGTGTTTAGTGATTTTAAACTTTTAAGCGGCGGTGGTTAGACCGGAAGCATAATATCCCTGACACTCTGTTCGGGGATATAAATACAGGTGGCTAATACATACTTATTAAAAATATGTTGACTTTTGAACACATAGCAGTGTGTGTCTTAGAGATAATGGCTAATAGCACACATACATGAACTGAGCCATTATTGATATGCACATTTTTATGGCATCTTTTTGATGTGGACTTTTTTGTCCTGGTGCTAGTGTTTTTGTTTAAAGGTAACTCTAGAAAAAATACAAATTCACCAAAACCGATGTTGGTGTTTTTTTAGGTTTTTGGATGATAAAAAAAAAAAAAAAATCAAGGTCATATCCCTTTAAAATTCTACTAAAATGGTTAAAAAAAAGAGAATATTTTCATAGTTATGATTAGAACTGAAGATAATTAAAATTAATGGGAAACAATAGTCATTTATTAAATTTTTATGCCATTTCTGTACATGTACATGTTCATCCTTCCAGTACTGAGTGCTAGTAATGCATCAAAGCTGATGTCAAAATTGATCTCAAACTCCAAAAATTGAAACAAATTTCAACTTAGTATAGAAAATATGGAATATATTTCATTTTTGGGGTTTTTGGGTGAAAATCGTCAGGGTCATGTCACTTTAAAATGCTACCTAAAGGGTTAAACTACCCACCCCCAAAAAGGTAATATTTGATAGTTATAATCACAACCAAAGATGATTCAAATATTTATCTCAGTGTTAAAAATAATTGTAATTTATTACATTTTTGCAGCATCTTTTAGGCTACTTTGTTTTTGTTAAAACTGACCTTGGAAAAAAAAAAACAAAGTGTCAAAACCAAAGTTGGTGCCAATCACTGACCTGTTTCCTACGGTGAAAATTCTAAAACTGCACTTAACATGTATTATATGGAAAATGATTCAATTTTTCGTGTTTTTGAGAGTTATATATCAGTGTTAAACAAACCCCCCCCCGCCAAAAAAAAGAATATAATGATACATAATGATACTTATGATAAGGCCTAAGTTAATTAGAAAATTGAAGTAATTTAAAATGGAAAATAATACTAATATATATGTTTTCATAGCATCTTTTTTTGACGTGGATATTTTTGTCCTTAATGAACTCAAAAGAATCGAGACACAAAGGTCATTGTCATTACTTACATGTGTGCAATCTCTGCTATGATAATTAAAATATGTCAATATCAAAAAAAGTCTTTAATTACACTTTGAAATATTATCTTGTTCCACCCTCATCTATGATCTTTATGCACTTTTTTTTCTAAATTTTAAGACTCAGCATATTTAAGTGAAACCCCAACACACTTCATACACTCCATATGGACACATATATGAATATTTGATTGAGGATTACATGTTTTCTTCATTTTGTCATTTAACAAGTTTAATTGGTCAGGTTTCAGAGCACAAATTGACTTAAGACAGCAGAAAAGATAAAAATATATGAAATGTTAACAGTCTCAGCTGTGTTTCATGCATGTGTATTGCTGCAGTGAGGTTTGCAAGTAGAAATAATGTGTAAAGGTGTGAAACTCGCCCCTTTTTAAAACGGCTGACAAAGTGAAAATATATACATTAAGTTAGACATCACTAGAGGGCAGTATATTCCATAATGCTTCTGATGAGCATGCAAAATTAAAAATAGTCTGTCTGCAGGACAAATAAAACCGTCCTGTGAAGTAATTTAAAGATCCACTGGGTGTTGAGCAGGGTAGACTCTGAATAAAGCAGCAGAAACAGAGAGGAAAGCTTCTGATTATGTGCTGAAGGCAGTAAGGGTAGCACCCACCTGCAGTGTTGACTGTCACAACTTCGCTGAATGGGCCAGTGCCCAGTTTGTTTTGTGCCAACACACTGAACTGGTACTCTGTCCCAGGCTCCAGCCCTGGCACCACCAACCAGGTCTGAGCACCAGAAACTGGCATCGAGTGCCAGTCATGAGGCCCGAAGTCTATTCTTTTTGACCTGAAAACAAAAACAAAAAAAAAAAAGAAAATATATGTTACATGATTTAATGAAGAACTGTGATTTGTCACAAGATGTTGCTCAGTAAGTGGAAATTCATATTTATGTTTAGGAGACAGATATGGAACAGATGTATCTTAGCTTAAAAAAAAACAACAAAAAAAAAAACAAAAAACAACAAAACAAAACAATAAAAAACTATGGTCACTATTTAGAAACTTCCAAAAAATACAAAGGAGTGAAAGATGCAAAATGTAAACTGTTACACAGCATACGTTTAAAGCAACCTACATTATATACCTCAGAGCCACAAATGTTAAATGCTCAATTTGTTTTTATTTATTTATTTTGCATTGTTTACATTTAGCAGCTCCACTGCAACAGCTATAATGTACCTGAAGCTATGATGAAAATACTATACAATTAACTCCCAAGATAAGAGATGATGGAGGCTTTAGACTCACTAACTGGTAATTTTAATTCCAGTTTTTTTTCATGGAACAAACCCAGGTAGAAGTATTTTGTGTTACTGTGCTTATAGCACTATGATCATGTCAAAATCGAAGGAACATTTTGCCAAGCATTTTATAAATCATGAACACATCCACTAAACACCTGGAGAAATACACTGTCAAAACTATTTTTCCATGAGCTGATGATTGATTTTCATAATTTATCATCATCAATAAAGAGAGCAGAAAGAAAATGAAGAAAGACTGATCCTCCTGAGTCAAACTAGACCAATATGCTCCAGGTAGTGTTTCCACATCCGCAGACGGCTAACATTGATTTGAAGTAAACGAAGAGCACTCACACTGGGCCGTACCACACAGAGAATGTCTGTTCGAAGCCGCCATCATAACCTGGTTCCCAGGACACATTAGCAGAGGTTGTCGAGGGTAATACGTGGATATTACCAGGAGCATGTGGGCTGGTGCCTGAGTAGTTTGTGGAGACAAAGGGAGAAAATTAAAAGCATGGGTACAATTTTCATAATCTTTATTCTCCTCACCAAATACATAATTAAATACAATTATAAGTTATTAAGCTGTATCCTCTTAATGTAAATATAGTTATTAAGATCATGACTATCAAGTGCTAACTTAGTGAATCAGACTGAGTCAGAGTGATTATGCTTCTGTCAAAATAATAGAAATACAGATTATTCTCTCACTCTTTTCATCCTTCATTATGTGTGCTCCTGCTCAGCTGATAATGTGATGCTGACTGAGGTGGTGACCAGCGTAAGGTCAAGTTCAAGAGCAGCAGAGCTGTCTGCAGCCCTGCACATGCCACCCACCTAACAGCTGTGCTGTGTGGCCTGCAGCCAGTTACTTCTGACTGGATAAAAGAGAGACCTGAGCATAGTCTGAGGCGCACAGCTGTCTCCACCGCCCTGTGACACCTGTCAGCTGAGAGCTGGTCACATTAAGGCAGGCTGAACGCTGCCAGCTGTGAGACACTGACTAGACCCCATGACTACAGGGGCAATAGGGTACTGGGGCAAACTAACACACTTCCCCACATCTCAAAGAATTAGAACACAGTGGAACATTCCTGTGCAAACATTTAATCAGTCTGGTCCTACATGTACAACATAATGCATCCTTTAAAGCTGACAGGAGGGAAGTCAAAAAGAAATTTAGTTTAATTTATCACTACTTTCAAAGCCTTGTTATGCATTAACAATGTAGAATGTGTTTAACTGTTTTTATAAAAGGTATGAATATATTAAAAGACTGTGTTAAATGAGCACTATTTATGTACAATGACTAAAAAGTGAGGTGTAAAAAACCTTGTGTGCCAGTCACAGTCCTCACATTTTATGTTATACATAATTTTGCCTTGTATAATAATTGCATAAATGAAATGCAGTACATGTTAAAATTCTGCCAGTAGAGTTAGTAGTTAGTAGGACATTTTCAATCCAGAGGATTACTGCTTTAAAAGGCATCATCACAATTTAGGCAAGCAAAAGGCATAATCACTGCTACAATCACAAATTAGACTCACAAAGGCTATGTAAAAGCAGGTACTTATTAAAAGCTTAACCCCACAATTTGCATTTGGTGTAAATGGAGACTTTATACAATGTTGAATTTGAGGATCTGCAGCACTTCAATTGTCTATTTTTTAATCTAGAGACTCTTTAGTAAATACAAGACAAAATATAGAGTCAATGTTTGTGGACTTCATATTTGCTTTGACATAATCATCTTCTCTGAGTCAATACATTTCCTTATACCAGTGACAGAGGAGCAGATTCCACAACACAGATACAAATGCTTGTGAAGATAATTATAAGATAAGATCATTTTAATAATGCCTGTGTCCATGTTGCATTTAGTATGTACTTTAAGGAATGAGGGTTTTTTCATGCAAACATGTCAACACACACTGAAAAGTGGGAAAAACAACTGGCTATAAAACCACAGCAAGGTCTGTGTTTAAGGAAACTGAGCAGTTCTGACACTTTGTAGATTGTTTGTACCGATGACTAGGATACGCGTGCTGGCAGTGATGCTTGTGACCACATTGGTGGCTACACACTCCCATTCTCCATGGTCCTCCTTGCTGAGGGACAGAAACTGTAAGCTGCCACTGGGTAGGATGTTGTGCTTACTCCTGCTTGGCTTCCCCACCTTTAAAAGATGCAGGGAGTACAATTATATGGTAAAGCAATGATTAGCCAACACAGTACAATATGATTTTAAGAGATTTCTCATGGTGTGTGTTCATGTAATGTACCTTTCTCCAGGTGATAGTTGGTATATCAGGGTCTCCAGAAGCAGCACATGGGATTACTAACTCTCTCCCAGCCTCCTGACGGTACTCCCCCCCAGGCCTCACATTAAAGTAAGGGGGATCCTTGGTAAACACATGCACCATTAGAACACGCCTGCAACCAGGTGAAGCATAGAGTATATCTGAGAAATAGAGCAGTTACGACATACCTTTAGCACCAAAGTGGCATGGGGGGACTTGCCCATGGTACCCAGGGCGTTGTAAGGCACACAGGTGTAGGTGCCCAGGGAGTCTTCTGTGGCCTCCGCCACACGGATACTTCCATCTGGCATCAAGCTCCAACCAGGGTACTATAAGACATCAGGGAATATAAAATGTCTGTTTTCAGAGGTTTTCCTGAACTCTTTTTCTTCAGCAATGGTTTTAATGCCACTCCAGAGGACAGACATGGATGTGTGAGCTAGGAGCAATTACCAGAGAGAATCATTTTTGTTTTATGTAAGAAATGTGCTCTTTAGTAAAATGTGCTCCATTTATGTTGAATCATTTGGTTGGATGTTGTGCTTCAGTAACATAATTTTTCTGTTGCATGGTTTATTTGCAAAGCTAGGGAAAGAAGACAGTATGTTTTATTTAAAATCAATCTGTATAAGGAACTATAATTTTGTTTAAAAAATGTATCACTGCAAGTTCTTCTGATGTCATGTAAACCGATGAGGTTTGGGCATTGTGTGTGTGCATGACACAAACAGATGAAACTGACAAATCTACAGACAAATGTTAAATTGCAAACATTAAATCAAATGTGATGGTAGGAACAATAACTTTCTGATAAAATCATTGGTTAATCAGCAAAACTATTAAAGCTATGAGGCTGACGGACCTTCTCCACTCTGAGAGGGTATCCGTCTTTCTCCCACTTTACAGATGTCACGGGTGGGTTAGCGTCCACCGGGCAACGGATGATCCCTGGCAGTTTCCGTGGGACGTAGATGACCGGGGGCATATTAATCACTCGGGCAGGGTCTAAACACAAAGCAAAGATCACTATTAGGGATGTTGGATACATAATCAATACAATTTGTGCCTCAACATTTGACATAATCTGATTTACGAAGAAATGTTCACAGTAGAAAATGCTCTTGTACTGTAACTGATAGCAAAGACCTGAGCGTTTTTACCATCAAGGATACAGGACACTAGTTTCATCATCGGCAGCAGTATTTGAGGCCAGCGATGAAATCAGTGCCCATGGTTGCAGTGCTGTGAATCCCGCAGCTCTCTCCCAAACGGCAGCACAGTAATCAATGACTAACAGCAACTTGGGAGCAAATTAGCTCAATGCACAAGAGCCGAAACGTCATCGAATGGCCAGAAGTGGTATGTCTCTCTCATCAGTCTCTGCTGATGAACAGGAAGGTCACCATTTCATTTGAGGGGACAGAATCGAAAGAGACTGGGAAAAATGGAGTCTGAGTACGAGGCTGCCTTCATCTTTGTGCACAGGAATGAGGCTGGACTCGAAGCATACAATAATTGTGTCATTAAAAGCTTTTGAAAATGGGAAAGTGGTCAGAGGTTTGCTCAAAATGACGAAGGGGCTAAGTCTGCTCCCCGTCTGTAACATCTGACCTTGAAATCCAAGACGGTTGTTTTGCATTACAGTGGTACAGCAGTGCTGCCAAATAATACAGCAGCCTCCAACACCAGCAGCCTCCATACTGCTGCTGCTGTTCCCTCCTCACACAGCTCTCCGTACCGTCTCCCGCCCCTCCCCCCTACACTTTGTTGCCACGGTAACACTCACACTGAACAGTCAGGTAGGCTGATGCTGAGGGCGAGATACCGAGGCTGTTGCTCGGACTGCAGGTGTATTTCCCAGCATCCTCTGGCTTGACCCGGAAGATGATAAGGGTGCCATCGATGAGAATGCGCACTCTGAGCTTCAGATCACTGCAAGAAGACACAGACGTTTTGTCACAGCGTGTTACTGAAACACACCAACAGGACAGGGTATGTCTAGGTTTTTTTTTTTTTTTTTTGGCTAAGTTACATCAGGGTGCCATTAGAGAGCAGCAGAGAGTCGAACAGCAGCCGGTTCTGAGAGGCGTCCAAAGAACACCGAGTACAGAGCAGGAGATTCAAATAAATCTGCTAATTGCTGTAATCGCCAAATGCTACAACCTTCATGTTTTCCCCCTTGACACCATTTAAAATTAAATACACTGATGATGACACACATATTCAGGTTTTAATGGAGCTGCTGTCACTGCATACAATCAACTAGGTGAACCTTTTATCCTGCAACAGAAATAAAACCAAAACAGAACATGTGAAACCACCTCATAGCAAAGAAAAGAAGTTGCAACGTTAATCAGTGGTTTATATATCAATTATAGGTCAGTTATGAGCTATTTAGAACAACATATGGCTTGACAGACCCCGAAAATACCCAACAATCCCCAAATGACTGCACTTCATGACCATATATATTTTTTGCAGAAAAGTCTTAGGAATCTTTTCTGTGTGCTTCATTGAACTGAAGTAAAAAAGACCATTTATATTAAGCTGCATATATTTCTTATTACTTTTTGGTACCATAATACTTTTTCTTTTGTCATTATAAAGCGCTTATCAATAACTTGTTCTGCGTGACCATAATCTACAATTTTCCTTCATAATCTTGTAATTATTCTTACGGATTACAATCTTAATATGCTTTGCTCATACATATTATTATCATAATTCATGTGCCACAATTTCCTTACATATTATGAATTCGATAGCATCTGCATCTGAACCCAGAGAGCTGACTGTTTAATGACAGTGTAAATAACATAAATCACGTGGAATCTGATCTTTTCTGGTCTGATCTGGGTCACTTTAGCCTCAGTGCTCAATTCTGATTTACTGCATAGATTTGATTTGGATTCTGTTTGGCTGTTCACATGACTCTTAAAAAAAATGTGGCCAGAATCAGATTCCAGTATAAATCTGTCACAGCACATGCACAAACGCAATTTCCCTCAGTTAAAGTACTAATAGACACAGTGAAAATACAATTAAAGGTTCTGCATTCAAAACATTACCTTTAAACTAAATACTATAAGTAAGTATTAGCAATAATAAGGTCTCTGTCATTGTTTTACAACTGTACCGCAAGTACAAGTTATGCATTCAAAACCTTTAAATTAAGTTGAAATATGTACAAATATCAATATTAATTGGACAGTAATAGGATCCCTGTAAGTGTTTTACAATTATGTATGATATTTTGGATTAATTTTGCTGCTGCGTTCATGTTTTTTATTGCATTTGACCTTCATACCATGTAAGTGACTCCCTCCTGTGCAGAGTTAAACAGAATCTCCATTTAAAGTTATATGAAAGTCATGTGAATTCTGGAAGTCACCTGGATCAGAACTGAGAAGATCACATTCCATGCATTTGCAATGCTCACTCTGTCCGAATATAACAGAATCACAATCCGAAACAGATCTAATCTTTTGCAATATGACCTCAGTCTGAACAGTCAGATCAGAATCCATGCAACTTTAAATTAATTTTAAAAGATTTGCTACAAACTTTTATTGGTGGGAATCACTCACATGGAATTCAGTAGGTGAAATGTAACATATGCATAAATGCAGCAGTAAAATAAGTCAAAAATAGTATATATGGGAGCAAGAAATGCATGATGAATACTGATAATACTTATAGTATATACACAATACACAATAGAATACATATTTTGGCTTAAAAATAAGGTTTTTAACTCACACCTTGTAGTTAAATAGTTTAAAAAAATCTGATCTGAGGAGTAAATCAGAATTGAGGACTAAGGCTGATGGTGTCAACATTGCTTTCTGGTCTGTGAACAAACTGTTCTACCACCTGAACCACTACCATCAAAAAAATGATTGACTGTTAATGGCAATATCCCTCCAATATCTACATCAGGAAGTCTAAATATGTGCACTTAAACGTTGAATATGTTACTGTTCTATAATTTTTGTGTGCTTATATGGAGTTTGTGTTGTCATGGTTTTAGGGAATTAGAGTCATTTGTTGACGCTAAATTTGACACATTTGTTGGTTGAATGTCGCTAGAGTCAAGTTAGCGTTAGCTCTGGAGAGGAGCAAATGAGACAAACTGAAGGACTTGGATCTAGATTTTCAATGAGAAACTCAATCAAGTCCTCTTCACGGAAATCAACACATAGTATTATCATAGAAGCAGGGAATTCAGACAGTATTTATCTTAGTATCGACTCAGTTATTGTCAGCAAACAGCACCATGCGATCACACAGACTAATACTGAAACCTACTTAAAACCTGCTTTTTGCAACCCCACACATTCTCTTTTTAATGGCTTTTATTGAAAATATAAAACACTACTGAGTTATTGAAATCCATTTATCGCTTACATAATTACAGATATGTGTAATACAGCAGTCTCTTAGCTACATCTTACCTATCCTGCAAAACTCTGGATCCTGCAAAAAGACTGATGCCATAAAAACCATTTAAAATTAGATGGGACACTTCAGTGCATTTGCTCCGTGAAAGTCCCTTTGATGCCTGTTTTCACTGCCAGTCAAAACCCCCATTCACTCGTTCTCCTTTCCCTGTTGTTCTGTCTGTCACTTGGTCTCTGTAAACCCCTGCAAGACTCTAAAGACCTGCTCTGGGGAACCTGCAGAGGTCTTGGCTGTGCTACGGATCATCACTGCATGAGGGGCATATGATGACACAAGGCCTGAGTCATGTGATATTGTCATCAGAGTGCACTAACTCGCCTGGCACGCTCCAGACAGACCCCTGCTAGGCCCACTCTCACTGCCTCCAGGGCCCCAGCAGGACAGGACACTGGCATGCACACACAAACACACCAAATACACAGTGACAGTCAGTCAAAATACAGCACAGCAAAAGCCTCAGAGACACCCAATGTCACTCATATCACAAAAGCTTCGGGATAAAAGCCTTGTGCAGCATTCACAGTGGTACTTTAAAGACTCTTAGCGTGGGGCCCTTAAGTGTTAGTGCTTAAAACGCTAATATTTTCCCCTTAAGTGACATTATAGACTTGAACTTGATCATAACTTTACTTCTTGAAGTAGACGTTGTCCTCTTCCCAAAACCAGGTGTAGGTCAGGTTGCCAGGATACGCCTCCGCTTGGCAGGTGAAGAGTGCATTCTGGGATATGTTTACAGTGACGTTTTCTGGTGGTGAGACAATGTATGGAGGCCCTGAGAGGCATAAAAAACAATGGTTTTAGTTTGTTAGCACACAGAACAGCACAGTCTACAGTGAAGTATTTTAAAAAAAAAAAAAAGGGTGACCATTTTTCAGGCAGACATCAGAGTGAGAAAGAGCACATACTACGTATTATTTACAATATATCACTAGAGCCTGATGTAAAATACAGGGAGCAGGCAGCTACTGTAACCTTAATAGTAGTCAGTGAAGGAGCTTTTGCGTGCTTCACATTGTAACCTTTCCGTCCTCTGAGGTACTCTAGGTTGTGCTTAACTCTCAATAAAACAGTGGAAGCCATGAAAGGTAAGCTGTCTTTTATGAGTGGGCCCAGATACAGGCCTCCTGGTTATTTTCCTCTCAGTGTGCACAGCTTTATACATCAGGTGGGACCACTGACGGCACTGTGCAAGTGTCTCACAGAACAATTAAAAACACATCACAGGAGTGAGAATCATGACTCCTAAGATATCTGCTTGTTATTACTCTGAGTCCTAATCGTATCCTGTGTTTGATGTCTCTCGGCTTTTCCTGCCAATATTCTACCAAATACAGCCCAAGTAGTTTAATGTCAAGGTTTTGTAGGTGTTAAACCTCAGTATAGATTTTTTTTATGGTGTTACTCAAATGTTTTGCACATAAGAAAGATTTTATGAGTTAGTGTAACACTGTTTGTGTACATGTATATACAGTGGTGGGATATAATGGTGCACTTTTACTAAATTAATCTGAGGTATATTTCTATTCTAATACAAGTCTGAGGCAAATATTATACTTTTTACTGCACAACATTTAGTTTCTCTTTACACTTCTTCGTCACTCCCTGTTCAGTAAAAACCACGTATCTTCACGTCTTCCTTTATGTTCTACTTCCAACAAACCCTCATAAAGTTGACTTTTTAAAGATATGTGACAATGATACTACAAACATATGTAGATCTCAGAACACGATGCATTGCTGCAGAACAAACTATGCAGTTGTTCAGAAAATGAGCTCAACCTTGATCTTGAACAACAGCAGACATTAATGCATGCGTAATATCAGCGCTAAAACATCGAGTAGAACTGTAAAACATAAACTAAAGAGAGTTTTATTCAACAATGACTACTTTTACTTTCATTTTGAGGAGCATTTTGCTCAAATAATTACAGACTTTTATGTTAACAAGGTTCTTCTCTGTGACTGGTGTTTGTGTTACACCCATCCTTCTGATATTTTTCTGATTTAATATGACAGAGGTTAAAGGGGTCATATTTTGCTAAACCTACTTTTATTAATCTTTGGGTTACTTATTTGTGTATTTGGACCCTAATAGTTCATACAGTTTGAATTTGAACCCTCCAGGTGCCGCAAAGCTATATTTATATTCATTTTGGCAAAAATCGAGTGGATTTCTATAATTCGTCTTAATTTTTTACGTCTATAACTAGTTAAATCACAACATTTGCACATATGAGGACAAAACTTCTGACGCACATGTCTCTGAGTATGCCATAATTGTTTGTCAACAGCAGCGGTTGTAGTCAATAGTGAAAATATGTCCAAATTTCGAGCCGATTACCTAAAATGTTCGGTTGTTGGTTGTATTAACAAACAAAAGTGGCTGAACAGGACAAAACAGCACAGCCAGTAACCTGGAGGGGGTGGGGTGTGAAGTGGCTCACTTGCATTTAAAGGGCCAGCGCTCAAAACCACCTTTCTGGTGTCATTACTCAGAAATAGGGTTGAAGATG
>JAPQRP010000006.1:27043754-27055106 GCA_037367295.1 Apogon hyalosoma | reverse complement strand
AGATAGATAGATAGATAGATAGATAGATAGATAGATAGATAGATAGATAGATAGATAGATAGATAGATAGATACCTGGCTCCTGCTGGGAGGGCCATGGTGAGTCTGTCATCATCAGGGATGGTGTTTCCACAGGGGCTACTGGTGGGAATCGGCCCTGGACGGACCACTGTGATACGTACCTCTTCCCAGTCCCGAGGCATCTGTGGATACATGTGTGATATGAGTGTATGTGTAGAATAAAAATGTTTGGATAAGAGCATAGAAATAATACAAAATTGCTGTTGAAAATGTATCCAAAGTGTTAGACCTGGGACTCGTAGCGGATGAGAAGGTCATATTCCATGGAGTAGGGGATGTTAGTGATGAGGAACTCCAACGTTCCTCCCTCAGGTATACGTGCAAATCCAAGACCCGTCCAAGAGGGGGGTCGTCCCTGCTGGTGCTCCCTGACCTCGAGTGCACAGCCCTGAAAACACATACACACACACGTATGTTTATTTGACATGTTCCATCATTCCATACCTAGTCCTCACACTTTATATCATGAAAATCATATAATCACATGGAATCTTTTTTTTTTTTTTAACTTCCTATCAGGTTTCTTGTATCTAAAACTATCAAAATCAAATACATCCAATCAAAATACATTTTTAGGCATGAAGTTTTGGATTTCTACATATTTGCATGGATTCTAAACACTTTTGAAGTAAGGGTTAACATCAGTCTTTGGAAGAACGTTGGCAAAAGGTGAGTTTTATATCCATCAGTATCTGTGGCACAGTTTTCTTTGTTTCCTTTTTTTTTTTATGCAGGTCCATGTAAATTCTAACTCTGACCAATTTTTAAAACTACATAGGATCAAAGGTGCAAGAAAGTGAGTGAGAGGAGATTTTGAATTCTTTAAAACTGTATTAGTTAATTAAATGGTTTCATATGCACATATTGAGGTCAGTGTTGGTGTATACGTCACCTTGAACTGATTTTGTGTCTAAATCTTGTTTACTGGTGTATGAGTGTGTGCATGAATGGGTAAATAAGGCTTTGTAAAGCGCTTTGGACATCACACTGCAAAAATCTAAATCTTACCAAGTGTATTTTTCTCATTTCTAGTCAAAATATCTCAACACGCTTAAAATAGGACGTAATCACCTAAGGAGGAACTTTTCAGTGAGATATAAGAACTTTTTTTTAGACAATTGTTTAATTCAAGATTTTTTATTTTTTATTTTTTATTTTTGCTTAATTCAAGCAAAAAAAAAAATCTGTCAATGGAACAAGTCAAAATTATCTTGGTAAGATTTCTTGAAATTAAATTTTCCAGATCTATTGTCTAAAAATAAATTCTTATATCTCACTGAAAAGTTCCTCTTTAGGTGATTATGTTTTATTTTAAGTGTGATGAGATATTTTGACTAGAAATGAGAAAAATACACCTGGTGAGATTTGGATTTTTTCCAGTACATGAAGGTGTATAAAATGTGCTGTATAAGTGCAGTCCATTTACCATTTGTTTTAGAGAAACCCCTTATGTTTTAACCCAGATGTCCAGTTAAAACAGGTCTGGTAATGTCTTTCCCACCCTATGACATATGATCATTTTTTTCTTGTTGTTTTGAAACTTAACTTAACTTAATCTTAACCTCTATAACTTTCAACCATGCGTAGAATACATATACTAATGATGAAATTTGTCTCAGATGACAAAAAAAAAAAAAAAAAAGTGGATTTTGCAGAGTCTTGGTAACTTAATAGAGGTTTTCATGTGTTTTGCTATCTTTCTTACTTACCTGACCCATCTTGGCCAGTTCAGCCTCATAGAGCAGGTGATCCAGAGCCATGAAGAAGTACCCAGACTCCACCTGGGTACACTGACGACCTGTCATGTGACTGCGACAGCGACACTGACCAGTCTCCATGGAGCAGCTACAGATAAGACATAAAAAATAAGTTATTCCTAATATTTACTGGCATGCTACACCAAAATGATAACATTTATGAAACTTCAAAACAAAACACAGCTGAAACTTGTGGGAGCATTATTTAATTTGCAAGGTCTGGGATCTACATTCAAAATTCAGTGATATATAAACTCAATAGAAATTACCTTATAAATTGTATTCTGTCAACAATAAAATGAAAAGAGAACATTTTTTTACTAGTACTTATTATTTATAATTCCTCCAGTAAAAGTGAAAACTGAAACTACATGGGTGCTTCAATGAAACTAGGTTCATTTTGGTATCTGGCACTTTTCCAGCTTTTTAGACCTAATAATAAAAGAGAAATTTAGACATATTTGCCCCCAAGATGGACCTAATGATGACCTCAGATAAACACAAAAAATTAAACTCTTGCTCTGAGCCATCCCAAAATTAATGAATTTTTAATCAAATATTTTGGCCAAAAATAGGACCAAAACCGGGACATGAAAAACTACCAAAGTGTCAGTACATTTGAGCTGAAAACATGGCTGTAAATGGTCTTATATACCACAATAAATAAAGACACTGTGCTAAACTGATCAATCCTAGTGGTTTTTCTAATCCAGACGTGGGTTTTTCATGAATCTCAGTTTCATTCCAGGTTTTGTGTGTAACCCATTGTGTCCACTTGCATTACATGCAGAACCTGCCCAGTTAAACGCATATAAATCGCGAATGATTTTGCAACAGCGGCCATTTTTGTGAAACACTCTGCCTTGCGTAATTACTTCGATTCCCAAAATGTACCTGTGAGAGAATATAGAGATATTAAAAAAATAGTAGCGCGTACTTTCCGTGTCCTTTTACTGTGTTACATGCAGATTTTTGTATTAAATATAATGTAAAATAATATAAAAATGTGTTACATCTGAAAAATAGTTACTCTTTTATCTCAGTAAATATTTATTTTTAAAATAGACCCAAAGTGCTTCCACACTTGCTTCATAACATTAGTCTACATCTGGTTTGAGTTTTTAGCCCCCATGTCCTGTTTTTAGGATCAGTTTCATAGAAGCACCCATATACATTTGTAATATTACTGAGTTATACTTCATTTGAATGTGTGACTACATTGTTGAGTTTGTCCGGGCCGTTCTCTCTGCTGTGTATTCTCGTGTGTAACAGGTTTAGTGCTCGGTTTGTGATTTAGGACTGCAGCTTCATCATGACTCACTGGTTGTCTAGGGCTCCTCCGATATCACACTCGCAGCCTCTGCAGCCGTTCACGTCGTGGCTCAGCGCCCAGTGTTCCGCCTAGAACCACAAGAAGACAGACAGACGGACGGACAGCAGAGTGAATGACGGGCAGAAACAGGAGGAATCACTCCGCACTGTGCTATCAGACTGCCAGGGGAACTTCCACTTCTGTCTGACTGTCATGGCAGTAACAGTGAGTCATATGTACTGAATGCCTCTAATCCAATAAAACAACATTCATAGCTCTGGGGGAGACTATTACTGTCCAATTTTCAGCATTTCCCAAAGCAGCTGACTTGACATTGTGCATGCTGTACCGTTAGAGTCAGCAAATCATCTGTGTAGCTTCTACTTTTATTTGAAGCCACAACTTTTTGACCTTTTTAAACAGTACTTAAAACTGCCACAGTGATTCATTAATAAAGCTATAGTATCATACATAATAAAACAACAATCAGTGGAACTTTTACACTGGAAAAAATCTAAATCTTACCGAGTGTATTTTTCTCATTTCTAATCAAAATATCTCATCACACTTAGAATAAGACCTAATCACCAAAAGGGTAACTTTTCAGTGAGATATAAGAATTTATTTTTAGACAATAGATCTTGAAAATCCTATTTCAAGGAATCTTACCGAGATAATTTTCAATTGTTCCGTTGGCAGATTTTTTTTTTGCTTGAATTAAGCAAAACAAAAATCTTGAATTAAGCAAAAAAAAAAAAAAATCTTGAATTAAACAAAAAAAAAAAAATCTTGAATTAAGGAAAAAAAATCTGCCAATGGAACAAGTGAAAATTATCTTGGTAAAATTTCTTGAAATACGATTTTCAAGATCTATTGTCTGAAAATAAGTTCTTATATCTCACTGAAAAGTTACTCTTCAGGTAATTACGTCTTATTTTAAGTGTCATGAGATATTTTGACTAGAAATGAGAAAAATACACTTGGTAAGATTTTAATTTTTTCCAGTGTGTGTATTGTCCTGACTTAAACTGACATTCTTTTGGGACAGAGGAAGTTAGTAGAAACATCATCCTGCAGAACTCTGTCACAGCAGACTTATAGAAGTCTCTGTGGAGGAGTTGTGCGATGTTCTCCCTGTTGTTTACCAGTTTGCCCAGTGCACTGTGCAGAACAAACCTTCCTGATCAGTGTGTTCAGTTTGTCGGTGTCGTTCACTCTGACACTGCAGCTCCAACAGATTGCACGGAAGAACACTGCACTGGCTTGTAAATGATTTATAACATCTTACTGCACATATAAAAGCACCTACATTTGCTGAAGAAATCTGTTCTCCCTGTAGACCGAGTGTGTGTTTAAAGCTAAATTTAAAACGCTGTTGAAATCATTACTCATGCAGACTTCACATGCGGTAGCGGTTGGAACCGACTTCCAAGGCAGTAACCTTAACAAGATCTGATGATATGTAATGGTCATCAGTCCACTCCAATACTTTCTGTGCCTTGGCTGAACTCAATCCAAGCTGAGTGAGAGAAGATTAAAGAAGAGGAGGAGGAGGAGGAGGAAGTCAGCAGTTGATGAGAAAGAAAAAGGGACAGAGGGGAGAAGATAAGGTGAAGCATGAGATGAAGGCTGAATTTCAATTTCTGTCACATCCACTACACTGACTTCTGAAACAGTGGGGAGTTGCTCAGAATTCTTGTGATTTTGTTGCTTGCTCTTTTATTCATAATTTGAGTGCTCTTTTGGGGAAGACCCTTATATTCCCACCTCCAGTTCTGTCCTCTCCTGCACGACTGTTTTTCTCTGTGTCTTTGCTTTAAAGCTTTTTTTTTTTTTTTTCCCACAAGCAAATAAATGAAGTAAGAAAGTAAAGAGAGGATGATGAGGATTCTTCATCCTCTCTAACCTCGTCTGTCACATTCCTCTCTTTCTTCATGACGTTTCCATGGAGCTGAGCATGTGGGTGAGCAAATATACCCTCATGGTTGCTCACATGCACACAAACACACACATTTTTCCTCTCGCCACAAGACGGAGCTTTCCCAAGTCTGAAGGTTTTGCTTGCACTCGAACTGCAAACAGCAAATAATTGTGGAGAGCCGATAAATACAGCGCTCTCTGTATTTTTCACTATAAACCTAGTGAAGTATGGCATTGGGCTCTCACTAGCGATTTTCATTTTTAGTGTAACATTCATATTAGGACTAATGCAATATTGATGCAGAAGAAGGAGATTAATAATGCATCAGAATGTTGTCCAATCGTTTACAGAGGGAGCAGTGTTAAAAAGAGGC
The DNA here is from genome assembly GCA_037367295.1 of Apogon hyalosoma. Classification (NCBI taxonomy): domain Eukaryota; kingdom Metazoa; phylum Chordata; class Actinopteri; order Kurtiformes; family Apogonidae; genus Apogon; species Apogon hyalosoma. Next base: position 27,049,663 of record JAPQRP010000006.1, on the reverse strand, counting down.
AGCAGTGGGGAAAGATGCTGAAGCAAAAAGGAAAAATGAAAGAGAGTGGGGAAGATGAGGGAGGCCCTTAATAGACACTCCTGTCACTTCCTCTAGACTATATCGCACAGGCAGCTATTAAGAGTTGATAGTGCCTGCAGCAGACTGTTATATCAACGATGTGAGAATATGATACAGAAAATAAGGCGGCATCGGGCCTAAACATGGTCTTCTCATCCTAAACAATCACTAATCTGTGACCTTCGAAGCTTCGCAGTGTAACGAGCGCCTGCGAGTTAATGTTTTGCGCACCTACCTTACTTTACTTTCACCTGCCTTGTCTACATCTAATTCCTACTTTTGTCTAATGTCTGACAACCTCCAGACACCTAACAAGAAAGTATTGCTTTCAGCTGTCACTGGCAAATGTAGGTGCAGAGAGCACTTTGCAACAGTGTAGTGAGAGGATGAGATTTCCACTTGAGAAAAAGGTGATATTTGCACCTTTTTACTCAAGATGCAACGTTGTGTGGTTGTGGTACATGGAAGCTTTTGGTGTCTGAGTTATGTATAATGGAACAAGTGTGTTAAGTGTCTGACTAACGCCACAAACCTGCTGTTTATTGTTGATGGTTTATGTAGCTGAAACATTTTCAGCGATCAAACCACACTGACGCTGTGCCAGAAATATCTTGTCATAGCATCAGAGTATCTGCATTTGGGAGTTTTTCCACAGGAATAAAAAAAAAAAAAAAAAAAACATGCATCACCAGACAACAAAGGGAGCTACTCCACTGCTTGTACCTTTTATTAGCATAGTTTAAGTGACTCATGATGCATTTTATTTTTACTTCAGACATTACTGAATCAGGACGAGTCGGGATGTGCTGCCTGATGTGTGGCCTGACTGACAGTCCTGCTGAGTGGATCACTCATGGTTCTCCTAATTAGCTTATCAACAACCCTCTTTTTTGTGCACAGAAAACATGCAAGCAAGACATTTTCCCAAACTAGAGAATGCACCAGCAATATTCAAGAGATTATTTATCACACAGAATGTAATATTCTTTGCAGCACAACAACTATATGGGGCTGAGTGAGATATAGTACATAACATGCTTCCAGTACAGATGGACTCAGTGGATGGCACCATCTGTGCACAAAACCCCTCTACTATATTGGTACACAACCATACATCTGAATGATTGCCATAATTTTTTTTTTCCCTTACCGAATATTTTGTGTTGGTTGCAAGCTCCTCCCCCTCCCTCAGCCAGCTGATCATTGGTTTAGGATTTCCCTGGGCAGAACAGCTAAGCAGAGTGCTACCACCTTCCTTCGCCTCCACATACTGCGGTGGCGTCGATGTAAATGTAGGTGGGGCTGTAGAGAAAGTAAAAACAGCAGTTTGTATTATATCACACATGGCACTTTCACCTCTTCATGAATCTAAAAACATTTTTATCAGAGGACAATCAAATTTCCAGTTGGTATGACTTAAGTTCTAAAAAAATAAAAGAAGTTTTAAAAATAAGATTACACAAAAAATGAACATTACAGACCTCGACCAAAGAATTTATCAACATTTTTTTCAGTGTTGTTAATTTTTTAAATTTTTTTCTTTCTACATAAACTCAAAACATAAAACAAAATAATCAAAAATAACAATAACAAACTATATGCCATGTGTAGCTGGAGAAACAAACAAAAATATATTACCACTAGTAAATGGGTTGCATTTTGTTGGTTTTCAAAAGAATAATCTTCATTTTGTGGTTTAAGCATTTTTCATGAAAGCAAAAAAATTAAAGAAGTTTGACACATTGCCCAGCCCTACTTTAATCAAATAAATTATCTGTTAAATGCAACAAACATTTTATTTGCAAATGACAAATCATTACAATCCAATTCTCCATAGGTCTTATCTAAAACTACCTACACATTAACATGACTTCATGAAATCATCTGATATAACAGTAACTGGAACAGGTAAACCAGATTTTTTTTAAACATATGCTTGATTCCAAAAATGCAAAAAAAAAAAAAAATTACATAAATTTAAAATGTAATGTTTATTCAACATTGGATTCAGCTGAGGTGGTGTAGATAACAAATAATCAAACAATAATCAATAAAAATAGTAATAATAAAAAACCTCATACATACACAAGAACAGAGTAACTTGCTCTCAAGAAAAGAATGACATCATTCTTTTTTCTTTTTCTTGCACCTTGTTCTTGATGTATCATCCAGTCAGTTTTTTTCTCAACAACTACTATGTGATTGGCCAGAAATTTGAAGTGGGTGTGGTTAATGTGGACTTGAATATGAGAAGGCTTTTTACGATTATAAGCCTACTAGCGCATTGACCCATGGGGCCCCAGAGGTTCTAGATCCTGGACTTCATCATTGTCAATACCGTGGGTGGGATGCAAAAAAAAAAAAAGGAGTGGAGGGGTTTAAAATCCACATCCTGACCCTGAGGGACAACATCCTGGTCCCCCAGCACTGATATTTGTTGTGCTGTACCACATTTACCCAGCAGTCACCACCAAAGTGTTCACATGATTCTGGGCATAGCAATGTGATTGTAAGGCTATTGAATTTCAAAATTACTAATATCTCCCAAAATATTGGTCCTCTCAACTTGTTGTATTTGCTAGTCTCTTCCTTGACCAAAAATACATAAGTATGCCAAACTGCAGCAGTCAGCTTTTTCCGTATTTTGTGTGAAACCCATAAAGGCGTATTACTTGTATTGTCGGCCTCTTATTAAATTTGTCGTGTTTCCTGTTCTCTCACAGTTGTAATATACATTAAGTTCTTGCGGTCACTTCAGTATTTCAGTGTTACTTTTTTCAGGTTGTACTGTGAATCCAGGTGTTTGAATGCCCCTTTTTTTCTTCCTCTTGCAAAAAGGTGAATAAACTAATTTGTATATTGTGATGGTGAACATGGAGTGAACTATTTGACAAGAGCTGGGTGATGCTGCTGCGATGTTCTGGACTAGTTCTCCATCCTGGGACCAGAGTTTGAGACAATATCCTGTGCACGCTGCAGTTTGGTGTTCAAAAAGTTGAGAAGCAACTTAGCAGCATCGTTACATTTCCACTTGATGTTCTGAGCTCCACTAACAGCCCCCAGGGAACTGTTCACCACCTACTGCAGACTAATAAACTGTAGTTTCTGCTGCCAGCTGCTTTCAGCAGTTCAAGAAAAATATTTTGATTATAAATAGTGGCACTATTTTGGTGTTTAGTTAAAGAAAGAAAGGTGATGCTATACAAGTGGGTCACTGCTTGCCGTTGGGAGTCTTTCCATGCTTTATACTACACACAAGCACCTGGCATGGAGTAAACTAATCGCTTAATTAGCACATTTAGACATCTGCCTGTCCATACTGCCCTCTCACTCCCTAACACTCATTACATTATATGATAGATTAATGGTGATACTAATAAAATGCATGTCTGGTTTATTTATCTCTTGTTGCTGTGGAACAGCATGTAGTTGATGGGTCAGCAGTGACATTAAACGCATCGTTATGCATGATAGTTATTAGTTGCAAACGCTATCAGAGTCTTTTATCTCACATTCATTTTATTGAAAGACTTGACCCATCCTTCTCATTTAACCACTGAGCTCATAATGTGTGTATGCATCCTCATTTTGTAACTAAGCGCTGTTATTAATTGTCATCCGGCATCTGATTTACGTTAAGGGAGTTCTTATCACTAAACAGAAAATAGGAGGTACACATGGCAGTGCAAACAGCAGGTACATTTTGTCAGCCTGGGAGTTCTTTTGCACCATCAGGTACAGTTCATCACAGAGAAAGTGTCAAAACGACAAGGAATCCTGGGAGTTGCTCTACAGAAAAGTAAGCTGTGTGTCAAATTCTCATCCTACTTACTGCGTCTCTTCATTAATTATATACATTGACGATGCTTATCACTCTGGAACAGGGTCAATCTGGACTCATCATACCACATGACCTTTATCCATGGAAACAGACTAATCTACTAGTACTGCATAAGTTAAAGGGTTAAAGAACTTACTGCAGCTGAAACATGTTAATTTCTAGTTTGACTTCAAACATGGAGAAAAAGGAGAACTCACAAAATCAATCAATTGCTTAACCAATCAATACAGAACATATTATTATAACTCAAACAGAAAACAACAAATATATCCTCTCTACATACAGTTGCCCATAAAGTTGGAATAAAATATTTTTACCTCTTCTTATGATTGTCATAATTAGATTTATATGTGATAGATAGTGTAACTGGGACTCAGTAAGTAATCATTACAGCTGGTGATTATACTAATGTGACAAATAGGAATAAAAAGAGGAAAATATGAAATAAAAATAAAATATGTCTAAAAATAAAAATTATTCCAACTAAATGGGCAACAGGGAAGAACTGAACACGTATTTAGTTCTGCTTTGTCAAGTTTAGTTATTCATTATTCATATTCATATACAGGTATTTACAAACATATACATACATACATCCATGTGTATCCACGTACATGTAAACCCACCCCAAAAAACAGAGGGAAAGCGATAAACACCCAGTGATAATCAACCACCTTTATTTCTACATTTTTGAAAATATTACTTTGTATAGTCCCTTTACACTGCTTCATGTTTCATTTTAGTACCTGCAGTAACAATCCAGTGGAAGGATCCTAATTACTTAGATAAATACAGGTGAGGACTTTTCTTGGCCAGGGTGCGTATTTTAGTGAGAGGGAAACAAATCCCAAACTAATGATCTTCCTTACACTCCTCCCCAATTTGATTCCATAGTCAGTTTTAGAAAAAAAAAGAACAATTTTGAGGAATTTTTGTCCATTTTTGAAAAAAGGACCAACGTGGGGTGACATTTCAGCCAATGTGTGTTATTTAGGGCAATAAGCAAACAAAAAAAAAAAAAAAGTTATTGAAATCTTTGTTGCATGGTCCCACTGGGTCTAAGGATGATTGTTCAAATAGGCTCCAACGGGCCCATTAGTGGCTGACAAGAGCACACACATATGGATGTGATGGACAAATGAGCTGGCATTTGGGCTGTACTTGTGTCAACTAAATAAGTCACCCTATCAGCAGCCCAGTAACAGTAGCGGGGTCTGTTTTCTTTAGTGAGGAAAATGGACGATATGTGGACAGTGACTAATGCATACATAGTAAAAAAAAAACTGATAATGCATTAAAAAGATAAGCGAACAAGGCAGGACAAGAGGAGGCGAGGGAGTAGGGGAGAACGGAGAGAAGATGAGAAAGGAGGGAGGGCAGGGAGAGAGAGAGTGGCCTTAGTGTCTTTTTCGGGCACAAGGCCTTGCCATCTGACACCTGCCACTGAGTGGGCATGAATTCCCTGTCCGTTTGGCAGGAAGTTAAGGCCAGCAAACAGGAACTCAAAGGAGGAGTGCATGCAAATACAAACGGCCAAAGGAAACGGGTAGTGTCTGTGTGGCAGCCAGACGAAAATGACACCTGCTTCCCTCACAAACACCCATTTAGAGGCCGACAGTACTATAATGTCTTAATATCAACTCCCCTTCTTAAATGTCTATACTCCAAAACAGTGTCTGCTTTTTACATTTCCATGAATGTCTGTCTATTATTTGAATCAAACCCCCAGAAGAGCAAAATAAGCCTGTGTGTTACACCAGCTGAAGTCCACTACACCCCCAAAGCTGCACACATTACCTACACCAAGTCGTGTGAAATGTCAAAATGTAATACGTTAAATATACATAGCATTTACGGATATTATTAGATCTGCAACAGCCTGAAGAGCTCAGTTTCTGTTGAAAGGCCTGACAGGAGTGGAGAACGGCACAAGAGGGAGGGAGAGAGAGAGAGAGAGAGAGAGAGAGAGAGAGAGAGAGAGAGAGAGAGAGAGAGAGAGAGAGAGAGA
>JAPQRP010000006.1:27024387-27041656 GCA_037367295.1 Apogon hyalosoma | reverse complement strand
CATGATACACACAGGAGTTAGTACTTGATTGCATAACCATTGTTTTTGATGACTTTTCATGGTCTAATAATTTTTTCTGCGACCTTAGACGATGTTGTCCAGAAAATGGGAAATGTATAGTCTTACTTATGAAAAATGCCAGTGCCATCTCATTGGGAGTACGGCTGACCTCTATTAGTCCAGACCACCAGGTTAGTTTTAGGATGTTACTGAAATTTACAGCAGCGGAGAAGCACAAATTTGTGGTAATTTGGTTCTATTAATATAGAAAGCATTCTTAATGAACTGCACTATCCCTGTAAAACATGTTGCCGTTTCACATGTCTGTCAAGTAACACTAATTCCTAAATATATAATGTATTTATTTTCAGTGTCAAATGGAATAAACTGCTTTGTGTATGTGAATGGATCTTAGTTCTGGTATTAGACTGATGACACTTACTGCTGGTCTTAGATTTGTGCATTTTTATGCATGTATAATTTCTGTTATATGGTGGTGCACATTATTAATGTTTGGATGTATTTGTGATGCATTTTAAGACTATGTGCCTAAATAAGACTGACAACCGCTCTGAAAATCCAACGAATCACAAAAAAAAAAAAAAAAAAAAAAACTCAATACTTCTCTGTAGGCTTTTGATCTTACAGCAGGGGTGAGGATGGTGAATGTGCAGTATTCCCTAAGACACACCCTCTTTTGATTCCCCAAATCACATCTGAAGGATTTGAGTTAAATCCCTCTTCTAACTAAACCTCTGCACCAGACTCCGTTTTCCCTCAGAAATACCTCACATGACTAAATCTTACTCTAACGTTGTGTTTGACTGCAGGGATTGTGACATAAATTCTTCATATTTTAGTTAAATAAGACACAGCACTGAATATGTGTAAAAACAGTCCCTCAGCTAAGACCGAAAAGCTTGTACTTTGACCTTGAAAGGATAAAGGCATTTTATTAAAGCCCTTTAACAAACACTAGGAAGCTTAACTGTAATATGTGACGCAGATTTTCCTTTTTTGTTTTTTTTTTTCATGTACACCCACACATTCATGTTCCCAGGTTAGAGAGCAGGCTCTATGGGAACATGACTCACCATTGACTGTGAGGTGCACCCAGCTGCCGTTGTGGAAGGTGTCGTACTGTTGCTCCAGCATCAGGACCCTGCACTCGTACCAGCCCTGGTCCTCAGAGCGCACAGGGTCAATCTGCAGGGAGGCCTTCCCATGCAGAGAAGCTCTACCTGCACACGGAGAACAAAAAACACACAGATTAACCATTCCATTCCTGTATTTTTGGCATTTTTACTCCTTTTAAGCCTGTCTTTTCCAGCAGAATGAGCAATCCCACTGCCCCATTCAACCTCACTAGAGTCAGACTGGTAACCACAAACATCCATCATAGCAGTTGAGGGTTAAGTGCTTTACTTCAGGGCATTTTTTCTAAGAGCATAAAATAGATTTATGAGTTGTTGGTTTGGCCTTTTGGAGTCAGAGCAGTGCAATACTTCCAAGTGGACTAAAAATAGTTCTTATTTAGTTTTATCAACAGATTAAAAACACAAAATATATTCTTCATTCCAGTAAGTGCTACATGTTAGCTTGTGCAACATAATATAAATCTTTTCTCCTATTTTTCTTGCCTGCTGATGGTGCACCTTCAGCTAAGACAGGTAGTTATTAACTCATAAAGCCCCAGTGCTAATTTTGTAGTAGTTCCCAAATTAATTTTTCTCTCTATTTAACTTTTCTTAAAATTTATCATCATTTATTATAATATTGTCATCTGCATTTGGCATTTTTCAATTTAAATCATATTTTCTTATATTTAATTGTCTATACTTAATTTAGACGCTAATGAAAACTCACAGAAAATGCAAAAGGTATGATATTAAAACAGAGAAAACTGAGGAAAAAGTGACTTTTTCAGCAAAGATATCAATAACTGAATGTAAAAAAAAGCATCTTCAGCCAGTGTCATTTATCAAACTCCATGGGTTTTACTGCTGAATCAATGTTTCAGAAGATGACAGTGTTTCCACGTTCACTACAGAGCCTCTGAGCATCCAAATGGGTCATATCTGATGACCATGAAAAGATGACAAGTTGTATTTTACACCAATTATTTACATGTATTGATCGGATTAATGGATCAACATGTATTAAATATTTTAGCTCAATAGATGCTTTTGGTCATTTGTGGATGTTTGGGTCTTTATGGGTTAAAATACAAGTTTATTTTGATGTACAAAGTCCAAGTTGGAGCAAAATGCATTCAATCTTTAGGTGTTTTTCTTTCTCCTGGTACTCCATTCACAATGTATTACTTTAAATACTACATTCTGGATAAAGTCCAAGCACGGGATGGAAGGCAGGAAAACACCCTGAGTGGTTTGCCAGTCTCTCACATGGAGCTCACAGATATATTTACAGCATCTATGGGAAATTTGGAGGCTTCAGTCAACCTGAGTTCCATATTTATGAAGAGGAAACATGACACCTAAAAATAAAACTAAACCTCAGTGGATTCATGACAGAGAAATTATATCTGTAATTAATGTTTGTACGTAAACAGTTCAAATTAATGTTTTCAGTTCAGTAAACAATAGATTCGATTTTGTATGTGATTTATCTTTGCCGATACTGTGCAACCTTAGTGTACTGATTTAAATCACTCACATAAATCTTAGAATAGGGCAAGCAAACTCTAAAAAAAAATCTGCAAATTCTAACAGAACTGAGTTACAGTGCCATCTCAGATCAGATTTAATCCAAATAGAAACACAAATATAGAACACAAACAGAATAAATTCAAGTTGCTATAAAATAACACAAATATCACTCTATGTAACCATAAATGTATGTAATTCATGTGACTATTACGCCTTGAAACTTGAAGATTCATGATTAACATAATGAGACCAAAATTGATTTCAGTCTTATTCATCTGCAACACACACATACAGTATCTCTATAAAAAAATTAAAAATGCCTCTTCTTCATGAATGAAAATGTATTTTAATTGGAGTTGACTGACAGGGACTAACAGACACATAACAGACTAGACTTAAATTTCACTCTATACTTATTCCTGGAGCACTGCCCACTTTAAACTATTAAGATAAGCACAGCGGAAATGAAAAATTTAAAAATATTTCTCATGTGAAATGACCAAAACTTTTGTAACTGGCAGAGAGTTGTGTGTCCGAACCCACACCTCATGGTGGATGCTGATTGAACTTTCAGAGCCTTTAAAATAAAGTATGTGGTGTCGCTGTGGGAACAGACCAGCCGTCTACCTCACAGAAATCATATATTTCGTATAAAACCTCTCCATCCCCACCTCTCTTTTTTCTTCAAGGCTCAGGATAAATTGGAATTCTAAAAGGAGAAAATCACAAGGGATGAGAGAAGTTCCGGAAACCAGGCATGGTGAAATCTTCAGCTGCTAAGCTGTCTGTCTTCAGGCTTCCAGCCCGCTGCTCACATGGCTGCCTCTGACAGCCCAACAGACTAAAACATTCGCTTCTGCTCTGTCTGACGAGTGTTCTGAGATGGAGCATTTTTCCAAACTTTGATGTACTGTAAGTACTGTTTCCTGTTACTTCAGACTGAGTGTCAGGTAAATATACTGATGTTGAGGGTGGGCTGAATTGCTCTCCCAAGCACAATATATAAATGTAATAGATAGACGCCCTGATCCTGGGATTGCTGCCATAGTTGGGTTAGAAAACTGACGGGTTTTGTTAGCAGAAAATCGATGAAGCAAAGGGGAAGAGAAAAGAGTGGGGACTGCAGTCTTGCAGTAAAAGGGTAGACTTAAAAAGTCAGGTCTATTTTTGCCTGCCTATTGAAGTGCTGAGTGGGTTGGGTGGTGGCGTGAAGGGTAGGGATCAACCTCAACTCCCATTTGTCAAGGAGTGAGAGGGTGCTGCTGTAGACAAAGTTAACAGCACTGTACACACGTCAGGACCGGGCCCCTGGGCATTCACCACTTAGACATACAGGGTTCTGTCTACTGTGAAAACAGAGGCGCTTACACCTTGTTCAGATCACATCACAGGGTCTGACAGATAGGAAAGCTTTGAAGAGGTAATTCTAAAGATCTGATGTGACAAAGTCTGCATTGTGGTACACTGGAAAACAACCCAAACAACCCAAGAACCGCAAATGAAAAAGTAAAAAAAAAAAAAAAAAAAAAATCCATTAAAAATAGTATAAGGGTCAAAGCTTATGCCTCCTCTTTTGTAAGACTTTGAGAACAAACATAATGTACAGCTCACCTCAGCTGACACCCAAAGATCATAACTGTATCACATTCAGATGTTTCAACCTTGTAAAAAAAATCACACTAATAAGGACAATACACATACTTTCACTTCTCCGTAAATGCAAAGAAGAATGGCTGTACTTTCAAATTACACCACCACAAATCCAGCTTATTACTGCATGTTGGAATGATTACCTCTGAGAGTAAAACAATTAACAAGGTTTCAGTCACAATTAAGACAATCTGATAAGCATAAATACCCTTTTTAAGGCCTTCAACCTTCCTCAAAATTTTGACATTATCACACATTCTGAAATGTGGCAACGGAGGTACAGGTATGACTAAAAACACTAACAATATCTCCAGTCTCCTAACTTATTTCAATGGATGAAAAACGACCAGTGTACTAATTAGGTTTTGGAATGAAATGAAAAAAATGGAACAAAATTTTCAAAAACTTTATAATGAAGTAAAATCTACAGGAAAAAAAAAAAAAACAGGAGCAGGATCTAAAATATTTACTGCTGACTTGCTAACATTTTAGTCACAAAACTGGAAGTAAAACCAGGAGGACTGATGTTTTTCCTCTTGAAAAATTGTAACTGTAGTATTTTTAGCGAAATGCGTAATGTTGTGCACACACTAAAAATCTAACTTCCCTGCAACTTACAGAAAAAAGCGAAGCAAACCTTAAAGCAACTATAGGTCTGTAGCGTTGTACATCAGTGTAGCCTGGTATGCATATGTAATAGTGAATGTCTTCCTATGACCATAAAGGATCTGATTTCCAGTTAAAGCTGGTGTTAAGAGAGATACAATTTAGTTTTACAACGGCATGTCCCAAAGCGGGAGAATCTGACACTAAAATTTCACTAGCTGCATATTTAAATTATTGATTGCGTCTTTGCTTGAGCGTGCACAAAAATAGATGTTTTTTAAATGTCTTAATTTCCATATAACCGCGGGGCAAACAGGCAAAATGATCCAAAAAAGAACGGGCTACATGCAGATATGTACCATTCCCCATTTAGCAGTGAAATGGACAGGGGAAATACACAGCTGTAATGAGTAACAAATTCTCTTAGATGTGATATACATCTCTAAATTAACCCATAAAGACCCAGTGCTACTTCTATGGCAGTTCCCAAATAAATGTCTCTCTAGAATTTACGTTTTTTAGTGATTTATTACAATTTATCATATATCATACTCTGTATTTTGTGTTTTTTCAGTGAACATCACATATTTCCCTGTTTAATTTACTGATCATGTAGATAAAGTTGAGGGTTATTATATCAGAAAGAGAAAAAAACTGAAGAAAAAGTGATTTTCTCCGCAAATATATCATTAAGTGAACATAAACCCAGTTTCTCCATCTACTGTCAACTTTTACGGGTTTTACTAGAGAATCAGTTTTGCAGAAGACGACGGCGTTTCTACTTTCACAACAGAGCCTCTGAACATCCAAATGGGTCATATCTGATGACCATGAAAAGCTGTAAAACTGCATTTTACACCAATTATTTACATGAATTGGTAGGATTAATGTTGTCAGCAGTCATTAAACATTTTATATCAGTACATGATTTTGGTTGCTGGTGGATGTTTGGGTCTTTATGGGTTAATAGTAGTACAGTTCTTTTAATGGTTAGACTGTATACTGAACTGTGTGTAAATTTAACTCCGCTGAACCCGTTTTTTGACTGATGTATCTGTAGTTCCATACGTCGATGTAGTATGTGGGGTTTTCATGGATTATCTCCTCTGTTGAAGCTGGTGTGTAATAAAAATTTGAATAATTTAATAACACTTTACTCCATTCACCAATTTTCTTTATGCAGCGCGATAACAATTCCTGTGAATCGCCTAAATGAGCTCTGAGACCGTATGGATCCATTAAACGTCTCAAAGCGCATTTCTAGTCCAGTGTCATTATCACACTGTCACCATGCACATGCAATCCCCAGAATACACTTTAATCTATGTAATGAGACTGGCCAGATTCATGTTGCATCTGTTCACTGGTAATTCCTCAACAGGACTTGACGCCACATGGCGGAGGCCCATCAGAGTCTGAGTGAGCACGGTGGAGTATGATGCTGTTCTAAAAGCTCTGCTCGCCCATACCCTGCTGTTAGTCACCAGGACAAAATAAACAATGAAATGCTCCAGCAGCTACAGGATCTACAGCAGCCACTACAAAACAAAAGATGGATTCCCCCCAGACAATGAGTCACAGCCATTAGGCTTCTTTGTAGTGATGACCCTTCTTGAAAAGCCCCAAAGGGAGAAATTTCAGTGAGGTCCTCAATATTATTTACACATTTCTCACTCCCTGCTTTGTCTCAAAATTTTCAAGTGATAAATCTGTTCGTTTCATTCACTTGTGGGAAACTCACACCAGGGAGATGAACCTTTCAGCTTTGCCTTTATTTCACAGCACATTATCAGGTCACAAAGACTTTGTATGTGGTAAAGAGGTGGGAACAGGAAAGGATAATTCTGACCCCATTCTGACAGATCAACATCTAGTCACAGATACTGAAGCAACGCGAGGAGAAGCAGTTTCCTCTTGTGAGGAGTCTCTGCAAAGGAAACTGTCAGAAAGGATGCTATTGTGGTTATGCTGGGATGGTATATCTATATATCTAGTCACCGATGCTGTACTTTAACCCACATTTTTACCTGAAAAGCTCAAGCTGGTTATCACTTAAAGGGGTCATATTTGGCTGAACCCACTTTTATTAGTCTGTGGTTCATTTATTTGTGTATTTCGACCCTAGTAGTTCAAAAAGTTTGAATTTGAACCCTCCAGGTGCTGCAAAGCAAGCTTTATATTCATTTTGGCAAAAATCAAGTGGATTTCTACAACCCATTTTAATTCCATCTTAATTTGTTACATTTATATCTAGTTACGTCACGACATTTGCACATATAAGGTCAAGACTTCCGACAAACATTCCTCCGCGTACGACATAATTATTTGTCAGCAGCAGTGGTTGTAGTCCATACTGAAAATATGTACAAACTTCAAGCCGATTAACTAAAATATTCAGTTGGTTGTATTAATGGTGTCATTACTCAGAAATAGGGTTGAAGATGGATCTGTGGGGTTGAATTAATGAAGAATTCAGACCCAAGCAGAGCATTTACAGTTTATGTAGACCACAGGGAAATGTTTTAAAATGCATAATTCAATTTAAAAAAAGTTAAATATCACTCCTTTAAACTCTAGATATACTTTTGTGATTTCATAAGAGCAGGACTGGCTTGATTTATTACTTCTGTTCTATATGTATGTACACTTTTTTAATATTGACTCTATAGGTGCTCTGTGCTGCATTGTCACTGGACTGTGTTGTGCAGCATGTATGTACAATGCAGCAGCAAATTGCTGAGACACTGTTATTTCCCTCTCTGCACTCAGAGGCAGCAGGCCTGAATGCCATATTAGAAGAGGAAGAAATTCAGTCAAGAACCAGAACCGCCTACAAAGACAACCAAGTCTTTCTCTTGACAGCTAAGACAAGGTACTGGAGCAGTCCTTACGGTTAAATCATACATTACTAAAAGGGAAACACACTGTATTATGCTGGAATAGCAGGTCAATCTTCACACTGAAATAGACTTTTGAGTTCGATACATTTAAAAGGAATATCTCAGCATTTAAGTCATTTTCAGAAAATCGTGTAGACGAGAACTACTTACAATATAAAATCATAGATATGTACAAAGAGCACAATTATTTCATCCCTTGGAGCAAAACATATTAATATTTTCAGGGCTATGAAAGTGGATTTAAAACAGTTTGTGTTACTGACATGTTTAAATCTTTGCCTGCTTTAAACCCTAAAGAAACTCTAATCATCAATTAATCATTAAGTCACCACTGTGTGTGTTGTCTTGACATCATTTATGCCCCCCAGTATCAGTATGTACTGTGAAACGCTGCTGTCAACATATCGACTCCACTGTCATTACTAGACTTGCCTGATACGTTCTGCTTCTCTCCAGCCTCCATCATTATTATTCATTTATCCATATAGTTGTGATAGTGTTTATCATATAGTTAAATGGATGCTAGGGGTTTCTATTTTTTCGGTACTAACAGCTCCAGTAGTAGCATATCCACTGTTGGTACTTGTATTTAAAGTAGCAGCGTTAGTAGTTATGGGTATTTGTACAAGTTATTGGTAATTATACTGGTAACTGCAGACCTCCAGAGCTGTTACTCCTGCTAAAATATATATTAGCAGGTCATGTGCATTTCTGCTTAAGTTAAAAACTTTCTACACATTCAGAAAATGTCACATATGTCTGGGTTTTGGAACAGATTAAAACATCCGATTTGTTGTGAACGTTAAAGTTTGTGCAAAAGATTTTGTGTCTCATTTCGACATATTGACACGATCTAAGTAATGTTACAATCGTTTTATTAGGGGTGTGAGGGCAATACAAATGATTAGAATATTTATGAAAACACATCCGCAGGTATCTTACCAGTGTACTCTGGATCCACATGAGGAGGGTAGAAGCGAAAGTTGATGAAGAAGGGAATAGGCACTCCAAACTTGAACCACTCCACCACATAGGGAGGCTGCTGGCCGTCCAGGGGAGGGGACACGTCACACCCCAGGATCACGCTCTCTCCGGCGCGCGCCGTCACAAACCGGGGCTCCTCTCTCACTCCGTGGGCACCTTTAGTCAGACGAAAAACAGACTTTCACTACAGCTGCATATCTTAATGTTTATTTCAACTAGGCTGGAGTCTGAAACGCAAGAGAATAAGATTCACTAAAGTTTGCCTGCACAGAATTCCTGCAGACCAAGCAAGAATATCTACTGTAGGTGATCCAAGACTCATTTACAAACAATAATCAGAAGGCAATTTAGGTCCATTGATGAAACTACCACACATTGGAATCACATTTTCCTCGAGGCATGTAAACCTCTTCTGGTCTAGAATCAGACAGTTACACACATTCTGAATCGTCACCATGTAAACCTTTTAACCTTTCATCAGCTTTCTTCATCTGTCCATGAAATGGCCAGTTGTCATCTGTCACCTGCATCTGCTGGTGAGTGTTTTGTGGTTGTGCCATACTGTACTGTAAATGAGCTGCCAAAGGGTTCCATTGATCATAGTTGGCTGCAGCTCAGATGAGCTTTACTATGAGCACCACCAGGCCTGGCGTTTAGCCATGAATGTCCAGGCATGCTGCCGAGCGTTGACCTATCAGATGACTGAAAGGTCGGTATACCTGCCTCAGCAGAACACTTACTCTGGGAATGGATTTTCTCCAGCTGCCACCCCCGCTTTCATTGAACCGGCTGTATCTCCACCGTCAGTGCAAGCATGACTACCCGCCCTCGCCCAGGGGGAAAATCGCTTCAGGGATCAAGAGACATGCTGACGTTTCACTCTAGAGAAGTACCAGCTGAATAACTTAACACTTTCATTAGCAGTATCATTTGCATTACCGGGCTAATTTTTACAGGAACAATACTTTGGGATGTAGAGGTATTATAGACTCAGGATGGAGGCAGCATCAGTGATACCTTCTGAAATGACCTTTGGTCTACTCTTTGAAAAGTTCCAACATTACTATTGTTGTGTGACATGGAAATTTATATAAACTGTAAACACTTTGCTAAAAATGCTTTTTCAACGGTGCAAGTTGGAATTACAACCCAAATATTTTCACCCATTTGCTCTGTGTGAAAAATAATGCTTGAACTCCATCACCAAAGGCCATATGCATCCCTTAGTGATTGTGTTTACCAGTTTAATCTGCATTATCCTGTGATAGAGTTAATCCACTTTATTCGTTTCAGCCAGAGCAGATTCTGAATTGAAGCAGAGCAGATTTAATCAAATTACACTTTTTAAAGTGGAGATGTGGTCTGCCAGTTACAAGCCTTAGTCCTGGAATCTGCTTTGCCAGTGTGCCTCGTGGTAAAAAGGGAAAAATGCGGTAGCTATGCTATGCTAGCCTGAGCTTTAATAGGCAACACCAAATAAAATACATGTGCATGACTCAGTGAACGCCACATGACCATTTGACAGCCCAGTAGGTTTTTGATTAAAGCCATGAATGCAAATCCTTAGACAAAATTAGAATCAACACAGCCTTCCATGCATATTATGAGTGAAAAAGTTGACCATTGAGTATACATCACAACAACACATAATCATTTGCAGCATCAGCAAATGCATTTTTTATCAATACACTGAAACTATAAAACTATAAAATGCATAACAACATCTGAGAATGATTGTTGCAGAGACCATCCACAGGCACGATGCTGCCCTGCAGTCTGTACAAACCATAGGCTTTTAATGTGTGTCTGAGGTAACCTGTATAGTCATAAACATAAAAAAATCAGATATCTCCTTAAGCAATCCTTTTAGTCTTGAAAAGAGGCTGAAATTTACACCTGAGCATGCTCCACTGCATCCTGATTTAAACACCTTTCAAAACGATTTTAATCACCACTTTCAACACCTCATACAGGGATTATAATGAGGCATATGGCACTGATGTTTTTCCTTCTAATCCTCCTCCTTCTTTTCTTCTATGTAAAAATAAATATCAGTTCTAGCATTTTAGAAAATATTAAACTCAAAGCACAGTTGCTGCTTACCATGATAATGATATAATAAAGACCTCAAGTGTGTTTTGTTTTCATTTACAGTAGAATGCAGTCCCTGACAAAAGTATTTTCCCTTATCCAAGTCAAAAGAACAATAAATAATAACTTGACTTGTAGTTAATCAAGTGGAATCAGAAATGGCTTATATGAGAAGCAAAACCATCTAGAGTATGCCTATTGTACCAAAAGTTTTGTATCATTCATTAAGTTTTATCATTTAATTGGGACAGAAAGGTCAGATTTTCCTTGGGCAAAAGTCTTGTCACATACAAAAAGAATGTAAAAATTATACGGATACTTTATTTTGAACACACAAACATGCTACAAGTCATGGTGCCTTGGAAAAAATAATTAATGTTGTGCATGACTCCCATGCGCTTGGAGGTCCATATGTCTCAGCAATTCAAATAAGTTATTGATGAAGTCATCTGGAATGGCAAAGAAAGCAGTCTTGCAGGACTCCCAGAGTTCATCAAGATTCTTCAGTTTCATCTTCCAAGCCTCCTCGTTCATCTTACCCCAGAAATGCTCAGTGCTGTTCATGTCTGATGGGGTGGCCAATCCTGGAGCACCTTGACCTTCTTTGCTTTCAGGAACTTCGATGTAGAGGCTGACGTACAAGAAGCAGCACCATCCTGCTGCAGAATTTGCCTTCTTTTGTGGTTTGGAATGTAACAGACGGCAAAAATTTCCTGATACTCCAGGCTGTTGATGTCACCACACACTCTGCAGATCTCTCACACACTCCCATAACGTAAAACCGTGATTTTTTTTCCTCCACCTAACTCAACTGTTTTCTGGGTGAATCTTAGGCCCATGCAGGTTCCAACAGGTCTTTTGCAGTATTTGCAGTGATTGGGATGCAGTTCAATGGATGATTCGCCAGTAAAATTAACCTTCTTTCCACTGTCCATCCTTTCCAAAAGCTATCTTTGTGCAACAAGACTTCTGTCAATGATGAAAATCCACTGTATGCAATAACATTGTTCAGTATTGTAATGACTAGTGATAAACAAACTAACCTTGCAGCTGCCACCAAACTGACACCAATTAATTTGCGGGTGGCTGACGGCTGGCTGAGGCTGCAGGCTGATTGGCCAGTGAGTATGAATCCACATCCATGTATCCAGGGCACAGATAGTATGGGAGATAGGAAATCTCCATTGTAAAGCATAGCACTGACGTAAACAAGATCATCAGCTGTTGGATTCTTCATTAGTAGGACGATTATAAGATTATCAACAATTTTAACTGAACTTAAGCTGCAGTGCTGCATAGTTTTTTTGGCATTACTGAACAAAAATTCCATAACTACAGTATGTATTACATGTGGTCTGAAAGGAAGTATGGATTCTACCAACTCCTGCAGACTCCATGATGCAGATATCAGATATTGTCTAATCACAGGTGTTTTTAAATAGGCAAATGGGGTAAATATATGATTGACAGCTGTAATTAATGATCACTCATCTCTAGAGGTGTGTATTGGCAAAAATCTGGCAATACGATACAAATCACAATACTCGGACCACAATACAATATATCACAATATATCATGATACTGTTAACAAGGCAATTTCTTGGGTTTTTTTTTGTTTGTTTGTTTGTTTCTGTATTTAAATAATTATTTCCTGGAAGAATTGAATCACACCAGAAATATGCACAAATATTAAACACATTTTTATTTGATCAGACCAGGATCTAATGCTGTATCGCAAAATTTTCCTCTGTAAAAACTTAAAACTTAAATTATGTTTTACAGACATTACCGTTTAAGATCCTGCCCAAATGTTCATATTCTATTAGTTCATAACTAACATTGTAACATTATTTTTGTACAATCCCAATAAAGTAACTAATATCTTCCTCTTTCAGACAGTAAAAAGTGCTTTTAAGATGCTTCAAATAACCACTGTTTAATAAAACAGCGTTAATAACAATAAACAAAATAAATATAATGACAAAATAAAATATAAAAAAAGAATCTCTGCCATATCTACATTTGAATAAATACCTAAAAATTTCGATACAGTACTTTTAAATATTGATACAGTCAAATGAAATATTGCGATATACTGCAGAACCGCTATTTTCTTACACCCCTACTCATCTCACACTTTACTACTCTGTGGCTTGACATGGAAGCTTGGAAAAGTGTGATCTCTTTTTCTACAGAAGCCTGAAACAGCATTAATTCATTTATCTTTATACTTAGTCTTTTGATTTGGACTGAGAGGAGAGAGCTGCAGAAGGAAGGTATGTGTTTTCAAGTTCTGGCAGTTTTCCCCCTGATTTTGGGTCCTGCAGCTTTGAATGAAGACTAATGTAGCAATAAAAACCCAAAAAGATCTGAGAGAACATAGGATTAATTTCAAAATGTAAAATGCATAATCAAGTTTTTAATATCTGATGAATATTTTACAAAAAAATCAAAAACAAAACCAGCTAATTCAGCTGTCTGTTTGTTTTACAGCTACTGCACACACAACCCTCGAAGACCTAACCAGTCATATCTACCAACAGCATCTACTGAACCTACTTTTGAACCACTAATGCTATGAATACATGCAAATAACTCAGGAAAAATCCAATTTCTCAGCATTTCCGAGTTAACAGATCTGTCTTTTTTTGGATGTTCTGAGACTTCATAGTGAACGTGAAGATTATCATTTTCTGCAGCCTTGATTCTCTTGCAGAAAATCATGTAGTTTGACAAACGAAAGAGGTGGTAGAAACTGTTTTTTTATGTTCAGTTAATGATATATTTTGCTGAACAAAAATAGTTTTTCTTCAGATCTCTCTAATTTGATATAATCTTTGAATAGGAAAATACCTGGTGAAAAATGCAAAATTCAGGGGATAATATTAGAATAAATGGTGATGAATCACTAAGGAAAGGTTAAATGTGGAAGTAGAATGTAGTTCCAGGTCTTTAAAGGTTAAATGATTATTTTAACTTGCTCCTAAAAAGATAATAATGTTGCCGTACAAGAGCGTATTTTTTCAGTGACCAGATTTTCATCTGATGGGTCAAATGTTGAGTGTGAATGCATTGCACAGGTAAATTATTCCCCTTATTTGTAGCATTTTGACAAAAATATTCAGGGCACAGTGACAATGATAGTCCAGTTCTCGGTCCTGTACAGTCTGCTCTGGCCTTGAAAAGAAACACAGCAGACTCCCATCCATAATCAGACACACTGGAAACATTGTTTGGTTTGAGTAAGTAGAGTCACTTGACATGAAGCACAAGCTCAAACAGTGCACGCTGCTGAAATCCATTGTTTCTCTGCAGACAGCTCAGGTTGCATAAGTGTAGGTTGCAGGTTCAGGTTTCTGGATCCTGGTTGTGTGAAAAGCACATCTTGACAGCGGAGGCTATAAAGACTTGAGATAATATATGACAAGAGCTAATAATTCTAAAATCTCTTTATGAGCTGCTCATGAGGGGACAATCAGCACAAGCTTGGTCACAGCTTTTGCTATTTTCATTTCCTTAATGGAGGCCCGTTGACCCACTGGGGTTTATGGGGGCTTATTCAGGGGAAAATATGTATGCTGTCAACAACACATAAATGTGATACGATGCTTTGTTTTAGCTCCGAGTTCTTCCAAAAAACACCACAGTAGACGTGAAACAGATCAATATAGCCAAGAAATGACGGCAGATTAAGATGGCTTTGGCCCTGTAAAAGTCAACCCAACACAAGTTTGCAAAGCGAAGCTGAACTCCTCCAAATACATGAAGGTAGCGATCTGTTGAGTAAGATCCGAATTAATCAAACAGCGAATAAATCCAGGACACCCATATGTTTTATGTATCTATCCTCAGCTTATAGTGGATTTACTGCTATGATTGTGAATTCCTAAAGGGTAACATTTCAGTCTGCTGTCACATAAATCATCTAAATGAAGGGAGTTCATGTACAAAAGCAAAATACAGGAGGAATAATTCTTCAGTATTTGGCAGAGGTTAAACAGAGAACGCCTCAGGAAGTCAGTCTGAGTACTTTGCTCTTGCTCACTAAGTAATTATAATAATCTTTACGGATGCCTTATTAAACAGGTGTTTTAATTCTTTACTAAATAAAGTATTATTCAGGCACAGATGAAAAATACGAACTTAACGAAGTAAGAAAACAGAACAGAAAGATTGCATTAACTGATGCAAGAAACATCGTCTTCAGTTGAATAAGAGGTGTTTGAAGTCAATCAGCAGCTGTTCAGATCAGTCCATGAATCACCACAATGTGGACACGGGGGGTCAAATACATGAGCGATTCCAACTCGGAGTGTGCTCAAGAGGCAGTAGCTGAAAATGGGTCTCACACAATATGTACAATGCGTGTGTACTGTATTTCCAGTAACGGTCGCAGATTTGTACAGTAAATAGACTCTCAAGGCAATTCTGGGCAATAATCAGGCGGAACAGAGCCTGTGAAATGTCTTGAAATAAATGAGGCTCCATAACACACTGTTGAATGTTGAGAGAAAATACTGAGAAAATATAAAAACCAAGGGAGTTCATTGAGAGTCAACTTCTTTAGAGCAGTACTTAGGGTTTCTGGTCCGGAGTGCATAAACTTGTTTCTTGACACCAGTACAAGTAAAATCTAATATTTAGCTCATGCTTGAATTCAATTGTGTGTGCGAGTGATGGTAACCGTTGCTCATCATTGTGATTCTGTAATAGATACTACAGAGTTGAGAAGCAGTGTTTGTCTCACTGTGACGAGGATATGAGGGTCGCTTTATGCTGGACAGAGCTCCTGATGTAGAGGATGTAATGGAATATAGACTGGACGAAGGCTAAATCTCAAGGACGTGCAGCCACTGGGCTGGATGGGCCACTGACGGGGCGGTAATTGAATGCCAGCCTGCATGTGCTGAAGGTCACATCAGAGAATGGCCTGAGAGTGTGTGTGTGTGTGTGGTGATGTGCTGTCTGTATGTGTATATGTATGTGCAGAGGTGATACTGGGGTGATACTTGTATGCATCTGTACATATCGCTGTTAATCTGGGTCTGTAAAATTCACATATACAGCATCTCTACACCACACTGCAAACATACTGCAAACTGACGCTGTTCTGAAATGGATACTACAGATGCACGGAACACTAACAGATTCCAAACCTACACAGTAATTTAGAGTCACAGAATACATTTCCAGGCACGGCAGCATACTGGTATCATGGTTTTGATCGTATTTAGGATATTGGGGATAGGGCCTGATTATGAATCCACTTTGAACACATGATTCTGAAAGTTATTTGAGTGACTTATTGGAGATTGCTTTGTTTCTACCTTTAACCGGATATGGATCCAGCTTCTCTGTCTGACGGAACGATGACACAATATCCCCTTTCACAGGAGACATTTTGAGAAGTTACAACAGAGAAAGCACATTTTCATGATGGCTACATTTTCTTCTACTGCCTTGGTTTCAAGCTCATGGCATTTGTCTGACTTCCTAGTTTTCTCACCAATACTGTAACAAACATATAAAAACAACAAATTTCAACATTATCAATATTAATTTACACATTTATGTATTCTGACTGATTGATTTATTGACTATGATGGAAAATACTGATTACTGGCAATTACTCAGATTTAAGGACCGTCAAAATTAACCCATGAACGCAGATTAATCCATCATCATGATTAATCTGATTAAAAAGATTAATGCTACTAACCCATCTGCAGGGCAGAATGACTCTGAACGTCTCTGGCAACTCATTTTGGGCAGTTTGTCCAAGTAGAGTTACCATCGTGCATGTGCAAATGGGCAGTTGATCCAGTGGTGACAGGCAGCAGAACCAACCCATAAAGATGGAAGATGCTAAACAGCACACTGGCCCTCTGGATGGAAATATGAGGGCAAAAAAACCCCAAGACGGAACAGTCGACCGACATTAAGTATTATGCACACTCTTCAGGAAGGAGTTTTCTTTTCACTGATGCACTTCCAGCTTAAAATACCACACTAACGCGAAGCATACGTCAGTTGAGGAGTCTGATAGCACTTAGGCTAATGCGTTGCCCAGCTTACGACAAACACATTAAGTGCATATATTCCCTTCTTTCTTGAGTCTGTTTGCTCATGCAAAATGACACGCAATTAATTTAGTTTAAAAATAAATGATATTTAATCGTGATTAATCAAAATGAATCCACAGTAACCCTGTGATTAATCTGTTTATAAATTGTAATTGTTTGACAGCACTAATCTCTTCATCCGTCCATCCATCCCTCCGCCCACCCACCTCTCTATCTCTCTATCTATCTATCTATCTATCTATCTATCTATCTATCTATCTATCTATCTATCTATCTATCTATCTA
>JAPQRP010000006.1:26968970-27001207 GCA_037367295.1 Apogon hyalosoma | reverse complement strand
GGCTGGGATAGGCTCCAGCGACCCCCGTGACCCCAGTGAGGATAAAGCGGGTTCAGAAAATGGATGGATGGATGGAAAAACATGTCAGATGTTTCTAACTGTTTGTCATCTTCTTGTCATGGGGACATGGGTCACACAAAATAGTGACTTTAACCTTTACAACCCATGTGGTTACATTTTTGTGTCTTTTAAGGCTGTGCACACATTTCCTGTATTTTCTTGCTGTATGTGAAGAAAAGAGAATGTAAAATAAATATGTATGCTCATTTTAACTCTGCAAAAACAAGAAAGCTAAAGCTGGCCCAAGACTTTTACAAAGTATTGTCTTTTATAACAATTCTTATGATGTGAATGGTTCTGATAATGAGGCAGCATAGCTTGAGCACAGTTTGATTTACAACATAAGGCTTAACCCAGAAAAAAAATGTTTCCTCTATGACTGACTAGAGAAGATGATACAACATTGTAGGACAAAACATGACTGTAAACACACAGTCCTCGCTTCAGGGAAAAACATCTTACGGATATAACATGGGTTTTCTTGTGAGACGCTGCATTTGTGAAAGAATGACAGTTCAGGTTTATGTGGTTTGTAACAAGGGGCAACCAAAGGAGGCTGCAACAGAGAAACAATTGCCTAGCAACATACAAGGAAAGACATGTGGCTTAACGCTGCAGGGGTATCCAACCATGTTACCTTTTTTAGTTTTTGAGGGTTTTGTTCTCCTTAATTACATGTTCTGAACACAATTTTTCTGTGATTGAAATCTACTCTTACACAGCAGTGTATGATTACAAACAGTGTTAAAATGGGATATGGTGCTTTCAAGTCTTCTAATAAATCAGAGCTGATTTGCTGTAATATAAAAAATAACAATGGATTTGACAGTTGCAGTGATATCTGGTTCTACACTGCCACCTGATGGTTATTTACAAGAACCCAAACAGCTGCTGCATCTCAACAGTGAAAACACGTAGCCACATCGAAAATAATCATAATTAATTGAATAATAAGAGGTCCATTCCAATCTAAGACATAAAGGCCCCTGATTAATAAGAAATAATGTTGTCTACATAAAAATCAAAGCAACTTCATGTTTTAAATATGCACCATCAGTGGTTTATTATGTTTTTTGTGCCAGATTTTATGGTTTGTACCTCAACTAGTTAAGGATTTACTGGTGAAAAAGGGTTTAAAAAAATTTAAAAAAAAAAAAAAAAAAAAGCATATGAGCACAGTGATGTGCAGGCATTTCCTGTCTGTACAGAGTCCATCTTCCGCCCTGATGCCCTTGTAGTTATTAATAAACTGATTAAGCCCTTAGTATGGTCTTTCAGGCAACATTTTTGGCACAGTTAAAATTTTATTTCCATGTTTGTTTGCTTATTTTAAATGTTTTAGAATTAAGCAAATGATAAATGATGATGATGATGATGATGGACAGTAAATATCTATGAATAAAATCTTAGAATAAAATAGTAAATGGAACAAAATCATCATATATGTTCAAAATAAAACACTGAATGAATGAATGCATAAATGAAAGAGTGTGAATGAATGAATGAATGAATGAATGAATGACTGAATGTTTTGTTTCAGACATATAAAAAGCACAATGCAACCACCAACAAAAGCAAATGCCCAAAGCAAATTAAAATGGAGAAAGGGAAGAATAATAATTGATAATAATAACCTCTTTATTACAATGCCACACACAAACTACAGCCTATCAATCAACATAATGATCATCACATGTATAATTAATTATACACCATAATCCACTACATAGGCCTGTGTTCTAGATACAAATACAATTGTCTAAATTTATAATTGTATACAATTTTCCTTACAATTTGTACTATATGTGATTAACTCAAGTACGTTTTTTTCTGTAACTGACGTCTATATTTGTTTGTATAAACACCATCTATAAAATATATAATATACACCTATATGTATTCCACTACATAGTAGCAAGTATCTGTAACTCCATTCCAACTTAATGTGCTGACCTGATATTTACTTGTGCCATTCATTCATTCATTCATTCATTCATTCATTCATTCATTCAATGCCCTTGAATCACTTTAATTCATACTAACTACTATTGATGCAGTTGAAGGGAACATAACTTTATAAAACTTTACCAATTTAGATTAAATGGATGCAGATTGTGTTGTCACTACGAGGGCTGAATATAAATTGCTTGCATTGATTGAGACTGATCGATGTGGAATAAATCATTGTCCGCTGGTGGGCGTCCTGGACACCTCCCACCGCCTGTCAGACATCTTTGAGGGCTCGAGCATAGTTCCTCCTGTAGCTATGGAAACTCGTGGATGGCAACATCCACCAGTCCTCTGCTCCCATCCTCATACCTCACAGAGGTGCTGAGTGTGTGCAACTGTGTCGATAAATCACAAGCTGCAAGATGGCGTTTGCGCGACTCGTAGTGTGTTTTGTTCTGTCCTCCAGCCTGGGTAAGTTCTTTGCGCTTGTGACTCGCTGTTGTGAAACCGTATGTGTTCGGAACTACTGAGGTGCGGCTGCCGTTAAATCGCAGCTGTTCTGTGCTAACATTAGAGCGGACGATGCGCTAGCTTGACAAACATCCAGAGAATTGTCACAAAAGCAATATGTATGATAGTGAAACTGACTGTCGTTGGTTTTTATAGTAGCCTAGATATTTTTGCGGTCAGGCTTTCGTCGCTGCTTTGAGAAATCAACCTAAACAGTGACGTAGTGTTAAGGACATCCTTTACGACCCAACGATTGGGTTTAAGTCCATGTTAACCGTTTGCTAACGCTGTGATGTGTAAACTGTTCCTACTGCCTCATGGAGTGAGTTAAATGTCGCTGCAGAAACATGTATTTATGCCTAAACAGCAGGTGACATGCTGTGGTTAGATTTGTCGAATAAAACTGACATTAACATGCTCAGCTTGAACATATTACAGGAATGCAACAGCATCTGAAATAAACAGCAGGGTCTGCACTGTGTTGTGCCTGCAGAAAAAAGACCCATGCATGTATTCTAGTGCATATGTGAAGTCAATAGTAGTTCTAGTTCAGTGCGTCTGAGAGGACAGTGTTTGCACTGAGCTTTCATGATCACGTGGTGATTGATGGTAG
Organism: Apogon hyalosoma; assembly: GCA_037367295.1. Taxonomy (NCBI): domain Eukaryota; kingdom Metazoa; phylum Chordata; class Actinopteri; order Kurtiformes; family Apogonidae; genus Apogon; species Apogon hyalosoma. The sequence goes on along the minus strand of JAPQRP010000006.1, from coordinate 26,998,074 downwards.
TAAATGGAGTGGTTTTAGTGAGGCAGGTCGAAGGCATCTGCTGTAAAGTGAGCCAGAGTGGGATTGTGTGATGCTGATAGTACATGTATACCCCACCACCCGCCCAAACAGCAGGAGCTGTGGGCTGATCAATGATGCTGATGCTGGGTGATATGATGTATCCTCCCTGATGTGCTGCTTGGAGTGAGGTCACCCTGCTGTGGACTGAAAACTGGCCACAGTGTGGGGTCACTTCCAAATGGCAGATTGCATCAGCAAGTGTTGAACTCTTGACCCAGGTGTTTTCCAAGTGTGAATCAAAGATGCTGACAGGCAAAGTCATTTATTATCGTCTTAGCACATGTTTTGGTTGACTGATTAGGTGGGAAATGTTCACTACAGCTAGAACCACGAGATACAGTTACCACCATGCTGAGGCTTACATGCATTTTAATAGTCTTTTAAGATGCCTCCAGGTTTTTAGAATGAATATGAATAAGTAAGAGTCTTTTTTGTTATTGGACTTAATGAAAGGAATGTCCCCTTTCTGACTTATTCATCTGCTTTCTATTTTAGAACCGTTTGGAGCTATAATCAGTCTGATCCTGTAGAAGAGGCCGTATTTTCTTTTACTAATGTTTGTGGAGCCTAGGATGCTTCAGAGAAAACAAGGGCAGAATACAATTTACATATCCTTTTCTTACATTTCCCTCCAGTATTTGAAACAGCATGATTGTCTCCGTCTAATCTCCTAAAATGATTGTTATTACACAATCAACCGCGTATGTCGTGAATCCCAGTGGTCCTTGGTCAAGATTGTGCTTGGTGTTGTTTGCAGCTAACCCTGTCTTCAGCATATTTGCAGCGACAGCATTGGAATGTCTGGGAAAAAAGCTTTTTATAGATGCACTGGATCAACAACTTTTCTTCTTGCAGAGATGGGGACAGTTGTTTTCATATTTAGCACATAAGAGGATTGCAGTATGTGGCTATTTAAGACCGCATTTCTCTCAGAAGAGGCTATAGTCCTAGTTTGTCTATGCATTACAATAACAGGGAGGGAGGGATTAAAAATGAGGCTGTGTTTGCTTTCCAACAAGCTCTGAGATTATTTTCCTAATTCAGAAATATTGTGTTCTCCTCAGCATACATCATGTCACCAGGGGACCAACCATTGTTATGAATGATTTATTCTAAGCTCATATTAGTAATTAGTTTCCTATTGTTTAGTTAACTGACTATATAGTGATACTTTCCCACGGCCTACTTTTTTTTTGTTTGGATAGAGATGCACCTCTAACAACAATCATATTAACACTGGGCTTCATTGTGAAGTTTGTGCACTATTTTACATTTTCCCACTCTAATATGCATGCATTCCACTTAACGTGTTGTTGCAACAGTTATTCCTAGTTAGACTTTTCTTTATTTGCATTGTTTTAGCACAGAGAGAGGGGGGAGGGTGGCGTGCAACAAAGGTCGCCTCCAAGGACCTTTATTAGTCTTACAGAGAGCTTTAGGAAAACAAACAGGCTGTAGCAAATCTGATAATTTACTGCAAAATGAGAATATTACCTAACACTTATGCTTATTTGAATTCACTATTATGATATTTTATTTATTTTTTTTCTAAGTACAAAGTGATATGACAGATTTAACACTATATATGAAACATGAGGGCCGTACAAGGACAGCCTTTGCCTTCGCTGTGGACTCTCCCAGTCGTGCGTGAAGCAGTTGCTGAGTAGTTTTAACAGTGAAGCGTCAAAGCTTTACTACATGCAGATGCTGAGGGAGCATTTGTTGGACGAGCTCTCCTTGTGTCTCTCAGGATGTCCAGTCACAGCTGGGGTAAAAATAGCTCCTGATGTACAGGGTGGGAAAGTCAGCAACAGAGACGGAAGCTGAGACCTGGGAGTCAGATCTCATCAGTGTCCACAGCTGTGCTTATACGACCGGATGCTTTGGCAGGACCCATGTTTTCATCACTTTCAGGCAGAGCATCAGCTATATGCTAACTCCTTTTGGCTCCTAGTCTTACTGTATTGTCTGAGGGGTCACTCGTGTGTTGACAAGGCTCTGTGTAAATACCTCAGAAATGATCTGAATGCACAATGCTTCAGGCAAACAGAACAGGAGGGTACATCTTGCTGTTTTCAAAGCCTTCTCAGATGAACACTGGCTATTATTGTCTAATTCCAGCCTTCATTTGAAACCCCTCATACTGCCCTCACTGGGAGTAGAAATGCCTTCATTACTCAGTGCGCATGCTGTTAGAGGCATGGTGTACCCAGTAATTATTACATTTGGAAGTGGCAGAGACACAATAGACTGAGTACAGATCCCCAGTAGAAGGTGAAAACATGCCTATTTATCCTCAGGATTTTCAAAGCAAATGCACTGTGGAATTACATGTACATTTGCAAATGTAATTTTCCCATTTTCTTAATTTGGTGTTGCACAGCTCACCTCTATATTTGCTTATTTTCTGCTTGAATTGGAATGCTCTTAGCTTATTTCTAACAAAACTTGTGAATTATGTCTCTTGCCATTAAGATGTGACATTTACAAATAACACTGATTGCTTTAAGGAGTGCACTGAAGCAAGGGACTCCAACTTATATCCCATGTTTTGTTTGTGCCAGAGGGAAACCAGGATGGTTGATTACATTTACTTCAAGTTTAAGCAGTGTTAAACACTATTTTCCCTGCTATTTTTATACTTACACTGTTTTTTTTTTTTTTTTTCGGGGGGATTGTAATACATAGTAGATAATCTCATTTGGCTGCATGTGATGTTGTGAAATAAAACAAAGGCCATGCTATTGCAAAGTGTAAATTCACATCTTGCGTATTTGCTGGGCAATCTGCTGTAATGTATGACACATCTTTGACCAATTCTAGCTGCTCCTCAGAGGCATGTTGTCATCTAAATATTAGATACAACCCGGGAACTGGTGATGCAAGTTCGCATTCTGACATCAGCTTTGTTTTGGACAGGAATAAGATATGCTCCCCCACTTTGTGTCTGTAAGCTTTGTTTATATTCTTTGTTAGTTTGCCTGATAAACCAGTATTACAACTGAAAACATGTATTTCTATGAAAAAGGAATACTTATAGAAAATGAACCCCTGCAGTAACTAAATGAATCCTGGTTTGTCACACTTGACTGTATGAGGGCCACAGAGCTTTTGTTTGCAGTTTTAATCTTGGACTGGAGCCATATCGTCATTTTCTTAGTTGAAAATGACCCTTGAATCTTCTTGGCTCTTCTTATCTCTGTATGTAGATCAATATCCTTCTGTGCTGTTTGCATATGTATCTGCAAAGCATACTATAAGCAGGACAAACAACCACAAACACTCGTAAAGGTAAAAGTCAGCATTTTGCTCCCAGTTTGCCGCATGTTGAACGTAAGCCAAAACAATAAAAACGAGTCCCTGTAAAATTTATGTACAATGATGTATTCAAAATTTGATAATGCTAATGTTTCATTTAAGTTTTTTATTATTATATCGTATTGTGCAGTTTAGATGTTCAATAAAATTAGAATGTTTACACAGTCATGCTCCAGGTGTTAATCTTAAATAGAAAAAGGAAAGTAATTAATAAGGTGTCTTTACCCTAAAACAAATCCTCAGGCTCATGCTCTCTCTGAGACTTTCTATATTTGTCACTCTAATTCACTGTTTTTAGATAACAGGACCAGCTGATAATGTTCGCTAATGAAAAGACTTATATGTGCTATCAGGGTTAATCAGCATTCTGGCACGCTTTTTTCACAGGCCACATTCCATCATCACTTGGGGTAATCCTCCGAACCACGGACAAGACTGTGTGGGCAAATGAGTTTGAGCGTAAGTTGGTGGATCAGTTAAACCTATTAAGCTAAAGTAGCTTTTCTCTTCCTGATTTGGGATGCCTGTGCCTGTTTTCATACATTCTGTTTTCCTTCACAGCCATTGAGCTGACCTGTTTAATAGAGTCCATCTCAACAAACAACCCCAGGATTGAATGGAAGAAGATTAAAAACGGGGTTCCGAGTTACGTCTACTTTCAGAACAAAATAGCAGGTAAACTGCTGTGATGTTCGTTTTAGATAGAGACAGAAAACCCATCCACCCAAGCCACATCATTTCAAACCAGTGGCTCAAGAACTCAGAGCTAAGCTGAATGAATGGTACCTTTAAAGAACTTGGCAATGAATTCTGTTTCTTGAACTGTGAAGTCTTGCTGTGTATTTCAATGAGGCATTGTAACATGTTCGTTTCCTCTTTAAAGGGGACTTGGAGCACAGAGCACAGCTCAGAGAGCCAGCCAACATTCTGATCTTCAACACCACTCGGTCAGACACGGCACAATACCGCTGTGAGGTGGCCGCCATCGATGATCAAAGGGACTTTGATGAGATACTTATTAGTCTGGCAGTAAGAGGTACACTGAGGAATACTCTCTTAGTACATATATAGACATCATGTATCTGGATTTATTCCTGTGGATGAGAAGGGCAAGATAAAAACTACTCTGCATTTCTCTTAATTATATTATTGTCATATTATTTTAGTGCTCTTACACTAATTTAAAGTGATTACTCCAGACTCCAGCGTCTTGTTATGGTTATTTGTCATACTTAGATAAACACTTGCCTGGGTTTGTAAGAGAAATAACCTGGAGTAGATGCGTGTCTTAGTATTTCTTAGTCATGTCCGTGTCTGTGTGCAGTGAAACCTGTTGTTCCACGCTGCTACGTGCCAGAGGCCGTCACAGTGGGAACATCCACTGAGCTGCGATGTCTGGAGAACGAGGGCTTCCCTGCGCCCCACTACCGCTGGTTCCACAATAATGAGGAGCTTCCGCAAGACCCTAAGAACAGCCCAAAGTTTGTGAACTCCTCCTACAGCATAAACCCTGACACTGGAAGCCTGGTAAGAAAGAGAGGAGTTTTGTCTTTGTTCACATATTTGTACATTTAATAATTATATTTTTAAATGAACTTCTTGCTGCCTCTCTCAGTCAAATAAAGAGTCAGTAACTGGCCACTGGGAATTTCTACATTTCTACTGTCTATTTGTAGATGGGATTCTGTGTAAAGAGATGTGAACTGCTTAATCAGAATAAAACCATAATCATTGAATTACTAATATCAGGATTAATCTTTACATGGAAAGATAGAAAATGTAGAAATGGGCTAAAATTGGCAATCTAGGACAATGTAGCTTTTCCCCCTTAAGTAGAACTATTTTTGTGGTGACTTTCAAATGAATTTTACTTTACATTTAACCTTTCATACATGATTTATCACAGTTTATTATCCTCTTCTTCAATAAAAATCAGGCATTTTCCTGTATTTAATTTCCCGATTATGTAGATGTTCAAAGGTTATTATATCAGAACAGAGAAAACGGACTTTTTCAGCAAAATATATCATTGACTGACAAGTGTCTGCAACCACTGTCATTTGTCCAAATACATGGGTTTTATTGGTGAATCAATGTTGCATAAGATGACATTGTTTCCATGTTCACTATGGAGCTTCTGACTGTCCAAATGGGGCATATCTGGTGGTGATGAAAAGCTGAGAAACTGCATTTTACCTGAATTATTTACATAGGATTAGTGGCTCAAAAGTTCTTCAATATTTTATATCATTAGATGCTTTTGGTCACTGGTGGCTGTTTGAGTCTTAGATAGTTAAAGTCAGGTTGATGTTTATTGCTTGCATCACAGATATGATCACTGGACTAAAACAATTTGACAAGATAGAAATGTAATCATGTCACTAACCTCATTTCATGTGTATATGTGAAATATTTAGCATATAAAATATAAAGTATACTTGAAACATAAAGTATAGTTGTACATTACAGCACATTTTAAGAATATGTAAATTTATTCTCAGCCACACATTGTCAAGTGTTTGAATGACAATAGTGCTGTGTCATGACAGAAATGTTTCTGCACTGTCTCCTCAGAAATTTCGTAGAGTGAGGAAGGATGATGCAGGGGAATACTACTGCCAGGCCATGAACGACGCCGGCCATGCACAATGTCCTGAACAAACAATGGAAGTCTGTGAGTGACATGAGCGCAAATATACTCTTTTTGAGAGAAAAAAAAAATGGTATTATATTTGTGCGGGTTTTTATTTATGCATAAGTTTGCCTGAATGCAAAACATCTAACATTTTCATTTAAAAACAATAGATAAAGTCACAGAATAATATTCCTTCCTAATCTCCATCCCTGAACCTTTCTCGGTGTGTGTTGGTATATTTACCTACAAGACTGTGTCCCGTGTCTGTATTTTCTATTTTGCTCTTGTGCTGCTGTTTTTGGGCTATGAGTTTGTATTTCTAGTCTGTCGATAACAGCATCACATTTCATGCACAGGCAGGTCATTCTGCTCATGTCTCTTATTGCACTACTCATAGTGAGGTTTAATTCTGTCTGAGAGACAAGAAAAAGGGGCAGACTAACACACCTCTGTAACCTTTAACACAAACCTGTGGGTCGTGGACAGTAAGCAAAAGGAGGAAGTGTGTGTGTGGTGTGGGCATGTTTATACAGGGTTTCTGTGGGTCATTAAAAAGCATTAAAAGTCAATGAATAGATTTTGCGAAAATTAAGGCCTTAAATGCCATTAAAAAGCATTAAATTCGATGTCCAGAGGCATTAAAAAATTAGTTACACTTGATGCAGAGAAAAAACATTGTTATTCACTATTTGTTTTGATTATATAAACATTTAATAATTTTGATTGGAAGTATAGTGTGATGATTGACAAGTGGAACCCTTTAATTGGCTATTGTGTACAGCCAGTACATGAAGTCACAAAACCGCATGCTTGGAATGCAGCTTGCTGTGAGCGTACTCATGCTGTGGCGGAAGAGCGCAGGGAATATTAGCAAATGTTGGAAAAATGGGAAAATGCAAGTTTCAGCAGAAGTGATTGGGGGAAGAACTATTCAGAACCTGGTTAAAGCCTGTCAATGATAAACCATCATGTATATATAAAACTTTATCTGCAGTTGGACATTGGCATTAAAATTGTATAAAGTGGCATTAAAAAGGGCATAAAAAACATCAAATTAGATTTGCTGATACCTGCAGAAACCCTGTCATATGAGTGTTACAGAGCATAATTAGTATGAAAAAAAAACTGGAAATAATGTTATTCTTTTTTTCTTGCCCTCACTGCTTGGATTCAGTCTATTACCTACTTGTTTGACTGTCATTATCTTTGCCTCAGAAACTATCACCAGTTCATTTATGAAAACAGGAAAGAATGTTGACTAGTTGGGCTGGTTATTCTTGATGAAATTGGTCACTAAATAATCAGCTGATCAATACATAATTTCAGTAAAATATATATCAAAATATAATACTGTTGTTTATTATTTGTTGCAGTTTCTCACTGAACATAATGTCTCCTTGTCGTCCTGCAGATGACATTGACATCCTTGGGATTTTTCTCAAGTCATTTGGTGCGCTGCTTGTGTTCTGCTGTTTGGCTGTTTCAATTTGTCACTCCTGTAGACGTGGCTGCTTCTCCAAAAAAGGACACAATGAAAACAAGTGAGTAGAAAATAGAAAACAGTCGAAAGCAGCTCACCTCTAATTCTGAACTGTCACAACATATTTTGTTCATTTATGTTTCCAGCTATAACTGGCCGACACAGACTGACGGTGTTGACTATGGCGATGCAGATGAGGTAAACCAGCCAAAATGTGTTATGTTCAGACACAAAGAGGTCTCGGTACAAACACAAACCACAGAGTATTAACTGCGTGTTATAATATTAGGCCTGTCACAGTCATGGATGATTAATTGTCATACAAATGATTAAAACAATAAATTATTTTTACAATCATATCATAATTATTATAATTATTAAACCTGGATTATAGATATTTTTAAATTTTGTATTCACTTTATCCCACTATTGCAGTATTTGGCCAGTAGTTTAATAATACACACACTCCTCATGAAAAAGTAGAACCATTTGTTTGCATGCAATTTTAGGAAATAGATAAGAACCTGATGCAATTGATTCTCTATTTAACTGATCTTAAAACTGCGTATGACTTTCGTCACCAATTTTTCATCGAATCTGTAAAACCCTGGTCATAGCCTAAGTGTCACGAATCTGTAAGTCTTTCCGTGATTATGCACCTTAAACTCTTCTCTCATGGTGAACATTTTTTAACTGTACTCCACCATAAACAATTAATTTATTTGCAAACAGAGTCGGTAGGTCGGTAGGCATTTTCGGAAATTCATCGCGACGTGCATTGTGAGAAGCAGAGCTCCACATAGCTGCAGTAGCAAAGGCAATGAAGCTGCGTGGAGCTCTGCTTGCCGCAGTGCACGTCGCAGCAAATTTCCGAAAATGCCTGAGTGACCTACCGGCTCTGTTCGTAAACAAATGGATTGTTTATGGTGGAGTACACTTCGAAATTGTTCACCGTGAGGGAAGAGATTCAGGTGAGTAATCACAGAAAGACTTATGGAATGACTTGGGTTTTACAGCTTTGACGAAAAATTGGTGACGAAAGTCATACGGAGCTTTAAAACATAGAAGAATGGAATACAATAAGATAACCTCATTGAAAACTTTTAGGAAATATGACATTTGTGTTAGTTTTGTTAAGTTTGTGTTTGGGTGATTGGAAATAATTATGATGTGAGAAAATAAATGCAGTTTGTGCCGATAACTGGGATAAAGTGATTATGTAATAACTGTGAAAGGTCTAGTTGATTTAAAGACAATAATAAAACAAAAAGAAACCTGAGCTAGATGAGACCTCTGTACTAATTCTCTACTTTGTTTTGACAGGGCCATTTTCGCCATAAGTCGTCATTCATCATTTGACAGCTGAGGATGGAGAGATGAACAACAAAAGGAAACTTGCAACAATGATTCTTTGGACGGTCAAGTCGAGGCGTAACATGGCACATTTCTCTCTGATGCACATCAAAGTCAAATCACCAACTTGCCAAAGTAATTTTACTATGTTGTGGCACTGTTACATGGGTTTTATAATATAATGGAGTTTTTTATTATCCTCTGTTAGTATTCATTTCCACTTTTCACCACTGGGTTTTATTCCTCCTTGTTTGGTTTACGTTTTAGATCTTTATCCTCATTTTCTGACAAAATACAACCATTTCAAAGCTGTGAAATTTAATATCTGGTCCATAGTGTCATCGCAAAAGATGCTGGAAGCTACATTCCTTCACAGTTTTTGAACGATTTCTCTTTTATAACTCTTAAACTTTTTACAGTGTACAATTCCTTTACATTGTCTTTTTCATAGGATGAACATGTTCTTAGTTTGTCTCACGTGGAAAATGGATGAAACTTGTTTTTGTATATAGTTACACACGAGTTATGCAGGCAATAAGTGGCAAATGGCAGAAGGCTGAGTAAGCTCAAATTCGTAAGGCACAATTTATCAGCCTTTATTATGTATACAGATGATTACAAGTATGTATGAGTACTGAATAACCCGTGAATTTGACATATATACATCTATGCTGCAAATTGAATATGTACTATAAAGGTGGTGAAGTATGATTTTTAGAGTGCTGTTTCTGTGTACAAGTGACCTTCTGTGCTTTACTAATTATTTTATGAGTATTGGACATATTGTCCAGATTTGACTCAGAATTTAATGTACATAAATACATACTTTTTTTTAATCTTTTCATTTTTCTTACATTACACTCCATACCTTGTTGTAAATATGGCAATAAAACTGTTTGTTGGAAATAAATTTACAGTATTCACTGTCAAGTGTGTATCTGCCGCGTTGAGCCTGTCAGTATTAACAGTTTCAAACATTAGTGTCAACGATTTGTGTAACAACTCAGGAACTGTTGTAAAATGTCCACTGTTCATTTGATATTACTGATATATGTTCATGTTTTTTGTTACTATTAAAACATTTGGACTGTAAATGATTTGGAGATGGTCATCTTTGTAATTTGAACATAGAACTCAAAAATAATTTGATTACTTTATTAAGTATTTGTGTGTAGTATTATGAATATTAACCCAATAAGAAATTGATGATGACCAAAACTGTAAAAGTAAGGTCACTGTTTTCAATACAGCAATCTAAATTTTGCGCTTTTTTTTTTTTTTTTTGACGTGGTTCGTAGAACTCAGAATAGCGTTCTTATGTCAAATTAATTCACTTCCGGTTTGAGTGAAGACACTGCCTTAGCTTTATTTTGAAAACCTTAACCCGGAAGTACTTGTGTCAACACAGCTGGCGTACTTCCTGATCGTTTGACAACATTCACCGTTTTCTTTTACGGAAAACAAATATGTAACATGTATTTACACAGCCAGAACTGAGTAGTTTACGGAATAGACTTAACTGTAACTATTACGGAGATTTTATTGTAGACAATAATCACATCTGAGGGAAAAACAAACCGCTGATTTGCTAATGGACGGTGTTTTGCATTTTTGTTGTGCCATCTTATTGCTATATTGCTTCATCGGTGGAAATGAGTATGGACATGTAGCTAATGTGGAGTTTTTTGTCAAGCACTTTTGACTTTTCTGGTGTGATACTGTGTTGTGAGTTGCAACAGGGAACTGAGGTCGCATATCCTGCAGGCCTGTGCGTGTTTTCTACTTTGGAACATTAACAGGGTTTTTGCTTTGCTTGGCTAAGGAGTCGAAGTCACATTTACGACTGATAAGCACAAATACAGAGTTGACTGAGCTTAGAGGTAACGTCAACATGAGTTTCTTTAGTTTTGGCCAAAGTGCAGAAATTGATGTGGTCTTGAATGACGCTGAAACGAGGAAGAAGGCTGAGCACAAGACTGAAGATGGAAAGAAAGACAAATACTTTCTCTTCTATGATGGTGAAACTGTCAGTGGAAAGGTGAACGTTACACTGAAGAACCCTGGGAAGAGGCTGGAGCACCAGGGGATCAAAATTGAATTTGTTGGCCAAATAGGTAAGTAAAAAAATGAAAAAAAAAAAAAAATCACACTTTCATAAACACTTAGAAATGTTTACATATTTTCATAAATGAACCGGGACTTCTTTATCATGCGTGTATAAACAGTACAGCCCAGTTTATAATAATTCACATTTGTATTTATGAAGTATCAACAAGCAAGAAACGTTTATATTTGGGACTGATATTATTTTTGATATGTTAAACTTCTTAAAACCAATGCCCTGTTTTTCCATTGATAACAAGAAGTTCACAAAATGCATCTAAACATTCAAATGTGGCCCTTTTAGTAGATTATCAGAACAATATGTGTTCTTTGTTACTATTCACCAAATATTTATTTTTACCCAAACCTGCCACACCACTGCCATTTAATATTTTTCTTCTTTTTTTCCTCCATATTTCCTGTTCCTCACAGATGCAGAACTTAGAATAGAATTGTTTAATAAAAGTGGAAAACAGGGTGTTTAAGTTACTCTTGGATTTAGTTTGTTGTATATATTGGTCACTATTTATTGGCATTAAATTCCTATTTAACTGTCAGGAACTAACTTGTTAAATAACTCTAGCGCTGTTGCACACACTATTTTTAATTTTAAGGGTAAATATGCTAAATCACCTTGTGTATTTTCTGTCTCTTGATAACATCTTCCTTTTCTAGAGCTGTATTACGACAGAGGAAACCATCATGAATTTGTTTCCCTGGTAAAAGACCTTGCAAGACCTGGCGAAATAACTCAGTCGCAGACCTTTGACTTTGAGTTCACTCATGTTGAAAAGCCGTACGAATCATACACAGGCCAGAACGTCAAGTTAAGGTAGGTTTGAATATTCACTTTATAGTTAGTTTCTCTATGTATCACTGAGGTTCAACATGTGGTTACACTCAACCCAAGCTTTTCAGTCCCTGATATGAAAATGTACTCCTTTTGCAGATACTTTCTTCGTGCTACAGTGATCAGAAGACTGAATGACATCAGTAAAGAGATGGACATTGTGGTCCACACTTTGAGCACCTACCCTGAACTCAACTCCTCTATTAAAATGGAAGTTGGAATTGAAGACTGTCTTCACATTGAGTTTGAGTATAATAAATCCAAGTAAGACAACTCCCAATTTCGGTTTTAAATTTAATATGGAACTATTGACCAATGCTCAATATGAAAACAATACTCTAATAGCATTAATAGGGATGCAACAACCTGACTTTTCCAGGTCTGTTAGAAATACTGATTCCTAAACTTATCTGATATCAGTGTTTAATTAATGAGCATCATGATTCACTGTGTGGATGAGACTGTATTGTTTCTGTTATGTGTAAAGCATCATCACCTTCACACACTGAAACAACCTCAAAACAAAATGTAAAAAAAAAACCAAAACAATAAAAATAAGCACATTACAAAAAGTAGTATTAGTGTGGTAATGTGTGAAATATCTTCAAAGGGATGTTGGGGATCTTTCTGTGCAAGAGGACATTTATTTTGGTAGTAAATTAGCATACTTAAGTTACATATTTTAGCTATTGGTCATTGTGATTCTTGGTGTGTGTAGATTGGTAATTTAGATTGGCAGAGTAACACAGTATGCTCACATAGAATTTAACCTAATAGATTACTCTATTGATCAGCTCTGACAGCTCTGATCCAGCTGTTTGGGACAATATTAGACCAATATTAAATACCAGTATCACTATCAGCACATCCCTACTTTCTGACATTCACCTCAGGGATATTTCATGCTGTGGCACCTCAGAATGAAAAAAAAAAAAAAGAATATTCTGTTTTTAAAATTATGTCAAGGCCTCGTTCTTACATGTTTTTTTTAACCGTATCTCCATCTGTTGTTGGGCAGGTACCATCTGAAAGATGTAATTGTGGGAAAAATCTACTTCTTGCTGGTGAGGATTAAAATCAAGCACATGGAGATTGACATCATCAAACGTGAGACAACAGGCACCGGCCCCAGCGTGTACCATGAAAATGACACCATCGCCAAGTATGAGATCATGGACGGCGCTCCGGTCAGAGGTGAATAACATAGATTTGTAACATCCATTTTATTTCATCCATGACACATCTTACCCTTTGGTCAAAATTGTCCCATCTGTTCTGTGTTACATTTTGTTTATTTTTCTTTTAAGGTGAGTCCATTCCCATCAGATTATTTCTGGCTGGCTATGATCTTACCCCCACTATGCGAGACATCAACAAGAAGTTCTCAGTGAGATACTACCTGAACCTGGTGCTCATTGATGAGGAGGAGAGACGATACTTCAAACAGCAGGTAAGCGATGCATAGGAGCAGGACTTAAACCACAAAGACAGTTCCAAAAAACCAAACTATCCTTGTGCCAAAGACGTGCTTGTTTAAATTTAAATTCCATATGATCTAAAAATGCTAGATTGGTTTCAGTAAATGGCCTTGATCAATAAACAGTTTATTGCCAGTGATCAGGCCTTTGCAAGTGGCTTTTATGGCAGTTTTTTTTTTCCTGACTGCTGCCAAAGTTATGATTTGAGCATTTTAACAAGGTTTCATAGGCTTCAAAGTAATTATTTTCAACAGGCCTCAACTAAGAACTCAATAAAAAATGAAGGCCTGTAAAAATGCAGATTATTACTGTAGCTCCTGTGAGTATAATGTACTGTCTGTACCTGTTACTCAAAAACTAAAGCACATTTTGATTTAAAAATTTTACACAAAGTAGCTCTGTCCTATATCTTTGTCTTGTTAGAAAATGATCCAGATTTGGAGCAGGATCTGAATTCTACATTTATTTATTTACTTAGTTTAGTTCTTCACCTCTATGAAATAGGGGATGACATGTTTGTGTTTTTCTCCTCCCTGGATGTGTCGCCATTGGGACCCCCCCCCAAAAAAAAAAAAAAAAAGTTGCAAAACAATATCTATAGACTTGATAAATTTCATGCTGATGTGGAATTAATTCATTTTCATTTGATTTCTAAATCTATAACATTTGATATCCAATGCTGACCTCAGTTTTGAACTTAGTAACTTTAGGTTTTTTTATACCCATTGTTCATTCATTCCTTTTTCATGTAAAATCTGTTCATACTCAGTCTTATACTTAAAACAGAAGAGTGTTGACATTGAAATTGCATCCACTGCACCCCAAGTATCCTCAGATCAGCTGATGAATCCAAATGTTTTATGAGTAAAGGAGTTATTCATGGTGGACAGTGTCTGATTGTCTAGTTGGGTTTTAAACTTTAAGAAAACTTGCCATTTAGGGATACTGTATCTTAATAGATCTTTGTCTAAAGTCTGTCCCTATCTTCTTTTTAAGGAAATCACACTATGGAGGAAAGGTGACGTCGTGAGGAAGAGTATGTCTCACCAGGCCGCCATCGCCTCTCAGAGGTATGAGGGCTCTGCTGCTTCGGAGAGCGCACTGGAACAGGCTGCCAAGGAGGACAGCGGGTAGAGTCGCGGCCCTCCAGTCTCCTCTCAGAAGACTCCTGTGCATCTGCATCGGAGTAACGGACTAACGCGTCAACTGTACAACATCCGGTGAAGCAGCTGTTTTATCTGTAGCCACTGCTGGTAAAGGGAGGAAGAAGGGAGACCCACATACAGCGTACAGTATGTGAACAATGAAAACAGTTTGCATGAGGCTTTCAGAGTGGCTTCAGGCTGCTGGTCTTGTCCTTCCTCATTGATGCTCTTTGTTTTTCTCCATGGGAATCAAACTAATCACCTGTTGTGACATCCACTGTGTAAAATATTTACGTGAATTCTTACATTTTTAAGTGATCACCTTTCTGTTTGTTACATTCTAATACTTTTGGGATGAAATTATTTCTAATCTCTCAATTAATGCAACTGAAATGTCATGAATTTTCTGCAAAATATATGTCTGACATTCCACATTTAATGAATTTATTATTGTTATTATTATAAGGCCAAGAAATTTAAAATAACTTTGCACTGCTTTATCTTGCTAAATACATTTGGTTGTATTTTATGTGTGTTTGCACAAAAATACAGTGAACGTGGGAACTGGAATCTTTTCTTTTTGAGGGAGATGGCTTAAGTATTGTCCCACAATTCCACTTTTTTTAATCTGTAAATAGGACCAGCTCAAATCTGTTATCGTTTTCCTTGTCGCAGCTCGTGTACTGTGACTAAACAAACAGCACAGTGCCACGAAACAACCTGTCATGTCCATACGCTTTACCTCAGCATTCCAGTGGTGTTAGGAAAGGATGTCAAAGTGTTCGTATTAAGGTCTGATAGTATGAAGTCTTCTTTATCTTCATTAGACACTTGAAAGTTGTGCCTAAAGTGTATCAAGCAAATGAAATCCTTCTGCCTCTAACCTAATTTTAGTCTTTTAACCAGAGAGAAGTTACTGTAGAACTATCTATCTTTTGCAAAATGCTAATCAATTATTTCTTGTCCCAACCAGTCAAATAAATTGATGCCAAATAGAAGAAGCCTCAGACTCAGTTATGTTGCAGAATTGAGGGAATGGGTTGAATTTTAATTTAAAGAGGGTGTGTACAAAAATGATGTACTCAGGCCAGGGTTTAGTGTGGAAAGTGGGAAGAGGACATGCAAATTCCACAAAGACATGCACCTTAATAGGATAATTGGTAAGTCTATATCTAAATTACCTGTAAGTGTGTGTGTGAATGGTTCATCTGTACATGCCAGCCCTGTGATGAACTAGTGATACAGTCAAAGTGTACTTTGCCTTCACCTGTTGGTGGGACAGGCTCTGGCACCCCCACAACCCTCACAAGGACTAAGCAGTTCAGAAAATGAATGAATGATTTTTAGCATTAGTTTACAGCAAGGACTAGGATTTTTCTTCCAACCAAATTTGAAGATGTTACTTATACTCGTTTATATAGTCATCTACAAAGTTACTAATTTTGGTTATTACAGCCATCCTTATTGGCAAAGAGTTGTATGTTATTGTATAAAACTGTCAGGACTTAAGTGACTAACAACACTGGGCCTTACTGTACATTCCTGAATAATATAAATTATACATACTATTTATAGTTGTCAACTAGGGTGTAAGTAAGAAGAAGATCTGATCCCTCATTTAACAAATACATCTATTAACTTTTATTGACAAAGAAAACCAACACTAAATGTTTCCTAATAAACAATTTACTCTGGGTTTATGGTACATGTTTGGTCCAGATCCTCAGAGTGGCGCTTTGTCCTCCAAACTCAGGATAAAGTCAAACTCCTCTGCAAAGAGAGAGAAACGGTGTATTTCATGACTACATGACAGAACACTAACAAAGGAACTGCAGTGTCGTTTCCAAACTTACCAGCAGTGAGTGGTTGAACAGACAGTCTTGCTCGTGTGAAGAGCGCCATGTCCTTTAAAATCCCCCCTTTGGGGCGATGCTCCAGGTGGTACTTTTTAAGTTCAGACAAAGGAAGAAAGCGCTTCATCATCCTTTGATATTGAACATCTACCTAAGAAAGAAAAGGAAAACAATATGTCAACAGTCATGTACTTAATGAGAGTATTCCTGTTTTTTGTCATTTCTAATATATGTTACCATGCTCCACTTGGGGTTTTCTGGTTTGCTACTCGCATCATAATGTACATCTTTCTTGTCAAACTGAGTGTGGTCCACATATGCTTCCTTCACAATCTAGAATAGAAAATACAGCAAAGTAGGCAGCCTGTCTGCAGATTCTTTTAATCACTAGAATAATATCACCAGGGAAGACAGTCGCTTACTTTCATGATTCCCACTATCCCCGGGTCTTTGCAGTTGCTGTGGTAGAAGAAAGCCAACTGTCCTTCTTTCATCTGCCTCATGAAATTGCGTGCCTGTGTATGATAGATAATTTAGAGGAACTTTCCCTTAGAGAATAGACAAAAACATTTGTACTCTTTTCTGTTGCTTGAAGACAGTTTCGGGGGAGCCAGTTTGCCTTTCCACAGTGTTGTGTTGGTCAGTCATTTTAGGTGAATGTCTTTTCATCACAGAAGTTCTGTTTATGTCTCTACCTGGTAGCTGCGGACACCATCCCAGCAATCAGTCTGATCAGGCAGAGCTTTCAGATCTTCTATCCCAAACTGGAAAATAAACCAGATGCATCAAGTGTGTGAAATCATCCTATACTTTTTCAATGAGCATCATATTCTCACTGATGAGACTGCTGCTACACCGTACCTTCACATCAATCCCATTCTCAAAGCGGCTCTCAGGCTCCGACTTCATCAGCCAGTGACAGTAATGAGGAGCACCAGGTGATTTTGACGTCCCATTATTTCCAGTTTCAACAGAACTCACAGCTTTTCTCTTATGGCCAACTGTTTTATCAGCTGCTTTCACAGTTGAAACAGATTCACCCTCATCTTTACCTGTGTTGAAAGGGAAACATTTATCACTTGAAAATTACTTTTTACACAAGACACCCACTTCTGAGATTTTATTAATTTACCTGACTTTGCCATTGTTTTAGTAACTCTGGCTGTTTTCTTTGGTGGCATCTTTCAGTCTGTAAATATACACTTAAAAAGTAAAATACATTATTAATCCTTTAAGTTGCAATATTGCAGCCAGCAACATAACTCAATGAAACAGACTGCTTGATGAAATCTTGATATCAAAATTTAATATATATTAAAAAAAAAAAACCCTCTAGTCCTTAAAGGGTTAAAATAAAAGGCTTGGTAAAATGTCCAACTGCACAGATTTTTAGGAATGCACACATTCTGGGCCAATACTAAAGTCTAAAATAATCTGACTGATAGCCAATGGAGATGTTATTTTCTGTTTGTTTAAAACTTAAAACTTGGGTTTAGTTGTTATTAATTCCCCCTATTGTGCCAAAAAAGTAAAGAAATCTACCTTTAAAATCTTAGTTGTGTTGTTTTAAGTTGATTCAGGCCTTAATCAAGCATGAAATGACCATGATCATGAAAAATGATGCCTTATTTGGCGATAATCAGTCTTAGTAAACATAGGCAATATTACCAATACCAGTGTTTTTGATACATCTGTACTTTGCTGCTGATTTGGGATTTGCAAAAATAGTTGATTATTCAACTAGTCAATCCACAACAACTAACAATGAATGAATGAATGGATGGATGGGTGCGTGGGTGGGTGGTGGCTGGATGGCTAGATAGATAGCTAGATAGATACTTTATTAATCCCGAGGGAAATTCAAGTATTCAGCAGCTTTACATACAGCACAAGAAGACAAAACAAACAGACCAGAACACAACACAACAGTGGGTTAGTACCAGGTTGACATTAGGGTTAGTATACATACTCTAAAAGACATTTACTAGGGAACTACTCTAGAAGGGTTTCCTGTGCAATACTGTAAATAAAATAAAGACTTCTGATTATATTATACTTACACATTTCAGGGCATTGATATCAAATGAAAAAGCTATATAAAGTGTAGCAGTGATATAAAGTGAAACAGTGATATAAGTGTAAAAAAACTGATTTAAGTGTAACAGTGGTTTAAGTGTAACAGTTATTTAAGTGTTCTACGGTGGTTTGGAAAGTGGGTGTAGTTCAACCACATAAGGTGCTGGGATGTTCAAAAAGTCAATAGTTGAGTAGATGAATTTTTATTTACTGTATGGTGGGAGGATATTTAAGTTTTATTTCCAGCTATTATGACATTGCTTCACCCAGAGTGCTGTATATGTTACGCAGTCAGAAATGGTGTTTTATTTTATTCTATTTATTTTGTACTGTTATTGTTTTAGATTGGGTAGAGACCATGTATTAACAGTGATATGATGACTTATTGACCATTCAACTTAAAACTGCCTTGATAATGCCAGTTCAAACAGTAATTCAATTGTCCATCCTTAGTTATCAGTGTAAAATGAACAGCAAAAATGAATGAGAATCTAACCCAAACTTTATGGGAGGCTAATGTTGAGGCTTTTAGTTTGCTATTCTGGTGTGATGTTTTCCATCCTAAATAAATGAAAGACAAATCCAGAGCTACACAACCTCTCCAAAACCTTTTTTTTTTTTTTTTTTTAAATGTCAACATTGCAGTGTTGTCTGTAGTCCATGACCCTTATAGATTTCAGTAGTAGCAGTCTAACATGCACACCTTGAACACGTTACTAGTATTGGTGGCTGCAGATTTAAATTATAATATGAGAGGAAGTGAAGCTACTGTATTATACTGTATGGACCTGATAAAGGAACATCTCTATATAAACCTACACACGTCCTCACATATTCTGACAGGTTTTAATGTAGCTCTAGTCAGTAGCTAAAGTCTTTCAACTGATAAATCATACCTTAGAGGAGTTGGTGCTTCAGGTTTAGTGGTTGGCATCTAATCCCGCGCAAGACATCAACTGACATACGGTCACTTCCGCAAAAGTTCCAGCAGATTCCACAGCTTTTAGTGCTGAAACTTAATGGCATCAATTACAATGCGTGCCGGTTTATTTATTTATTTATTATTATTTTTTTTTTTGTAATCACAAAGAGTCAACGCCACGTTTTCTTGTCCTCAAAACCATCGTATAAATAGACGACACTCAGATTGCATATCAGAACTACATTACCCAGAAGCGATAGCGGTATACTGACGTAACATGTAAGAGACGTAACACCGTTGAGCGTTTGGCTGTGGAGGTGGAGGTATTCTAAAAACATGGCAGCGGTCGGACCTTTAGCAAGAATCGCCAGACTCGGTTCACACATCTGTCGGAACCGCCGGTTATTATGCGACAGAGGCTCAAACAGACGGGGGATAGCTTCATGTATTGACCGTAAGTCCCGAATTATTAGCAGCATTGGTTTTAGCACAAGAGAAGGGCTAGGTGTTATGAAAGCAACACTAGAAACACAACTGACCAGATAGATTCATGGTCGCTAACTTTTTCGACTTAAGAAGGGAAGGCTTTTACTGTTGCTATCAGAAGACAGGTACACTATTTCCAGTTTGGGTTATTCGTTAACTTTACATTTAGGTTTATGCCATTGGCCGGTTTGTTTCCTCCAGTCATGAAGCAGGGAGAGCTGCACGCCCCTCCATAACACCGCCCCTCAGACACGTTATGTGGAGTGAAGGACTGGTATTCAGCCCAAGTCGGATCATTTCACATTCATGTGACTTTATATACTTAACTTTGCAAGCATTTGTTCCTGCAGGTTGACTTTCACACACTGTCCCCTGGAGGACTTTATGAGCTACAGGCTTTTGCAGCAGATGTTAAGTCATCATGTGTCAGTCACTTGTCAGCACGTGTCACCTTTCATATAATTATGTCATAAGTAATCTGACAAGTGCAGTAGTACCACATCTTTATTCAGGGGTTTTCACCACTTTCTGGAAGGCTCAGGGGCTATGGTCATGGGATTTGAGGGAAATTTGATGTTATTTGACCAAAAGCCGAGCTTATATTTTAACATCATGTTAGTTTTTACACATTAAATGTGTGAAGTGTGCAGGATTTAGGAGGTTGGGGATTCCCTAGTAAGAAAAGCTTTAAATTTTTCATTTAAAGACAATATCGGACATAACTTTACTAATTAATTAATCCCATAATTATGATATTTGTATGCAAAATTTTGGAAAAGCACGTAATGAAGAAACACATTTAAGTGGGGATCAACTCAACAACCTTCAGAACTGGGAAAAGTAATTTAGTTAGTATTGATGCATTGAAAATACATTAGTTCAGCTGAGGTGTTTTCCATGGCTTAGGTGCTGCACCTAAGAACAATAATGGTCAGAATAACTGAGGCTTTATTTATTCATTGCAGAGAGTATACTTCAGGCAATCACTATGACAACATATGGTTTCATGTGCTCTATACCTTGTCTTCTTTGTGCTGCAGCTTCTTATGGACTCACAGATGAACAAAAGGAGTTTCAGAAAGTAGCCTTTGACTTTGCAGCCAATGAAATGGCTCCACACATGGCAGAATGGGACCAAAAGGTATTTTTGAAGTGATCATATGTTGTGGGTATGGAAATATTCAACAGACTTGAAGCATAGTTTATTTGAGTATACAACTGAACATGTTTAGAAGATCATGCTTTACTGTAGAGATGAATAAAATCAAACATCCTAAGACTGAAGTCTTTAAATTACTAATTTTACTGTGTTATTATTGGTTAGGTTAAAAAGTTATTTTTCACTGCATTATCCCAAACTATACACCATGTTTTTGTTAAATATGGCATATTTTTGGTGATTTTTCTTCAGGAAATCTTTCCAGTCGAGACAATGCGAAAGGCAGCCGAGTTGGGGTTTGGTGGGATTTATGTTCAGCCGGATATTGGAGGATCGGGTCTTTCTCGACTTGATACATCAATCATCTTTGAAGCTTTGTCCACCGGATGTGTCAGCACCACTGCGTACATCAGTATCCACAAGTATGAACCCTTCATATGAGAATATCTCTCATTCACTTGTAGCTAATATTTGATCACACTTACCAGACAATTTGCTAGTGTTGTGACATAGTTTTTCTGTGTTTACGGAAGCATAATTGTTTATGACAGAAATGTTTTCTTGCTTTCTCAAATGTATGCTTCCTTTGTAGCATGTGTGCATGGATGATTGACACTTTTGGCAATACTGAGCAGAGAGAGAAGTTCTGTCCTGACCTCTGCACAATGGAAAAGTTTGCTTCTTACTGTCTCACTGAGCCAGGTCAGTCTGTACATCCCTCCGACTGTAGTTTTCAGTTTTAAAAGTTGGATTTATTTTGTATCTTAATGGCTGGGAATACTGATCAGTAACACAATAAACTGGTGATCTTCTATTTCAGGCAGCGGAAGTGATGCTGCATCACTGTTAACCACTGCACAGCGGAAAGGAGACCATTACATCCTGAATGGCTCCAAGGTATTATTTCAGAAGATGTCAGTTGTGGTTTGAGGCTGGTATGTTGTTAAATATTGAGAACTCTGAGCCACATTCATTATTCTCCGTCGCTGCTGTTCAGGCTTTCATCAGTGGAGGAGGAGATACAGACGTCTATGTTGTAATGTGCAGAACGGGAGGCAAAGGATCCAAAGGAATCTCTTGTTTGGTGGTAGAGAAGGGAACACCAGGCCTCAGTTTTGGCAAAAAAGAAAAGAAGGTAAAGCTGAGAAATATTCTTATGTGACAGAAATAAATGTAAATATGAATTTTTGGCTTGGTTGTGACCTTAACACTTTGATGTGAAATGTTTGAAAGTAACCACTAGATGGCACAATTAGGTCAAAGTCACTCAGCTGTGCTCTGATCTGCTCTGCTCTCCAGGTGGGATGGAACTCCCAGCCAACCAGAGCAGTGATATTTGAGGACTGTGCGGTTCCAGTCATCAACAGGCTTGGGGAAGAAGGACAAGGTTTCAATATTGCCATGAAAGGCCTGAATGGAGGCAGGATTAATATTGGTAAGAGGAACAAAGCAAGTAACTTTCTGTTGCATATTCTTAAACCCTAAGAGACCATATACTCTTATAGATGTATTTAAAAGATGAATTTTCCTCAATAATGGAAATGATCAAATCCAAATGTGTTTCCTGTAGATGTGAGGGACTGAAATGATGTCCTTTGCATGTCAGTCTCAGCAGCAGGTAGAGCAGAAATTGTTACAGAAGTACAATCCTGAAGAAAGAATTTCAAAGACGGGTTTTACAAGACAACAAAAACAGAAGCATGTTTTGTCCTTCAGTGAAAAATTAAGCATGTGATCAGCCATTAGCAGTTTTCACATAAATTCTTTTCCACAGCATCCTGTTCTCTTGGTGCTGCACATGCTTCTGTAGAGCTAGCGAGGGATCACCTGCTGGTTCGCAAACAGTTTGGAGAAACACTGTCCAACAACCAGGTAATTAGCTCATAGTTGTGTTCACAATGATTCTGGAAACCAAGCTGGCAACCAGTTTTCTATGCCAGGAATTAGAATATCTTCTGTTCTTGCTTTTATCTTTTGCCTGTAGTTTCTTCAGTTCAAACTGGCAGAAATGGCCACCAGATTGGTTGCATCCCGCCTTATGGTACGAGAAGCTGCGACAGCTCTTCAGGAGGGTCGGCGTGATGCCGTTTCCCTCTGCTCCATGGCCAAGCTTTTTGCTACAGATGAGTGCTTTAATGTGAGTGAAAATATTGGTGTTATTGCCCCTGTTTGTGTTTACCCCACCCCCCAAAGGGGAGGCAAGGGGTATTGTTTTTGGATCTGTTTGTTTCTTTGTTTGTTAACACTTTAGCAGCAAAACTATTGGTTGAATTCATATCAAATTTGGTTTATAGATTGCCAGTGACCCAGAATAGATACATTTTGGGAAAAGTGGGTCAAAGTTCAAATTTTTTATGAATTTTTAAAATATTTTTTTCCCCATTTACTTATAATGAGTGAAATTTCACATGGCTATAAAAACTTCAATTTTGTTTCAATTTACTTCAAACTTGGCACATATATAGAGGCAATTGATATGCTGACATCAGCACACACATAGACATGATGACATCAGCTGGACCGATGCCAAAATAAATTGTGTGAGGGGCGGGGTTTGTTGTGCCTGGAACCACTTAATTTTTATGTTTTGCTTTTATGGATATTAGTCATTCTATGTCAACAGATCTGTAACCAGGCTCTTCAGATGCACGGTGGGTATGGTTACCTCAAAGACTACGCAGTGCAGCAGTTCGTCCGTGACATTAGAGTACATCAGATCCTAGAGGGTGAGATTTTAGAGCAGAAGCCACACTAATGTCCTGTCAGATTTTATGATGTATTTGTTTTCTTATACATTTTTAAGTTGCTGGCAAATTCTGATTTAACACCAAACACTGGTTTATGTCTCTTTTTTTTTTTTCTCTTTTCTGTCTTAAAGGAACAAATGAGGTGATGAGGATGATAATCTCCAGAAATCTGCTGACAGAGTCTTGATGAAATGTTCTTCTTGAACCCTAAATGGACTTCAGTGGTGACCCTTATGCAGTATTGTTGGTCACTACCTCTGATTTGTTACTGTGTGACTGGTTTCCTGAATTGTGCTAAATACTGTTGATGTTCCAAGGGTTATTGGAACACTAAATATACAGTTTAATATATGGTCAGTTTTAGCCATTCTGCTGGAAAGGTGAGGTCTAGTTCTCAGTATTTGTCTAAATGTTGTCCAAGACATTTTTGTGCAGTCATGGCCCCCACACACTGAATATCAGTGGTATTAATAATCTGCATTTAGCACCACCTGGAGGTCAGTTGAACACATGACCTCATTGTGTCATCTTCACCATCATTCATTCATTTATGGCTGATTGGGTACACCACTATCCTTTAAGATTCATGCCAATAAAGCATTATAATATGCTAAATGTTAGTGTGACACAATGTCATTATATACACGCTAACATTAGCACTGAGCACAAAAATGGCATATTTACTGAAAATATAGAACACAACTGATAATGGCCCATCAATACTTTGTACTGAGCTGAGGTAGACAAACCATGTCTGAGATAGTATTTTAATGGCTGGTATTTAATGGGTGATGGCAACTGTGCCCTGATGCACTCCTAGAGTAAGTATAGTTTGTTTACTTTGCTTTAAGCTGCTCACAACACCTGTGATTTAAACGTAGAAACAATTTTGATTAGAATTTAACAAACTTTCTTGAGTAGCTATAAAAATGTATTTTATGCATCTCTTCCCTGAAGTGACCTTTCTCTCTGTCTTGGTTACTGTAAAGTTACTTCATTCCTCTATTGTTCATTTTGTGTAAAATATTGTCTACTACCACAGACAGAACTGTGTAGAAAGTACATTATAATGAAGCACTACTGAAGTGTTACTTTTGAAGTTGTTTGTGGATCACACTCCAAATAAAGGATCTCAAGTTTCACAGAGTTGAATTATTTTCATTGGTTCTTTAACAGTGACGTCATTTTCAATAGCTTGTGTGTTAATTTGCATTAGAGATTGCAATGCACATAAAATCACTCACTTGAGAACATGGTTTATTGAAAAACTGTCAAACTGCATGAAAAGTGCTACATGTAGCCTCTCGACATCAATAAATCACAGTCATATGATAAATTACCATAAAACAAATGAGACCATCAGCAGTGTTGATGTAGAAATGTCAGTCTGCTATGGCCTGATATGTTTACAGTAATTTTATCAACTTATACTACACACCTGAAAACAGATTCAGAAACCATGAACTTTAACGTTTTAACACTTTTAACATTAATGCATTTTTTGTATACATTCCATCTTCCATTACAGGTAACTCAAATACCTCCCAATACACATGACATCTCGAACATCCCTCAGGTGACGCATGAATTAAACCAGGTGAGTTGTTTATAGGGTAAGAAAATCAATACATTTGTCGAAATACCTGAATTGTGTTTTTGCTGGGCTTTCAGTGCAGTTGTCCTGAGAGAAATAAAATAAAAAGTTTTCTCTATACAGCCAGGTACAGTAAAATTAAAATGACATGATCATGTCTTATATTTTGTTTAATCATAAATCATAGAGTATCCAAAACCTTACATTATATTAGAATTGTAAAACTCATTACTGTTAATGTTGACTGTATCAAGACAGGAAATTGCATCAAACACATCTCTGCTAAAATAACTGGCATGTTATGCGTACTGCTGAATTGTAACTGTAAGACTACTGGGTACCATTTCAAAAGTCTACATAGTGTAAATAAAAAATATTTGTCTTTACTGAAACCAGATGCAGCGTACAAAAAGTAACTGAAATGAAGCACACTGTGCTGAATCAACTGAAGTCACAAACTGAAGAGGGACTCGAGGCATTGTGCAAACAAAGCACAAACCACCCGTGATACATTTTCTCCTTTCACAACCTTTCAAGTCTTCATTAAGAAGGTGCTTTCCATTCCAAGGCATACTTTCTCTCCTTCATTCGCCACTGTTCTTTTTTACCCAGCAGAAATGCTTTTGCCGGTTACACCAGTGAACCAGCTTCTCTTTGAGCAGGCACCATGACAGCAACAGCCCCCATGCGTGTCAGGGTTGAGGAGCTGATTTGTGGGGACACAGTGAGTGGAGGTGGCACCTGAGGCTGAGCCCCCTCCGTCCTGTTGGGGACAGCGATCCCTGGGCTCCGGAGAACCTGTGGAGGGGCTCCGTTTGTACTGGGAGGCCGCTTGTGTTTCCGTGAAGGAGTGCCTCCGATGTTATATCCTGGAAGTCCCTGTAAGGTGTTGGCCTCTCCAGGTCTCAGCTGGTAGGCGTTGATGACGGAGCCTGTGTCTGAAACTAAGGTCGGGGAGTAGGGGTAGTGAAAGTTGGGTTGGTGGGGGTCTCGTGGTCGAGGACTGGTGGCTATGGATGACAGCGTGCCATTTTTAGACACAATGTCAGAACCTGTGTTACTCTTTGCCCAAGAGACTCGCTTTGGTGCCTGAGCATCCTCTCTAAACAGACAGAAGAAAAGAGAAAACTGAGAAGGAAAGTAAAAATACCCACTTAAACTCAAATCATACAATAGATGGTATTCTATATGTGTGATGTATGCGACTGTATCATGTTCACATAGTTCACAGTAAAATAGCAGTTTCATAGTCTAACAGTTACAACTGTTTTTAAAGAATAAAACAGAATATCATTTTTGTTGAACAAATGCAACATAATTATTAAATGTAGACTCAACTTTTAATGCAAGTATGTGTAAAAAATCTTTTTAACAACAAATGGGGAGGGGGGGCTTGGGAAACCTATAGAATCCATCTGTTACTATTTTGCTGAGTTTAGATTATTGTAACAGTATATGTTTAATTTACAAGTTATGATGTGAAAGCATCTTGATATTTTCTGTCCAGCTTTAAGACAGGATGACTATAAACCATATGATCAGCTTTCACACTACAGCCCACTGAAAGCAGTGCGCTGGTGCAACTGAAGTGAAACAGTAAAAATACCAATGCCGAAAAAAGCGTTGACCTATTTGTGAATTACATATATAATTTTCTATTACTTTGCATAGTAGTGTAAAGACATCAAAAGTCAAGAACATGATCCAACAATATGTGAATGTTAATAATTAATTTAGGGTAGCTTCCATGCACCATTTGTAGAAGGAAATTTAAAGCTTATGCAAACTCTGCAGTTCTCACAGGCTGCAAATGTGCATAATTCAGTCCTTTTTATGATGAAACTCACTTGATCTCATTTGCTATCTCCTCCTCAGCGTCCTGTCTTCTCCTCAGTATGAATATGAGGAAAAGTACCATGGCCACAAGTCCCACGACTGACCCCAGAGTAGCTGCTGCAATCATCCCTGCATTGGAAGCTGGCGAACATTACACAAGATGTATTTACACTTAATGAGCCGCCCGGCTGTGGGAATTAAAAGTTTGAGTACACTGGTGTGTGGTGGAATGGAATGTGTGTTGTGTACTTACAGGTGATAACCTCCAGGTTAATAGAGCAGCTGTCAGAGCCGGCAGTGTTGCTGGCTCGGCAGATGTACTTCCCTGACATGCTTTTAGTGAGGTTGCTGAGCCTGAGGGTGCCTTGTCTCTCATCTGCAAAAAACAACCACCCAGATACACTTTAGGATTGTAAATGTGCCATATGCCTGGAAAAGAAGTTACTGGAGAAACTAAACTATCATACATTAGGTGGCCAAAGTAAACTAACACACTATTAACAAGATGGGAGGGAATTCTGAGTTTTAAATGGTCCTGAATGTTAAGTATTTATGCATTTCAGTAAGCTAATGATAATGGGAATTTAACAGGCAACACTGCTCTACATTGTTTTTTTTTTGTTTTTATAAATGATCTGCCTGTTATATTTCCCATACATTAAGGGAAGGCTCATGGTAGAACTAAGGGACACTAACAAAAACACTACAGTTAGTTTCAATAGAAACCATCATCACCCTCTAAATCTTTCAAAAGGATAGACATAAAACAAAAGTCCTTGGAACCACAAAACCAAAGATTAAGTGGAAATCATAATGTGATGCTGGTCTTTTCTTTCAAGGACAAAATGGGGACGTTGACTCCTCAGAGGTCACAACCAAATGGGTGTCAGCCTCCTTATATCCACACCCACCCAGGATGATTACCCACAGCTGAGGTGGAACCGCACATGCATCCACTCACACCTGATCCACAGAACCTGAAGGTAGGATCTGCCTGGAACACTGCCTCAGAGGCTAAATGTGCCACGAGAAAGAAACTGAAAGATGAGTGTATTGTAATGTGCAGACAGTGTATTGACGTAGATCTGATAGTTCTGAGACAAATATTCCTTAGTTTTGGTTAAACCCATTCTTTCATTAATTCTCTGAATTTCCCATTTTGACCCAAGTCTGTGTCTTGGAAACTACAGACTACTAAGATTATTGACTCTTTATTTGTGACTCATACTCAGTAAAGTATCAATACTTTTGTTCTGCATGCATTTTACTTATCAGTGTTAACTTTGTTTCTGTAATCAGGGTGTGACTTGTCAAAAAACTAGAGGGGGGGATGTTTTAGTTTTGTTTTTTTTTTTAAATCATGAAAACACAAGTTATCAACCGGCCTAATTATTTTTGAAGTTAACGGTAGGCCCTATTACATGTCAAATAGTTGAACATTCTTCTTTAATGCAAACTAAAAATACATGAAACATTTAATGTCCTGCGATGGCCACACCTGCAGTGTGGGAGATGGTCTAAATAACTTTCAGACCCATGGATAAGGGCCAATCACACCAACATGGTAAAGGATTTCTGGCCAATGAGAAACTCAATCAGACTGTAAATGGAACATAAATCCTAATGATTAAGATGCAGCTGAACATGTACATTGGTGCCTGCAGTCATATGTCTGTACTAGTGATGAGCGGATCAGCAGGTTACCTGGGGGTCGGGTTGGGGTGGGTCAAAGAAATGTCACTTTCAGACACAGAGAAAGAGACACTGATACACAGGCTACAGAGAGCGATAGGTAAGGTATACAGTGTATTTATGTGCATGGGGACATTTGTGAATTCCGAGTGTGCTGACAGTTCGGTTCAGGTGAAAGTGAAGGCTTCCATAGAGTTGGGTGCACTGGGCGTTCTGTGGGCAGCGCAGACTCAAGTACCCCTGACTATACGTGTAAGAAAACTCAGTCCCAACCTGCCTGTTATTTCAATTGTTTTTTTAATAATTGACACCCCCCC
>JAPQRP010000006.1:26877956-26937167 GCA_037367295.1 Apogon hyalosoma | reverse complement strand
GAGACAATCCCAATCCATAAAAGACATGACAAACTGTGAAGCTGAAACTGAAGCACTGTGGTACTGTTTATCTGTCAGATGTTCAGACTGAAGCACTGTGGTACTGTTTATCTGTCAAATGTTCAAACTGAAGCACTGTGGTACTGTTTATCTGTCAGATGTTCATTATGGACAGTTTCAGATGCTGCAGCTCTTTCATAATTCATAGTTTGAGTTCTTGTTTGTTCAGTATTAATTGTCAGCCTTGCATATCAATTGCCTCTATATATGTGCTAAGTTTGAAGTAAATTGAAACAAAATTGATGTTTTTATAGACATTTAAAATTTTGTTCATTATAAGTAAATGGGAGAAAAAACATTTGAAAAATTCATAAAAAATTGGAACTTTGACCTACTTTTCCCAAAATGTAATGACATCTATTCTGGGTCACTGGCAATCTATAAACCCAATGTGGTATGAATTCAACCAATGGTTTTGCTGCTGGAGTGTTAAACAAACAAACTGAACCAAAAACAATACCCCTTGCCTCCCCTTCGGGGGGCGGGGTAATAAAAGGAATGCTTAGCTGAGGCTGTTACGCTTCATCTATACCATAACACCACAGCAACACACACTTAAAGGTGTACGACTTGACCCTTTTTCTCTTCAGCTGATGTAGACACAGCACCAAAAAACCTCTCTTCCACTGATATCCGCATGGGACTGAGCTCCAACGTGCTCAACACCGCTGTCGGTCAAAACGGGTTCAGCCTTTCGGACCAATACCTATTCTTTCAAACAGTTCGAAAACGCCCAAAGTCCAGTGTCCTGGCCCACCTACTGACCCATTCACCCCCAGAGACACTGAACATCTATAGGAGGGTTTTGGGTGGGATGATTTTATGCATTTAGCCAATGACCACCATGCTTCCCTGCAGTGGCGTTGACGTCAATGGGGAATTCAACAGTGCAGGCTACTGATTTGAGAATGTATCGGGGAAATCGGAAAGCAAACAATAACAGCTGACCAGAACAACATAGCTATAAAATTAGGTGCATGCTTGCACAATTTTAATGTAAATGTAATGTGTATCTTTATTGTAAATTCAACAGTGCAATTCTGCCCATTTATTTCCTGAAATGTTAGGGGAAGTTCACCTTCACTTGCTGTCTCAAAGCAATCGCCGCTGATATTATCATTGTAACATGGTAATTTTGGCTGTCTTACAAAATAGTAATGAGTATATCAGTATTCTTGATCGACCCCCCTGTCTGACCAAAACATTGTCAAAACATTCCATCGTAGCAGATTTTCAACAGCATGAAAACAGATCCAAGAGGAGGCACAAAGTGTGTTTAGTTTCATTTCAGATCACTTGAAGTTCAATCTACTGAGCAGTAATTATAGAACTTTGCTCACTGATGCCAAGCCTTGAACTTCATCATCAAAGTATTAAAAGATACAAGCTGACTTACCACTTCTGAAAAAAAGAAACAACATCCAGACTTCAAAAACATTATTCTATTAACCCATAAAGACCCAAACAAGCAAAGGCAACCGAAACCATCTACATCATTACATGTAAATAATTGGTGTAAAATACAGTTTGTCATCTTTTCATGGTCATTAAATATGACCCATTTGAACATTCAGACACTCTGTAGTGAACGCAGAAACACCGTCATCTTCCACGACATTGATTCACCAGTAAAACCCATGGAGTTTGATCAAAGACACTGGATGGAGACACTTTATGTTCAGTTAATGCTATATTTTACTGAAAAAGTGACTTTTTCTTCAGTTTTCTCTGTCTTTTTATATCATAACCCTTAACTTTAATCTGAGCTTTCATTAACATTACATGATCAGTAAATTCAACATAAGAAAATACATGATTTTTACTCAAATATAGAGCATAATATTAGAATAAATGGTGACAAATCACTTAAGAAAGATTAAAAATAGAGAAAAATTCATTTGGGAACTGCCACAAAAGTAGCCCTAGGTCTTTATGGGTAAAGTTCTGGGTGTTGTAAAACTAAGAATGCTGCAAAAACCCTTATGTGGACGTCATATATATTTTCTTCTGACCTTAAACATGTGACTTGCTGAAACATGAGGCTGAAGTCACTCTTATGTGCCATGAATCGCTAACTAGGAAAAAACTGTATCTGACCTTTAGTTTTAAAGCCATTTCAGAGAAAACAATCTTCTGGGAAATAAAGTGCTCTGAGGGTATGAACTATTCAGCTAAACCAATTAGTGTGAGTGTTGGGAAACTGCTGAAGCCCCCTCGGCCTCTGGGGTTAACATACAGTATTCTCTCTACAATTTCAGCACATAGTGATTAACCCTTAACCTCTCTGCACATTATCCTATTTTAGAAACGACTGCACCTTCAAAGACAGTTCCTTTTAAATCAAAGGGCCACATATCATTTCTCTGACACTTTTTTTTTTTTTAATCAATTGTAAAACAAAGTAATTTTTCGCAAAACAGATTAACTTGGCTTCATTTTGCACATAGAGCAGTGATCTTAATATTGTGCAACTGTGCCATATTCAAAATGTATTAAACTAAATATTTCATCACAAATATTCTACATTCTCTCAGAAATCTGTTTCAGAGACCCTGTGATACAATTTGTTCTGTGCAAAACATCTATGACCAGGAGTGATTTTGCAAATCATTTTGTTTCCTCAGTCTATTCATTCTGCCTCTTTTCCCATTGAGAAAGTGTTTTAGGTCCATATTAATGATTAAATAGAATTTTTCCGTTTCATCCATCCTGCAATTTTTACAAATGACGTTTATGATGTCCTTCTTCCTGTGTGTTTTCCATTGGCATTTTCCTGTTCTACTTCAATTACAGTTTTGTGTAAGTACGACCTATCTCAGAGTTTTAGTATTACATAATATGACCGTATCATCACTACATATTTTATTTTTCTTATCTTGCTAATGACTAATCTGCCTATTTTATTTGCAAACAATAACTTTTGTCGTTAAAATACAGAAAAGCCTTAAAAAATCGTGTCTGTGTAGGTTCTCATTTGCCCTGGTCATCGTTCTTCTCGGAAGTTCTTCTCGGTTCATTCATAGCTCATTTTGAAAATGTTTCGTCTCTTCTTCAGTTCTGAAGAACTCTTTTGGATGAAAGACGAAATGCTTTCAAAAAGAGCTAAATCAGTCCAGTTGAACCGAGAAGAACTACCAAGAAAACTTAAAAATGGTGATAAACAGTCAAAAACATGAAGACACATGCTCCTTTTTTTTTGTCTCAACATAAGAAAGTTTGCAGTATTTTCTGTGAAAATGATGCATTTGAGTTATCACCCCAACACCTGAATATCTCACGGTGCACTCCTGCATTGCCACTGACCCCTCCCTCAGACCCATAATGACTATCATCTGCTGGCACCGGACCTGGAGCAGATCCCCATCAGGGCCCCATAATATAAGGGGCTCCGGTGCGGTGCCAGATCATTGCTGCTGCTCCTGCTCCACAGACCACCACAGCCATCCATAGACTCACCCGGACTCTGATTTCACTCCTTACTGCCATAACCCCAACACTGTCATCATCACCCTGATTCCTGCCACAACACTGCGGACTCGAGCATTTTCAACCCCAGGTTTTGTGTTTCCCTCATCACGTTTATTTTCTGTTTAACCCATACAGACCCAAACAGCCACTGGTGACAAAAACTGATCTAAACTGTTTAATACCTGTTGAGTCACTAATCCTATCAATACATGTAAATAATTGGTATAAAATGCAGTTTGTCATCTTTTCATGGTCATCAGATATGACCCATTTGGACGTTCAGTCTACAACATTGATTCACCAGTAAAACCCATGGAGTTGGATCAATGACAGGCAATGGACACACTTGATTTATGTTCAGTTAATGATATATTTGCTGAAAAAGTCACTTTTACTTAAGTTATGTCAGTTTTGAAACAAAGACTTTTGAATTTACTCTGAGCGTTTATGAACATCTACATGATGTGTGAATTAAACATACGA
Organism: Apogon hyalosoma; assembly: GCA_037367295.1. Taxonomy (NCBI): domain Eukaryota; kingdom Metazoa; phylum Chordata; class Actinopteri; order Kurtiformes; family Apogonidae; genus Apogon; species Apogon hyalosoma. The sequence goes on along the minus strand of JAPQRP010000006.1, from coordinate 26,933,156 downwards.
AAACAGGTGATTTTCACTGAAAAAAAACACAAAAAGCAGCGGATATTACAATAAATTATGATAAATCACTTAGGACAGGTTAAATGGAGAGAAAAAAAAAAGCATTTGGGAACTCTCACGAAAGTCACACTGGGTCTTTCTAGGTTAATAAACACCTTTACTCCTTTCAGCGTCGTGCGTTTGAGTCCATTCAATCTCTCCATCCTGACAGAACAAGTCTAAATAGATAAACTTCAAGGCTTCATTTTGCACACAATAAACAGAAGAGTTCTAGCCAATGCAATAATTTGACTACATTTTCCAACTGAATTCTTTGCTTTAATCATAAAATCTCATCTTGTCTTTCTAAATGGTCTATGTCTTTTAATATTGCTGTGCTACGTCTGTAACTGTAGTGGTTACTTTAACATTCTCATTTTAAATCAGTCAAGACTTACAAGTGCATTGATTAGAAGATCAAAATGCATGACCGACATCTCCACTTCAAGGGAATCTTGTGTCCATTCTTTGTTCTTCTTTTGGGTAATTAGTCGGTTTCAGTGTGGTGGAGAACAGATGAATAATAAAATAGACTTTAATGTTCCTTAAATGCTTCACCAGGAACTGTCTTCGTCCGAACCACTGCATATTCACAAGTGCAAGTGTCTTGTTACAGTATGAAAGTAGAACACTTGTATTTTAAAACTGCTATTTTTTGCCCGAACAATGAATATTAATGACGTCTCTGAGACAGCGACGGGACTCCAAAGTGCAACTGTTAAAGCAAAAATCTGTCAAGGGCGACGAAACTTTTTCGGTGGTCGCATCGGTGAGCCTGATATTTCGCAGCTCTGTCTCTGTGAGTAGGTGAGGTTCTTTTTTTTTTTTATCTTGTTCATTTTGACCTTGATATTCTTCATCGCTGAATGTGAAAGGAGGAAATAAGAAAGTAAAACATATGTAAAACATCTTGACCTCCTCTTTCACAACCTTAAAAGAACACTGGTTTCCGATGAACAGAACTGAGATGCCTCATCCTGACGCATCATCGGAGACACTCTGATCCAAGGCCAAGTGCATACAAGAAGGCAAACTGCATTTCACAAAGAACAGCCTCTCCCATTTCTGTGGCTTAAAGGTGATAAAACGGTCGATATTATGTACCGCATTTACTTCAAAGAGTGTAGCTAAAGCATGGCTGGAAGAAATGCTTCTGCTATAACAACATCCACTTGTTGGTTTGACATGTTAAAAAACAGGATGTTTCCAATAGAGCTGCAACCTTAAAGAATCTAATAGTGTGTCAACAGAAATGCCTCACTATTTGATTATTTATTTTTTTTGTGCATTACAGAACTCTTTCCCCGCTACAACCCGATTCATATATGTATCATGAGAAGAAGCAAATTTGTGCATGAATGATATTTAATACCTGCCATTTCACAATATTACAAGGCTTATAATGTGTTAACAAGTTAGAAGATACACAGCCCCGAAAAAAAAAAAAAAAAAAGAAAATGTCATACACAATATTTTGTTGATTTGCCTTTATCTTTGCTTACAGGACCCGCTCAGACTGAGAGCATCATCTGTATCTTAAATGGCTATTTTTCAAAAATTTCAATAATTTTCGAGACACTAATTTACTCGTGTTTCAAAAAAATAAAATAAAGAAAAGTGGTGTTCCTCAGCTTTACAGTGATATTATGTAGCTCTCATTAGGACATATAGAGCATTTATGTTTGGATCCTAACATTGTGCGTCACTGATTCATCATAATTTCCAATGACTGGCACCAATTTGCTACAGAAAGATAACAAATTAGAGCAAGAAGTAATTTATTTGGAAGTCTAAAACATCAACATTCAGTTTTCTAGATAAGATAAAGAAACTTGCAGTAGGTTAGGTTTCATCTGAGTTACTGGAGTTTAAGGAAAAACAGACGTTTCACATTTTCGTTAATTTTAATGTAAATTGGGACTTAAAATAAATAGGATGGAATTAAAATACTCCTTATTCACCTGGTTCTGATAGATACTATAGAAATACTTTAGATAAATGAGACAAACCAGTCCAGGTCACGTACCACAACAATTCGATTATATTCTCATAAAATTACGGGTTTTATCTTGATATTTTAGGACTTTATTCTCGTACTGACAAGTGTTTTTATTTTCTTATGTGACCCTAATATGCCGTCGTAACGCAGAGATTTATAACTAGTCATAAACATATGTGTAACATGGCAAATTGTCGATACGTGGTGGTTTAACGGATGTAAAAAGCTGAAATGTTAAAATAAATGACTATTTATCATCCTGCGCAGTGAGGCGAGAGATGAGCCCCGAGCAGATGTCAAATGGTCTTGCAGATGTCCTACACTGAGCTCAAAGCGGGCAGAAACTTCCTGTCAAGCTGAACGCCTCCAAGTGAAAATCCATGTAAAAAGGTAGCACCCGCAGACTCTAATTGGCCCCTGATAGCCCGCTGTGTCTGTCTGTTTTGGTTCAGTACTGCAACTCTAAATCTTTACCCTAAAATCTAAAGAAAGTGAGACTGATCTAATTGTTTGCCTTTGTTGATTAATGTAATGTTTGTCCCTCCAGACAAAACACATAAGAATACCCAGCTTTGATTAATAATAGTTTTTGTGTGACATAGTTTTTGCCATAAAAAATTCAGTGAGCTCAGGAACAACAAAGAAGCTTCACAGTCTCTTATTTGTACTTTGTATGGAAATACTATGTTAAGGGGACTTGTGTGTTACATGTTTCTTCCATTTTATCTTCAAGAAAATAGCTTTAAAAAAAAACAAAAGATATGGGCCAACTTCTGAAAAATAAAGAAATGCCTAAGTACAAACATCTCACTATGGCTACTATTGCTACTGCACATATTTTCTTGCCTGAATCACTTGTGTTATGTCTGACCAGTTTCAGAATAAATTCGACATTTTATTTTAGTGGTAAGATGATACTGAATAAAGTTTATGACTTCACCTTTTCCGTCTGAAATGAAGCATATTTGATGTCTGAGCTTTGCTGGTAAAGGTGCCATGGTTACTGGGCTTATCAGGTTGGAGCAGGTTTCTTAGAAGCAGCTGTGTTCGCCAGATCAATTTAGAGGACCAACCAACCTCTGGGCTGGAAATAGAAATGAGCAAATTCCCCTCTCTCTCTCAAATACTCTCTCTATACATCCTAATATATGTAACTATATACATGACTGCCTGCTGCCATTTTGCTGACAAAGACACAGAGGAGCGGCTAATGAAACACTTCATGTGTTTGGGTACATGGTGGGCTCATTTAATTCCAGTAAATGTAAATATTATTACAAAAGCCATTTTTCATAAGGGTACTCGAGAGCAGCCATAAAACTGATGATTCAAATGGCTTTGACACCTAATTACTGTGCAAGCAAACTGTCCGTTTTATATTTGTCTATTAGACAGATTTTTATGTGTGTACAGAACTATAGCTGATGAACATGGATGAGGTTGTCTGTTTATATTTTTCATTGTTTCTGTATTTTAATACATTGTTTTAATACATCTGCTTACTTTTCACAATGTAATGGGTCGGCTCCTGCAGTCAGGAAAATAATCTGCTTAAGACAGGCCATAACGAAAGGGTACTGTTTATCCTGTTATCCATTTGTAAGCATCCACTAATTAGTTTATCATTATTAATATAGCCAATCAACCCACAAGCAATAACCAAAACTTTACAAGAAACGCTGATCTTTTTTTGGGGTTTTTTTTGCTTCTGAAACCTAGGCCCATTATACTTCTTATATACTCACCTTAGCGAAGGCATTTGCATAATGTGGCATAATCTAACATAAATAATTATGTACACATCATTTCCCACCATATGAGATATATTGATATTTTATTGATATGAGTGACATCATCCTTCATAGTAATGCATTCAACTTCTACTGGTTCCTAAGGATGAACAATTGATATGCTATTGAAATGTTATCCTCTGCATGTATTTAATCGCAAAAGGCTGCAAAGATTGAAAGATTGAGATTTAAAGACTTAAGAGGAGTATTAATGCATTGACCCATTGGGGAACCACGGGTCATATTAATACCAATATTTAGGGATTAAAGTTAGTAAATGCATTGTTCCTACTTTTAACTTCATTTCCCGTCATGCAGCGTGGCACTGCACTTCCAGTCAACCAACCTACGTGATTCTAAGGCTATTGGATTCCAAAATGACTGATATTTCCCAAAATATTGGTCCTATCAACTTGCCGAGATATTTAATGTGGAGATGGTACTGTTGCTCAACTGTAGGTACCAAATTGGCCAGTTAAAAACGTCTCAATCCCTCAGAACCTTGCAGACAGACACACACACACACACACACACAGATGCTCTGAGACCTTTCAGTATTATGATATAGGTCAATTTGTGTTCAATCTGCTCAGTATCTAATAAGGAAATGGCCAGTTAGCTTGTGTTTGGTGTTGAACTTACGCATTGTATGGTCACATGACTATCCAGTGTGTAGATCAGGTGACCTGGACGGAAATAAACAACTTCTGTTCTTTGCTGATATTTTGGTTTCGATGACACTGACAATTTATTAAATCATTTATGTAAAATGGTCCGTGTGAAGTTTTATGTACATAAAGTTTATTTGTGTCTGAAACCTAGCAATTGTTAGACTTACATTATACAAATGGCATCAAATGAACAGGAATAAGCAATTAATATTATCATTCTTTTATTATTACTCAAGGTGAGCAATTACAATTTTATACCGCTTTAAACCAATCATTACTTATAAATCATACAAAATTTTCAACCTGAAGATGTTATAAAAAGTGGAAAATAATGACATCGTTTTACCATTTTTCTGACATGTCACATACAACAGTTATTAACAAACATATTATTCAGTTATAAATATAATATTGCTCATTGCATATTAACAATATATGCGCATATATAAAGTCTGTGAAGTCAATGATTCAATAAGCGCCAAGAACAACAGACTGTTAAGTGACCCATAAACGAATCATTACACAAAACCAATGTCAAATAATTCCAAATGGTAAACACACTTATGACTGCTGAATAAATATTTAGAAAGTGGATTGAAGTAGCGTTCCTCCAGATGGACCAGTGTCAAAACACCTACAAGTGCAGAGCAAATAGCAAACAGCAGAGGCACATAATACTGCAGTAACGCAGGAGAAATTATTGACACAGCTGCTCTGGAGGGGTAGAAATTAAAAAAATATTGGCTCAAGGAACAAGTAAAATAACACCTTCTAGCCTGCAGACACTGGTTTCACCCAGATGGGTTCAATGTTTAAAACACTAACAGAATCTTAACAGGAGTAAAGAAGGAGTTTGTACATTTTAGGCCTGATTAAACGACTATATTTTACTGAAACTCATTAAAATGCAACCTTCTGTACTTATTGGACTGTAGAGTTTTGATCCATCACAATTACGGACGAGTATATTTATTATTTTATTAAACCAATATATGTCAAACAGTCAATTAGTGCTGAGATCATCATTAACATATACCCTACATCAAACCAAAATAACAATAATAACAACATTTGAAATAGAATTCACTTAAAATATGCAGCACTTTGGCAAAAAGAAAGCACCATAAACAATTGTTCTATGTCTCTATAAAGTACAATACCCACCCCACATAAACATGAGCCAACTCTTTAAAACTGTGCTCACAGTTTGGACTAATTGACTGATTATTCGTGCACATCCTTACTCGGAATAATTACATACTGTACATACTGTGCAGAAATCTTGTTTTTGTAGGGATGAAATGAGGATGCATATTCATTTCTCATTTTCTTTTCTTCACATACAACAAGAAGATACAAAGCTTATGTGCACAGCATTAAAAGACACACAAAAAACTGAACTAAATGGGCTCTAAAGGTTAATGTCAGTGTTGAGTTTGACCCCTGAGCTCATGACAAGAATAGGGGTGTAAGAAAATATCGGTTCTGCAATATTTCATTTCACTACACTGTATCAATATTTAAAAGTATTGCATTGAAATTTTAAGGTATTTATTCAAATGCAGATATAGCAGAGGTTCATTCTGTTTGTCTTTTTTGTTTATATTTTATTTATTATTAGCACTGTTTTATTAAATAATGATTTATTTGAAGCATCATAAAAGCACTTTTTACTGTCTGAGAGAGGCAGATGTTAGTTCTTTTGTTGGGATTGTACAAAAATAATGTTACAGTGTTAGTTATGAACTAATAGAACTAATAGATTATGAACATTTGGGCAGGATCTTAAACTGTCGTGTCTGTAAAATGTAATTTAAGTTTTAAGTTTTTACAGAGGAAAGATTTGTAATATAGTATTAGATCCTGTTCTGATCAAATAAAAATGTGTTTAGTATTTGTGCATATTTCTGGTGTAATTCAATTCTTCCAGGAAATACTTATTTATAAAAAGAAACAAACAAAAAAAACAAAAAACAAAAAGTGCCTTGTTAACAGTATCATGATATATCGTGACATATTGTATCGTGATCCAAGTATTGTGATTTGTAACGTATCACCAGATTTTTGCCAAAAACACCCCTAGACAAGAAGCAGCACAAACAATTAGAAAAATCTGACGTGTTGAATGAAACCTGGTATAAAAACATCAGGAAATGAATGCAGTAAATCTCATATTGTCTGAACAAAAGGGTTAATGCTGTACATACATCCCATATATCTAGATTATATCTTAATACAGAGACAATGTAAGTGTGTGATCATTAGAACGTTACTAAACCAACAAACCTAATGTTGGTCTAAGACTTTTTGCACACTACTGTAATTGAAGGTATTTGCATAATTGCATGGTATGATAATGGATGAAACCAGCTGGATCAAAATAACAGGAATGTCATATTTTATCAGCAACAACAATTTATTGGAATCAGCAGAAATGAGAGCCACAGACCTGCCCCGTCCTGCTGTGCCCAATGAGACCTGATTTCAGAAAAAAATAAATAAATTGAGTTGCAGTAAATGATAAAAGACAAATGCTATCCTTTCCACATGTAATGTTGGTCAATTTAAAAAAATCATTTTGTGGTAAAACTGTTAACCTATCAGAATCTGAATGAAAATACATCAATGTAAAGGCTACAAACCAGAAAGTTGTAGAGATGTGAGATGTTTCTGCAGCTTTAACATGACCAGACTGTAGTGATTTTCATCTGTTTTACTACTTTTTCCTCCCGACTCTAAATGGTTGAGGTAAAATGTGCTAATAAGGCAGCAGCCATTTTGGTATCGCATACGACGAGAGATGCAAGCTACTTTTACACAGAGATCCCAGAAAAAAGGCAAGATGGTGATCCTGCGTTTTTTTTCCACCATTGATCGATTTCCACAGCTAAGCCAAAGAGTAACAGAGGTGAGACAGGCTGGACTTTCACACTGTGGACCTGGGTTCTGGAATCAAAGGGGCGGACGCAGCGCAGACCGTATAGTGTGACATATCACTTCTGCGTCGGAAACACGGTGTTGCTAGCCTCTCCAGAGTCTGTTCCACAAATGTTAGCATGGATAGAGTCCTCCGCCTCAAGTGACAACAGCTCGCGGATTTCAGCGTCTCCCCAGTTCGACATCTGGTCGCGTTGATATGTTTGTTTACTGTACACGGCCCGCACGCATTTTTAAATCCCGCGGCTCAGGGTTCGCACACGCAATACGTCATCAAAACGTCACACCTTGATTGTGGAACGAAAGGTGTTCCTTTTACATAGCATTCCAGAATCGTGATTCCATCTTTACCACAGCTCTGTTACTACCTCCAGAGGCGTAACAAAGCTGCAGTAAAGGTGGGACCAAATGATCCCACCATTTCATTTACACACACGTCGTTCCGGAATAAAGATGAAATATTCCCGGAACAGGAGTGCTGTGTAAAAGGGGCTACAGTCGATTCAGCTAAAAGTTAGATGTTTCTTCACCATCTTTACCACAAATTATGACATTCTTGGCTCATAAAATTACCTTTTGAATATTATAAAAACATATGCATAAATGGTGAGAGACAACTTTTTATTTTGTTAATTTTAAAATGTGGTCCACTGTCCATATTTTCTCTAGAGTTAGGTCCCATGGGTCACATAAGGGGCTGAAATCTGCTAATATTACTGATATTGTAGGACAATGAGGGCTTAAAAAATAAAGATTTTCTAGATGTTTTTATTGGTAGTTTAATTAAATGTACTTTAATTGGAGTTTGATGTTCAATTATTCAATTTCTAAAATAACTGTCCGTATTTTTTCATGATATTGGCTGATTAATCGACTTCCTGCTTTTTCTACTCTCAATATTATTTTATCAGCCTTTAAAAAATCCACTCAGTCACTTCTTGTCACTATTTCCAATTTTAGGATTTGACTAAGGCATCATTCTCATTGCACCCCCTTCAGCTTCAGTCGTTTTAACTTCTATTGATGCCTGTCATTATCATCAATCAATTAGTGTGCTTCAGTAATAGCCTTTGTATATTTGGTGGAAGTTAATTATGTCAAATCTGTCTTGCGCGAGGCAAATTGGAATATAAACTGTAAGGCTTATACTGCACTAGTGGCAAAAAATGTTCACAAAATGACAGATCATTAATACAATTACTGCATGACAATTATACTTAGCTAATATTCACAACCCTACAGCAGGGTGGCAATATATTATTGTTGTCATGTAACATTTGACTCTCCTGAATGGCCAGGTATTTTGAACAAAACGGGTAACATTAGTGATGATGCTGAGGAAAAAAAATGCCCTTATCAAACCTCCCCAGTCACATTAATGGCATCTGGAGAGGCTTATGTTCACGGGTGTCACTTCTAGTGACGGTAGGGTCATTACTCTGCTTGGCTTCAATTCTCGGTCATCCCAAAGAGCCAATTATTCCCAGGTTTGACAGATCACTGAGATTGTAAAATACTACGCTGCCTCTTATTCTGCTTGGTAGGGTGTTTCTATTTTGAGCGTCAACACCCTCAGGTATTAATTCTAATGGCAATGGCCTGAACACCAGAGGGAACAAAGTCACTGAAAATTTGATCCACAAACTAAATTGATGTTACAGCTTGAATAACCCCTCGAAGGGCCGGAGGACTAAATGGTAGTGTTTTCTAGAAACAATAAAGGCCATTTAAAGGGGATTTATGATAACACACATAGTCGACAGCAGAGAAGATATAATATAAAGTTTAAATGGTAGGAAAATAAAAACAACAGGCTGTTCTTGAAAAGTGCAATACAAGTACTAACCCTAATGCAGTTTTAATCTGGAAGGCTGCAGCCTGTGAGGATGTTGTGCCACACCACCATAGGATTGACCTGAGGGACCTTCTTTAGCCTCACATAACCACGCCTGAAGGCTGCGAGGCCAGGTTACACCTCAAACCAGATGACAACATTAATCTGGCCACAACAACCCTCCCCTCCATCTGGCAGGATAGTCGAGCAACAGAAGAAAGGAGCGAGGATGCCTCTCACTCCTCAATGAATACTAATCTCTCATCGCCGCCCTGATAAAATCCTGCAGCCACACAGACACACAGATACTGTCCCTTCACGACCACCGCGCTTTTTCATCACCAGCCATTTTAGAAGTAAGTGATCACCAGTAAAGCTTGGCTGCAAACCAATCCAAACCTTTGACACCACAGGAAAAAAATCCTATTTCCTAAAAAAAAAAAAAAAAAGGAAAAACAGGACTATAATTTTCTAGAGCCTTAGTGCAAAACTCATCCGCTGCCATCACACAGCCCATTTCCTACCTGCACTACAAAGTCAAAAGAATAAAGGTTTTACAGACCAGCGGTTTTCATGCATTTTACCCTTGAAAATCAATCTTCCTCTTAGGATAAAAGCAGTTAAAACGCTGATGACTGATGTTTTTTATCCTTATACAGCTTGAAACAAAAGTGTGCTTGCATTTACAATTTGACACCACTTTTCACTTTTCAGCTGTGATGAATTGCAGAAATGCTCTAAAAATTAATTTCAGTTGGTTACGTATTGTTTCCCAGGGGGTGAACAGCAAGATTAATAGGATTTCTTTGTCTGAAACCTCGGTATGAAGGTGATTTTAGTAACTCAAATGCTACTGGAGACCTCCAAGTCTTACAAAGGCGGCGGTGTTTATCTTTATAAGCCCCATCTCTGAAGTTCACTGACTGGTGTCAACTGGAGCAAAGGTTCATTTAAAGAAGGAATGTACCTCATTACAGTGTGCCATTTTCCCAGTGTGCACCTGGTCTAAATCATCACGACCCTCGCCTACGCCTAGGGCACACTCCTCTGAGATGCATCATTTACGGGCTACAATCATCGAGGAAACCTGCGGCTTGTACAGATGCAGAACCTCTGTAAGGTAGTGGATGTGTAATGTAACACTGAGGTTAAACCAAAGAGTAAAGTGACAATCTAATTGGCAGTGGGAAGAGTGGGAAGAGTGGGAAGACTGAAAAGATGACAGCAAAAGTCCAGATTGTCTGATCTTTCCGGTGGCTGTGGACTGGTCACCAGTGGCCACATCATTAGCAGCATGGAGATGGAGTCTGAATGCAGCGGTGATGGAGACGCTACTTGTCGGGCAGGAGGGGCTGTGGCTTTAGCGCTCACTAAATCAGCTGTTGTTTGTGATGATTCAGTGCTCTGAGTCATTCTGTTTCAATACGTTAAATTGCATCCGGGCCTGTCACAAACAGTACATTGCATCACAATGTTGCACTTATTTAAGCTTAACCTAAATAATTCTACATTATTGTTATAATCATCTACATTTACCTGTAAAAACAGTTGCATGAAACTAATACAAGTCTTACGCCCATAACTATCTACAACTGACACTCGTTCTTCAAGTGAAGGCACTTAACTTTTATCAGTAACTTCATCATCTGTATCATTGTCATTTCGTTATATATTCATTCACTAAGATGGTTTTCTATGAAACCTGTGGCTGCAGTTTAACTGGAATTAACTTTCAGCCCTGTCCACACTCATTTTTCTCTTCATTCGGGGCTCTTGTCCACATGTAAATGGTCACAAAAAATGCTTTCCAGAGAAAGTATTTTTTAAAATGTCTGGTTTGTGTGTATCTGTGTGGAGGAAAAATGGAGAGGTTTGAAAGCAAAGGTGTCACACCCCATTTTGTGCTTGTGTATTATTGCTTTGTGTAATGACCCTGCACCTGAAACATCAAATCCTGGTCAATAAATCAGTGTATGACCTGCAGTAGATCAGCACAGATACCTCTGGGAGACCGGCCTTATGGTCGAATCCATGTAAATGTAAAGACCCCAAATCAACACTTACGGTAACTTGAGTTTATCTCGTTGCTGTTCACCTTCATGACAGATTAAAGCCTCTGCATCTGTTGTGTCCAGTATCATCCACAGCGTTAAGTCCAACAGAAATAATGGTTTGTCCATTTAATAGTACTTTTAGTGGTGTGGGCAGACAGAGATATTTTGTAAAACAAAAGAAGAAAATATCCGCTCAGAAAAATATCAGTGGGCATTAGTGATTCGTTCTGAATTCAGTACATCTGATTCTCTATTTTAAAGCGGTGTACGACTTTCATCATATTTTTTTTTATTTGTAAAACCCCAGTGACAGCCTAATTACCACTAATCCATTAGTCTTTCTGTGCTTATGCACCTGAATCACTTCCCTCACAGTGAACAACTTTGAAGACGACTCCATCATAAACACAGTCCGCTTGTTCACATAACAAATCAAAATGTCACTTGAACCTTTTCAGAAATTTTGTCATAAAGTGCATTGTGGGAATGGCAGCCAAGCGGAAGAGGTTTCTCACAGATTCAGCAAGAAAACGAGCCAGATCGCTACAACTTAAAATTACACAGTCCACTAGGGTTGTTTTAAAGAGTGAATATAGTCAGTGGATGGAGGTAAAGGTGACATTTGGGTTCAGCACTCAAGAGACAGCGAAATTGCTACTGCGTGGATTTCCATTCCCACAATGCACTTCGCGACAAAATTCCTGAAAAGGCCACTTCAGTTTGTTATGTAAACAAGTGGACTGTGTTTATGATGGAGTCATCTTTGAAGTTGTTCACCGTGAGGGAAGTGATTCAGGTGTGAAAAGACTGATGGATTAGTGATAATAAGGCTATCACTGGGGATTTACAAATCTGAAAAAAAAAAAAAAAACTGTGATGAAAGTCATACGCTGCTCTAACTTCACACTGTGAGATAAAACTCTCTTAAATATTTCTGATTGACATTCTTAATTACTCAATCAAATTGCTTTCTTGAGCCTCTGAAAGACATACTTACACTGCTGGGACTTAAATCACCCAAGGTTTACTCTAAGTTTCATTTTCTGCAGCTACATTCAATCATCTTTCAATCATCTGCATCTTTTAAGTTTTAAAAGTATCTCAGTTAAATAACTCAATTCCCTTCCTGACAATCACGATCGTGCTTATCGACGCCTACCACGCTGTATTTTCCACCTGTCACATCTGTCACCACATTTAACAAGAAGAGCTCATTTTAAGCATTTCATATTTGAACAGGTTATTAACAACCTATCATTTAGCATCTGATTACCACTGCATAAAACATGAATATCTGCTCAGATAAGGAGAATTCATCCTCAAGGGGTTTGTTGAAGAGCTTCACATGAAGACAAGTTTTTGTTTTTTTTGTAGATGATTGGCAGGCCTAGTTTTAGTTTTGCTTCTGGTCTTTTTTTTACAGATCAGTACCCACACCAGCTGAAGTTTGCTGCAGATAAGGCATACAGTTAACGGCACTGTACTTTTAAGTTTGCTCTAAGAGAAAAAACACGCTGGCAGCTGTGTGGTTGTAGAGGGTCACTGCTGCTGCAAGAAGGATGAAAAACCAGCCCCTGCATGTCTGTGATGATTAAGGAATCTGGACTCCTTTTTTTATTTTCATGTCATACATATATATGTTGAATCCTGGGAGAATGAAAACAGTACATCTATCTACAGCGAGATGGGTTATTTGGTCGACATGACATTCTACAAATGATCTACTATAGTCACACATATAATTATGATGAGTACCATGATTGTCTATTCTTATTGCCTTCAAGCGTCAACTCTAGTACAAGTCTAATAAAGAGTTCAATTATACACATATACCTAATGAAGAGAAGACATTAACTGACAGAATTGTGAAACATATAAAATTAATTATATATATTTTTGCCTTCTCTTAATAAAAACTGAACATGGCTGATATTAAATGACTTCAACCCCCATCAGTGAAATATTCAGTGAAGTCCAAATAAACCAAAATACTATACATAACCAGACCCTGAACCAGCAGCTTCTGAAACCACAAGACCAGAACCAGACCCTGAACCAGCAGCTTCTGAAACCGCAAGACCAGAACCAGACCCTGAACCAGCAGCCTCTGAAACCACAAGACCAGAACTAAACCCTGAACCAACAGCCTCCGAAACCGCAAGACCAGAACCAGACCCTGAACCAACAGCCTCCGAAACTGCAAGACCAGAACCAGACCCTGAACCAACAGCCTCCGAAACCGCAAGACCAGAACCAGACCCTGAACCAGCAGCTTCTGAAACCGCAAGAGCAGAACCAGATGCACTGTGTTTATGGAGGTAAATATGGAGGCATCTCGTCTCAGCGTGTTGTTATTGTTTTCTCGCCGCTCCTCTTCCTGGGACACAGAATTGTGACGTTTGTCACATTTCAATGAAGTAAAGGTTGGATAAATGCAACCTGGCTGTTCAGACTGAAGTCGCGTTAAAAAATATCAGATATGTATCAAATTTAGGACCACATATGAAAGTGGCCTGGGTCGGATTTGAAAAAAATCGGATTTGTGCTGTTCAAACTGTCTTTAACAGATCGGATACAGGTCACATATGGGCAAAAAAATCGGATTTGGGCCACATTTGCCTGCAGTCTGAATGTAGCCTTAATTACCCTGGTAATGAAGACGCTGTGTCTGTCTGATACTGTGGAAAATCATGAATACGTCAATAGTGAAATGAAGTAATTTGACATTTTAATACAAACAACAGGTTGCAAACATGCTCTGGTTTCTCATCTAGTCTTATAAGTAAATTTTAGCACAATTTGTAAAAAACTTATTGAGGAAATGTTAAAATAAAAGGGAAAAATCTGATAGTGAACCACGCCCCATGGATACAGTAAAACTCACTATGCTAAACATACAAGTGCATGCATTTATGAGAATTGCAAATTAGCATAATTAAAAGACCAGTGCACCATATAAGGCTACAAGTCCTGCCCCATGTGTCAGGAAGTAAAAAGAAGACACTGACACTGCTGGTCTTTAAGTCATGAAATCCAAAATCAGCAAATGACAAAGTAAAAAATGAAGCAGTGTCACTTAGTGTTATATGACCTGAAGCGATCAGAAAACATGAATATAAGGTTACAGCGTCAGTGACATGACATCAGAGTGGCGCTGACGTGACAGAAGTAAAGAGGAAGCAGTCATAAAAAAAGATCCGACTGAAACAAAGAGCTTTGTGACCAACATGAAGGGGGTTAAAGAAACACGATAGCGATTAATATTAGCCTATAGCTTACTGTATGTGATGGAAATGATCCTACATACCTCTATTTGACCTCTATTTATTCCTATGAGTAAGCTGAAATATTCCTGTAAAGATAAAAAAAAATAAAATCTCAAACTACAGAGATCATCATAGTCAGTACCTAAACAATTCTAAATACCTGTTTTTCTTGAGCAACAGCTTTAAAATTGATGATCGGTTTAAGTCCAAATTCTCTAAATCAAGCTTTTTCACATGTGAATATTGTCTGAATAAACTGATTACCTTTGGCTTGTGGATAAAACTAGACATTTGAAGGCATCATGTTGGGTTTTGAGAACACAACGATTGACATTTTTCACCATTTTACAGCGCAAACAATTAATAGATTAATTGATAAATCAATAAATTAAGCTTCTTTGATTTAGATGAACTGTTTTAGTTCCACTGTACTCACAAAGAGGCTTTACCTACATCTGAAAAACACAACAAAACCATGGCAGCATGACCTGAAATAATAAAACAACCTTCAGATTCCCCAAATTTCTTATGATACCCTAATGGCCCCCCGCGTAAAGTAATGTTACAGGTTCTTCTTCGACCAAACGTGTGTTTCCGAAGACATAATATGAATCTCATCCAAGAACAAGGGCGTGTTCTCTGCCCAGCACAGCCCTGTATTATTTAGTGTTTACTATTGTTTCTTATGACATGTACAATTCATGTTGCGATCCTACAGACGAGTGCACAACATCAGCTCTACACAAAGTCCAACTCTAAAAATAAAGAGGAGGGTTATGATGGTGCATTCATGAAGCAGTAGAAATGAGTTTCGGTTTTTGTTTCTGATACATTTCAATTAAACTGCAGTAATAATGAACCAAAACTGAGGCTAATGTGGTCAAGGTGGCTAATTCTGAGTTCTAAGAGTTACAATAAATGAGTATGTCAGTGTGTGAGTTTTCTACTTTAATGGTGAAATCATTCCTCACTCCTAAAAACACTCATGGTTGAGGAAGATTAAAGAGAAAAGTGCTGTTGATGCAGGTCATTAAAGCAGGGAAGTAAACATCAAAGTGAGCCGTTCAGAAAGCAAAATTCTAATAGGTATGGGAACATACTGAACACAGTATTTTTAAAATTACTTTATTCTAAGATGAGGAAACTTTCAGTGGTCAGCAGAACACGAACTAACAGAACGCAACATCCGCCCATTAACCAATCTGATGAATGAAATAAGAAAACTATTTCATGCAGCAATGCTAGTTTTTGTGAGTTGCATCTCTGCAAATGTCAAGGTTTGAAGCATTCTTTTGTTTATTCAGTGAACTAAATATAGGGTTTTGGATTGGTGGTTCTGTCAAAAAGAGAATTTGGGCTGAAGGACTGGCCACAAGATCAGATCTAAGGACTACAAATGTAAATTAGCATTTTCGCTATCATAATATCTGATGTTGTTCAATACAGATTTCATTAATGTGCACTGTCCCCACCAAATAAACTGATAATTGAATCTTAATAGTCTTAACCTGTATGGTTGGCTTTTTGCTGTTTTGGTTTCAGTAGAACTCAAACAGGACACTGACTGGAATCACTTTAAACTGAATTTCACATTATTATTTTTTAAGACTAACCTTTATTATTTCTCCGTATCTATCGTGCATGCCGATATGCAACACACACTGAAACTGACCCTCTGCCTTTAACCCATCGCTAACTGGGGACTAGGAACTGTGGGCTACCGTGTCACGCAACTGGGAAGCAAGTGTTAAGTGACTTGCTCAAAGGCACATCAACCAACAATTTCTCTGCGGTATTGAACCAGTGACCCTTCTGTCACAAGCTACTTCTCCAACCTTCTAGGCCACAGCTGCCCTCAAAAAAGAGGGCATGTCATGACGTAAATAACCCACTTTTTCTTATTCTATTGTACTTTATCATAAATCTGTCTGTACTTTGGACTGCTTTGATTGTATGCATTTTGCACCATTTGCATGTTCTCTTTTATGTACTTTAAAAGCTCTGCAAATTAGCCTTGTAAATAAATTATTTGGTCTGTGGCAATACTCTATACTACATACAGTGCTTGTCCCTATGCAAATACACAAAATAAATATAATAGAAACCAAAATCCATTCATGCAGAAAATAATTTACACGCAATTTTGGACTAACATTATTATAATATTGATAATATGTACATGAAGTACTAGTCAACATGTTCCCATATATGCATCTGCCTCAATGTTTCCATTAATTACCTCGACTAACTCCTTTTTCCCCAGTGGAGTTTTGTAAATAATCACGTTTTCACTGCAACTTAAACCCAAAGCATCTCTGTAAATTTAACTCAGACCCGCAGCTGACAGACTTACGAAAATTCTTCATCATTATTTCCTCAAGAGCAGCAAAACATCACGTTACCCAAACTCTGAAAGTTAATGCAGACTATGCGCTAACACTTCAGAGCAGAGCGACGATAAAGTCTCTTTACAAATGAACAGAAATACACTCATTAGCCAAGTAACCTGTGCTAGTGACAGTACCAATGTGGTAGTGTGACACCTATGTGCACCATTCTCTATAAAATACCATAATTACACAGATAAACAGGCCAATTAAAATGAACATCAGCTAAAAAGGAAAGTTTTGGCAGCACTGATCCTGTTTTTTGACACAATCTATTCGATCCCTCAGAAAAGTAGATCAAGATCAAAAATATTGAGATCACCTAGACTTATGTCAACATTTTATCAAACACCCCTTATTTTGTTGGGGGTGAATTCAACATTAGATATGAGATGTGGGAAAAATAAGAAAAAAAACTGCATATCATGTTTATGTTTCTACGAATGCGACTAAAACAGCTTTAATGTTAAACTGACCGCAAAGAACGTAATGAAAATATCATCGTGGTAATCTTATCCCCACTCAAATGACTTCAAATACTGAATGACATTGACAGAATACAGTGTTTGATGGTTTTAAATAATAAGCAAACTCAATTTTTCAGTAAAAAAACTGCATTATTTGCATTTTAGGCTGTCAGATTTGAGGTAAAATTAAACATTATATTGCATTATATACATACAAAACCTAAACATTGACAGAATATAGTGTTTGATGGTTGTAAATAATGAGCAAACTCTGTGTTTCAGTAAAAATTTGCATTATTTGTACTTTATGCAGTCAGATTTTAGGTCAAATTAAACATGATATTGCATGATACACATACAAAACCTAAAAAAAACAGCCTTCTTTTGAACTAAAATATAACATACAGATTAAATGACCATCTATTGATCCCACAGATAAATAAATCTATGGTTCAAAGCTGTGACAAAATAAAGAATCTTAACTTACAGCTTCACTCATCTGACTTAAACACAACTGTTTTTGCTCTACAACAGCAACAGAGAGAAACTTTAATAAACATGTACTGTGGCTGAGTGTGAAAATATGTGCTGTGTCGATGTTAACGCACTCTCACATCCATCAAACTCAACACGCTGTGATGAATTTGATCACCTGCCTCAGAGTCACATTAGCTCAATGAGTCGGCACGCAGCGCTCCGATCAACACCTGTCAGCCTCAACTACTGTAAATGTCAATGAAAATCGGCACAAGCAAACGCTGACGACTTGATGTACCGATACACCGCTTTCATTCTCAAGTCAAACACACAGCAGCAGCAGCAGCAGCGAGAAGGAACACACAAAATACGCCGTCTCCTTTATTGTGTAGCCAATTAATTTGACCTAGTTTTATATGAGAGAAACCTTTCGTTAACACTGGCTCGCTCTGCCTCCAATCAGCGTCTCTACCCTCCACGGGGGTCTTCTGTATGCTCAGTCCACGCAGAATAGGCTGCGGTCAATTAGGCTCCCTCATCCAACGCCCACACCAAGGTATGTGTCAGCCTAACAAATGCAATTGTGCATGAAACTGGTGGCAGTTCACCAGTTTGAGCCAGCAGAGACAAAGACAGCTCAATGAAGGGAAGACACATAGCAGCTTGTTTTCTCAGCAGTTGTTGTTGTTACTGGCGAAAGGAAAGAATGATGGCTAACATACACTTTCACTGATTTTTACCTAATTAGAAGAAAGACAGGCTCGGTCATTTGGGGAAAAGACTGTGGCAGACATATGTTTTTAAGATGCCAGCTTTGATGAGAATACAAATTGCTGCACACTATTGAGGCTGAAGTCAGCACATCCTAAAACTGAACAGTAAACTATGTAATTGTACTTTTCATTAATGCAGAAAAATGAAAACTAGCTACTGAGGAAAACCAGATAATTGCAGACCCAAGAGGTAAGCTGAAGACGTGGGGTATCTGTATTCATTCATTACCGTCGGAAAGGAGAAGTCGCAGAACTATCTACTGGTTTCTTATATAAATAGATTCCAATGTGTGCCTTGCAAAAACCACAAAGTCATGAAAAAAGATACCTGTGTTATAAGAATACATTTCCAGACTGAGATGAAAAGTATTCTGTATGGCCATTTCAACATACCAACTATTTCCCTCTTACGTTTTCTTGATTTGTCTCTGTTACGACCTGCCGGCAGCGTAACCACAACATCATCCCTATTCATGTTTATAAGTTGTATAAGACAGAAATGCATCATAAAGGTGCGGCATTCCCATCTTGAGCTGACTGACCTATGTGATCATACTATAATTAGATAGATTTAACTTTAATGTTTAACTTTAATGTCATCGTGTAACAAGATCTTACATCATGATGGATTAATATGATATATTTTTCACAGGGATCGTACAAATTGTATTAGTAAAAAGTAACAACAGTCCTCAGCTAACATTTCCTTCATGCTTTATGTTATTGGTTTGTAATACTATCACAGGTCACCAGGTGCTAGGGATGGGAATCGAGAACCGGTTCCCAGCAGTTCAATTCCTTGGAATCGTTTGCTTGCCAGCTTAACAATCCTGTTTATCGATTCCACCTTCATTGTGCACGCGTGATGATGTCGCACGTACGCTGCATTGTTCTGGTTTAGAATGTAGCCAACATGGTGTCGAGGCAGAAACGCTCCTAACTATGGTTATATTTAATGTGAAAAGATGACACCAGGGCTACTTCTAACACTTGCAAAGCTTCCATTTCTTCAAAGGGGGAAAATACCTCTAATTTGCTCAAACATTTGTCCACACACACGCGTCATCCGGGCCTAGTTCTAGGGGGGGCAACAAACGTCCTGCCCCCTAAAATAAAAGTTTCCGAAGGTAGGGAAAAGGAAAATGAGGTGCACAACAGTGGGAGACATAGAGGAATTAGTATAGCGTCTTAAGTTTCACTTTCCCTTTGTATGGCCATATGGTAGACCCCCCCCAAACCAGGCCCAGCGTCATCTCTTATTATTATTTGTACATACTGTATAGGTTATATTTTCTGTGCAGAGATGGAAATATAAAAGACAGTTAATGTAAACAAGCCCATTTCTACTCTTTTATTCCCTCACCCAATGACAAGATAAGAGAATTGACAAGGAATCAGATTGATAAGCAAAATCGATAATGGAATCATTAAATTCTTATCAATTCCCATCGCCACCAAGCACTGAGTTTATTTCAGTCCATTTATAGTGATACTTTAGGTAATGTCTTGACTTCTGTGTTCAAGTTGAGTTTGCAGGCCCACTCTAACATACTGTTTTGCTGCTGAAGAAGAAATAATGATGAAAAATAACCTTAGGTCCATAAACTGTGGGCCTGAATTATGCCACTGTGACAACAAGCGCTTCTTAAAATCTACTTTCACCAAAGGGCATCAACATTTTTTATTTTTCTTAAAACTCCAGCAGTACAAATTAGGCTTCTACAAGCTACACAATTAATGCAAACACTGCACACATATTGTATTAACATAAAATTGTTGACTAGTGTTTACTTTATCGGGATATTGTAATAATGTTGGTCCAAAATCATGTAAGAAACGTTTCCAGTCCAATAACAACAAAAAGCCATCACACAAACTATGCCTCTAGACACCAGAAGAAACTCATTTGATTATTCTGTACCTGCATTTTAAGAGGTGAGAAATCTGTGATTCAGATTGAGTATCATGGTTCTCCTTCAAAAGATTGATATGTGATCTTTTGGCCAGATCCCTGTGTCTTAAACATGACCTTAAATGTTAAACCAACCTTGGAAAAGTTACATCCAGACACTACTGGATAATCAAGTTTACTTCTTTATATAACTCTAAAACTGCTGGCGAGCATCATCTAAACATATTTAATAACTTTTAAATAGGGGCGTAACAGTACAGAAAAATTTCAGTTCAGTACATTTTCAGAACAGGGGTCTTTAGTTCGATAAATTTTCGATATGTTTTCAGTACAGTGAAGGAGACCAGTGAAGGGGGAGTTCAGGGGGGTACACTCCATAACTACCAAAAACTGAAACGGAAACTTTACACACTTCGAACATCCAACCCAGCTTCTGTGCCTCTGTTATGTTCTCTGTTCTTATGTTTACCCCCCTTTATCGGCACCCCAGCCTCAGAATAAGGTGTGCACCACTGCAGAATGTATATAGGGGAAACCCTGCACATGGGTTCTGCTTACAGCCACCCTGCTCACAGTGTGTGCAATCTGCTTCAAGGTTCGTGTGGAAACTTATGTCGAGTGTTTGTGTTCTTCACATAGGTTACATGTATTCCTTTGGTACACCTTCGTATTGTAACGAACGCCGTGAAGCCAAACGGTTCGGTACAAATGAGTGCACTATTACACCCCTACTGTTGAATAATTAATCTTATCAATACATGTAAATAATTCAGGTAAAATGCAGTTTCTCAGCTTTTCATCGTCATCAGATATAATCCATTTGGATGTTCAGAGGCTCCGTAGTGAACATGGAAACACCGTCAACTTCTAGAACATTTATTCACCAGTAAAACGCATGTAGCTTGACAGATGACAGTGGTTGTAGATGCTTGTTTTTATGTGCAATTAATGATATATTTTGCTGAAAAAGTCACTTTTTCTTAAGTTTCGTCTGTTTTGATATAGTAATTTTTGAATTTATTTAAAGCTTTTATGAACACCTTCCTGATCAGCTGATTAAATATGAGAAAATACCTGACATTAACAGAAAAATACAAAAACATTATGATGACAAAACACTTAGGAAAGTGTAAATGTAGAGAAACATTCATTTGGAATGTCTAAACAGCTTAAACAGTAAGCAGTATTCTGGCAGTGTGCTTTATTTACCCATCATATACTGTGGTATTCTTGTCTCTGACTTTGAGTACTATTTGATATCTTCCAGATCTCTGGATAACTGAGACTCTTTATTGCCACACGTTGGTAGCTGCTGAGGCCAGCCGAAGGGAATCTTTTACGCTCATAGTTAATTTTCATGCAGCACCCTGCCGGGAACGCTGTTTGTTCCAATGCCTGACCACGACCGTCTAATTTCTTGTTTAGTTAATCATGCGATACATAATCAGAATTACCCTAAGCTCTGTGAGTTATTCTGTGAAAAGGGATATAGCTGGCTCACAAACATCAGCTTACACCAGCGCCAAGTGGCTCCCATCTCATTACAAACCAGCCGTCACTGAACACAATCGGCTGAGGACATGACAATATTTTAATAGCCTGGCCAAACAGAAAGGCATTTTACAAGAGGGGCTGTCACTGACACGCTAACCTTAGCCAAGTCACCTTGTCACTGTCCTCAGGCCTATTTGAGTAATCACAATGCAATCAGCTGCCAGTGTGTTTTAGCATGGGAATACTGGGAAATAATAAAACCATGCTAGTTTCTGCTGTCATTCTATTCTTGAAAATGTCCGGCATCTACAATAAATCATCTTGTGTCACATCATGAAATGACGCCTGCAGGCAGCAGATTTATTTTACCATTTAGTGGCCAATTAGTTACATGTCTTTTCATGTAGAACCAACATGGCACCCTGTTTTCTCAATAACAACTGCTGAGTCTGTTTTGCTCATTTAAAGGCACGTTAGACAGACAGACGATGATTTAGCGGCGCTGTTTCCTGATTCACTAATTCTTGAGTTGTTGACAGGCATGAATGGTTTTTGACAGGCTTGGCTGCTGTCAGATATGTAAAGAGAAAATCCATTGAGATACTGACAAATACGTCTGATCATCAACAAGGCTTGTTTGTTGTTGATGTGCAAACTGAATACATGCATTTGTGTAATGTAGATGAACAGAAAATCAAACCTAAGTGAGTAACACGTAGAAATCTATACAAAAAAAATCTTTTTTTAGTTACGTGTTCTTGCAATGCATCTCCTAAACAGCTTTAGCATTCACATATAGGTTTGTAGATGGATCTAATGTTCCTTTTTTGTGTTCCTCTTCAGCGAATCCTCAGTTTGAACCAAATAAATCTTGACATAAAGACACAAGCTGTAACAATCTCTGATTTCCACACCGGAGGAAAGCCAACATCTGGTAAGGAATGATGCAGCAGCACAGTTGACAGTTACAAGATTGGCCAAGTCAAACAAGCCTTAAGGGATTTCTAAGAGTGCAGTCACAGAGGTACCGAATGCAGCGCATGTTGATAACAACAAGGAAAATTAATAGTATTGAATGCTTGTGTCAGTATTTCTACATACCTCTTTTTTTGTAGGACTCATACATTAAAAAAAAACAAAAAAAAAACTACAGCATTCAGTGAAATATTTAAGATGTGCACTTTTATTCAAAACATCCTGCTGTCAGATGAGTATATAATTCATTTTTTGTCACCGTGTTCGACCCCTAACCATCCAGTAGCAGGATAGTTATGATTAAACTTCCTACTTGACCCCTGTCCTAAATATGACAGCTGGGATTTCCTGGGCAGAATGTTAAAACAACAGCCCACTCTTTCAGGTAGACAAGAGCTTTTACGTTATTTTTAACCTCACAGGGGACAATAACCTTCAAAAAAAAAGCAAAAAGCAACAACATTTGACTTCCTTGAAATTCATTTCAGAGCATTCAACCATGCAACAACATTATGCCCTCTTAAGATGAGAGGAGTGCTCAGTGCTTAAAAGGGGACCTCTGGTTAAAACACAAGCAGCAGCCACAGTGGAGTTCACAGCAATAAAAATTACATATTCCATGTCAGTACGTTTGTGTCAATTCTTTTTTTTTTTCCATCCTTTGAGAACTGTTTTTCCGGGTCCATGAGATAAATTTTGGCACATGAGTTTGATAAAAGCATCTTAAAACTACTTAGAACTATTTTACTCCATGTTTTAAACGCATTTACTGATTAAAAGTGCGCAGCTTGAGTTAAAGGTCATCCATTTACAGTGAATAGTTCTGAGGTTTCTTCTGAATTCGCCCTGTGCCGCTTTAAAGAAGAATATTATCATTTACACTCAAAAGTAGAGTTTAACAACAGTGAATGCAGCCTTATCTATGAAAAAGATCCAACTAATTAAACTTAAAAGAAATGCATGGTTGTCATCCACTGGAGCTCCATGTAAACACTTGCGCTCTGAGTAGCGCAACTAACCCTTTAATCCCGCAGAGTAGATTAATGATTTTACCTTGAATAATCCATATTAACATCAGTATGGCTCGTAGTGTCTTTATCTCCATGGCGCAACATCCACCGTCTGCTCCAGCAGGATCCA
This sequence comes from Apogon hyalosoma, assembly GCA_037367295.1. NCBI lineage: Eukaryota > Metazoa > Chordata > Actinopteri > Kurtiformes > Apogonidae > Apogon > Apogon hyalosoma. Next base: position 26,908,941 of record JAPQRP010000006.1, on the reverse strand, counting down.
CCGACAGCAGCTTCAAAGTTGCCACCAAACACCCCCAAACTGCTGCTGCTGCCACTTCTCCACGTGCTTTAATTGTCTTCAGGTAGCAATTAACTGCGCGCAACGGAAACCGGGTCTGCAAACGGAGCTCTGTCTCCTCTTTCCATCCCGTGGAGAAACTGCGGCTGACATGGCAGAGCTCACCCGGCTGGCTCCGCTCCACTTTACTTTAAAGACACTGACAGAGCATCCAAGGCGTCTGTGGCTGTTTTGTTTTCCGCGCACCACAGCCGGCTCTCCGTCTGCACTTGGCTGTGTCGCGCCTCGTCCAGCGCGCACGCATCTGAAGGAGCTTACTTCACCTGCCTGAGCTGCTCCGTGACGCCCCCTGGCACCGGAGCAGCTCAGCCTCCCTTTGCGACAGCATCAAGAGCGCCTCACGCGCCGGCGAAGCGCGTCAGTGTGCGGCACTTGACTTATTCCGTGCCCTTTTATCATCTGTGCATCATTTGAAATAAGCAGATCTCGGTTGGTGCTTCACTGGAGCATCATGTGTTTTCGTCCAAATTCTCTTGGATGAGTATTGACAGAACTCAGCAAGAAAGAATGCAACACTGGTGGTAACACAACAGACACACACACAACTTCACCCATAGTTATACATCATTAAAATGCGTTTGCACCACACTTCACCACTTTTTTTCCCCATACATGCACATGCATCATTGAAATAAATGTATTTGCAGCAGATCTAGGCTACTACTTGACTGGTTTCCAAATATTTATTTACTCATTTTTTTTACTTAAGACAAAATAAAACATGCAACTTTTTTTTTTTTTCTTTTTTGCCTGTGTTCTTTCAAGAGTGTTTTGTATGCAACCGAGCTATTGTGACCAAGTAATTTCCCTTGTAGATCCATAAAGTTTGTCGAAGTCCAAGCCTAACAATGGTGGCAACTCAGTGGTTGTACATAAATGTACCCATTGATACACATGCACCATTAAAATGAATAATGATAATAATAATAATAATAAATGTTATTTATAAGTACCTTTCGGGACATCCAAGGACACTGTACAGCAGAGGATAAAACAGACAGTGCATAAAATACAAAGAAGTTAAGAAATAGATAAAAGAGTAATTACAATATGTAGAAATGGAGAGGTGCAGTACAAGATAAAAAAAAATGGAGAGTGAAACTTATGGTGGGTAAGCTATGCATTTACAGCAGACCCAGGCAGTAACTGAGTAGAGTAGTATGGAGGTTAGTTTCCAAATTCTATTTACTGTTTTTTTTATGTCAAGTAGATACAAATGCAAAAATCAAATACAATACTGGTTGTGACACAGTAGACTGCTTGTACATAAATTCACCCATAGAAACACGTGCACCATTGAAATTTGCAGCAGATCTATGCTAATATTTGACTGGAGCAATATGGAGTGTCCCCCCCCCCCAACACACACACACAGAGTTCTGTTTACAGAATAGAAAAATGGAAAAACATGCAAAAGTGGTGGGAACACAACAGGCTGGCTACACACAAATTCACCCATGTGCATCATTAAAATACATCCATTTGCAGTAGACCTTCACTGGAGCATTATGAAGCCCCCCCCAAAAAAAATTTCTAATGACTCATTTTTGACAGATAGAATGGGGGAAAAAACGACAAATGCAACACTGGTGGAAACACAACAGATGATCTGCACATAAATTCACTCCTAATTACACATGCTCCATTGAAATAGATGCATTTTCAGTAAACCTTGGCTACTACTTGACTAGACCATCAAGGACAGTTTTTTCAGGATTCTCTTCTGTTTTAATGATTTTTAATATAAGGTAGAGAAATACAAATATAAAAGGGGAGGGCAACAGATGAGCTGCACATAAATTCACTCCTAATTACTCATGCTCCATTGAAATAAATGCATTTTCAGTAAACCTTGGCTACTACTTGACTGGAGCATCAAGGAGATTTTTTTTTTTCAGCATTCTCTTTGCTGATTTTTTACATAAAATGAAGAACTGCAAAAACCAAAAAGGAACACAACACTGGTGGTAACACAGTAACTGATTATTCATAAATGCATAGGAACACATGCACCATTAAAATAAAAACATTTGTAGCAAATCTTGGCTACTACTCAACTGGACCACTATGGAGCTTTTTTCCTAATTATATTTAATGATTTTTTAAATAAGGTAGAGAAATGTAAAAGCAAAAAATGGTGTTAACACAACAGACTGGCTGTACATAATTCACCCATACACCATTGAAATGGATGCATTTGCAGTAGACACAGGCTACTACTCAAATGGAGCATTATGGAGCTGTTTTCCTAATTCTGTTTAATCATTTTAAATATAAGGATATATACAAATATAAAAGAGGAGTGTAATACTGATGGAAACACAACAGATGAGCTGCACATAAAGTCACTCATAATTACACATGCTCCATTGAAATAGACGCATGTTCATTAACCCATAAAGACCCAAACAGCCACTGACAACTGAAACCATCAGCTGATCGGAACTGTTTAATACCTGTTGATCCACTAATCCTATCAATACTTGTAAATAATTGTTAGGAAATACAGTTTGTCATCTTTTCATGGTCATCAGATATGACCCATTTGGAAGTTCAGAGGCTCCGTAGTCACCATGGAAACACTGTCATCCTCTACAACATTGATTCACCAGTAAAACCCATGGAGTTGGATCAATGACAGTGGATGGACACACTGGGTTTATGTTCAGTAATTGATAGATTTGACTGAAAAAGTCACTATTTCTTCAGCTTTCACTGTTTTAATGTAATAACTCTCAACTTTAATCTGAGCTTTTGTGAACATTCACATGATCGGTAAATTAAATGGAGGAAAATATCAGATTTTCACTGAAAAAGCGCAAATACAGAGGAAAATATTGCAATAAATGTTAATAAACCACTTAAGAAAAGTTAGAGACAAAAATTGATTTGGGGACAGTCACAAAAAAAAAAAACAAAAAAAAAAAAACACTGGGTCTTTATGAGTTAAACCTTGGCTAAAACTCAACTTGGGGTATCAAGAAATGTTTTTTTTCCAGATTCTCTTTGCTGGTTTTGGTCAAAAAAGAAAAAAAAAAAAAAAAAGAAGAAGAAAGAACACAATACTGGTAGTAACACAACAAATTGTACATAATTTCACTCATTGATATGCATGCATCATTGAAATGATACAGTTGCAGCAGACCTTTATGGAGTTGTTTTTTTTATTGTCTTTACTTACCTTTTTTAGATGTATAAATGCAAAACAGTGTTTTTCTGGTGGTAACACAACCTACATCTTATAAGGTTTTGATGCATTACACTGTGGCACATTTAGGACTTTAAACGCTTATTTTATTTTCCAAAACAGCAGACAAACCACATCCTCTGAAATAGTCCCTTTCAGTTCAACACTGTGAATCTAATTTTATGGAGTTTATTGATACGCATTTCCCCACTACATTTATTTTACAGCTGCAGTTACTTAGAAGATTAAAGATAGTGATGCTTTCCACTTGAAACATCTATACTTCAATCAGTAAAAGTGGGGCATAAATTAAGAATAGATAAAAAATAAAATTACCATTACTTCATACAGTTCAGAAATTAAAATTCTTACATGTATTGTAGTTTCATGATTCCTTTACCAAACAGGAATACTTTAAAGTATTCATGTTTTGTAAAGCCTGTTTAACTCGGATTAGAAGTGAGAGCTGCTTCAAAAGGAAATTAACAACAGCCATTATTCAGAAAGAAATCAGTTTAGATATATGACAATAATAGAAAGTTATTTCATATGAACTAATATAACTATATCAAGTATAAATTACTCCTTGTGATGAAGAAAATGCTTTTCGGCATTTATTAATGTGATACTAAATGTATGTTGTATCATTTCAAAATATCAACATTCACTATCAAGTTAGTTTATTTATTATTGGTTATTGCCAATAATGAAATGTTAAAATGTCTTTTTTTTTTTTTAACTAAATGATGTTTTATTTCTTTTTTTGTGTATGTGGACTACAAGAACAATAATTGTTAGTGCAGTAATAACTGATGGGGATCATAAGAAAATTCAAAACATGCATGATGAATAAAACATTAAATCCAGAGCACATAATTTATATACCTGTTTCCTTTCCCTTGGCTGCTGCACTTTGTAGATCTGCCAACTCTAGCTTTTTTGCAATAAAAACTACATATTCAGCATATAAACACAGATTTTTTTTGTTGGCATAAAGTTGCAATAATTTATTTTGTCCACATTTACATTTACAGATTGTATAAGTCAACTAGCAAACAGTTAATGAAATAGGCCACGTATGGAGCAAAATTAGATATAGCGTGAGTCGTGTTCCTATCTTGTATTGATCATGAACTTCTCTTTTGTCTCTGACTTGCAGACGTCGAGAGAAATACATATCAGGTTGTTCGGCTGTTTAATGTCTCCAAATGCTGTGTCTGTCTTTGGTTTGGTTCTGAGCAGGTATTTCATGAAAACAGTAAAAAAAAAAAAAGCTAAACAAAATTACAGTTCTATTAATTAGCTGTGGCAGATTTGTGCCAATTCTTAAATTATGCCAAATGGTGAATAGATGAATGGTAAACAGTCTGTTCAAGGGGGCAGAGGCTGTTAATTTCCATTTATTTTTTTTCCTAATGTATGTATGCCTTCAGCTCTGCCAAACTGTAGTTTAAACACCTTCAATTACTGTAATATATTATCTGCCTTCTTACTCTGTTATTATGGCAAAAGGGTGAACAAACCATCCCCACTTTTACAAACAAAAACAATGAGCTATGAACAAATAACACACCAGAAAGGCCTGTAATAGGTTATTCACTCTGGAATCTCTCTTACCATAAAAACAAACACTTTATTCCACCCTGATATACACTTAAGTCTATATAACTGTAAAGTCAGCTCAATTATCTTTCTGTATTTGATGTATTACAAAGTCTAATTCAGAGAGAATCAAGTGCACAGGTTGAAATCTCACAGGAAAACACGACCACTTATACAAGAGAACAAGAGCTGCTCTGGGATTTTACATTGTAATGTAAGTCTGAGGTTCCGTCTCAGCTCACAATAAATGGGTCGTCAGGTGAAATATTAATGCAGGTGGGTCGATGTGTTGTATTTTTAATGAAATATAATGGATTTATTACATGATATTAAGCTTCACATGTTTTCTTAGAACATAGGCCTTACATCAGTAAGAGGTTCACAATTAAACGCATGATGCTGTGTTTCATTCAGCCGCCTCCTTTCGGATCCGAGCAGCCTGTGTACGCTGTTTTGCTTTGTTTTTTATCTGCTTCAATAGAGTTACAGCCTGACAGGCAGTTACACTACTTACTTATTTATGTTGTCCTCATATTGTGCATCTTGCTGTCCCTTGTCTTCTTCGATTGTTGTCGGATTTAAAAGGTTATATCTGGCTGGGTTTCCACTGAAATCACTGGGCCGAAGCTGCCTATTTCAATCATAAGCAAGAATTTGTAACGGTATGACAATCTTTTTGACAAGAAATACGTTAAATATGTTAAAAGTTGTCACGGTTTTTGTGTATATTTTAGTGGATGTGACAAGAAATGAGTAAATCTCAAACACTTGTACATTAGAAAATTCAATGTCAGTGTGACCAGCATGTGTGAATAATTGATTGCTTGCGCCAAGTGTGAAAGAAGTGCTGATATGAAACTGCACAGCTTGCATGTTCAGGGTTTTTGACCCTGTTTCCTCCTCAATAAGTTGCATTTTCCAAAGGCAAGGTAGATTTTTAGAAATTAATTCAGCAAAAAGAAAAATCGTTGAAGGCCGGTTCACCACCTGCGCCTCTGTGCGGCACACACACATGAAAAACGACCACACAAAGCACTGACAAGGACAAAATCTAATCTCCACTGGAATTTTACTTGAGATAATTCTTTTCTTTTGGTAGGTTTGCTCAGTATCTCCTTGGCTTGTGCCAGTTTCTGTGGCTATCTATATAAAGGAAAACACTCCATAGAGGATCGTGAATATGTCTTTTGTTGAAGCTGGCAGAGATGATGTTATCTGGTCTACAGATAGAAGATGAGTTCAGCCTTGATGGTTCACTTCTAAGTTGCATGAATGGCCATCTTTGTGTTGACCATTTCCTACTTGTTTCACTTCTACTGCATTTCACAGTGACACACAATGATGGGTTACTATCATTTCCACCAGTGCAAAGATTCCAGGCAGTGTCTTTTCATGCATGTTGAATCCTTTGTGCCATCTAGTGGTGTGCACCTGAAGCACTGCTCTAGAATTCATGCTTTTCTACATCACCTTTATTGAAGCTTCTCTTTTAAATTAACATTATTATTTCGAGGGTTATAAGGATGGGGGTTGTTGCACAAGGTGGGCAACAGCAAACAGCGTGGCTAGGTCAGCAGTCGCTTACAGTGCTAAAACAGATTGACAGACGATCATTCACACTCATGTTTGTACCTGTGGGGGTTTTTTAGTATCAGCACGTGACCTGCGTGTCTTTGTAGTCAAGGAAACACCCAGAGGAGGTCCATGTGAGAACATGGTCAGAACATACTTTCACCTCTTGGAGAAGGGAATCACTAGGATCACCAGAGTCATCATTTTTCACAAATCTGAGCTTAATTCTAAAAAATAAAGTCCATAAATACGATTCTCTCCCCATGTGTTCCATGGGATGGGATATGTTATTAGGCCCGCAATGGAAATTGTGATATCAGTTAAACAAAGTAGGTGTTTATACTGTTAAGGACAATATGTTTTTCTGTTTTGTACTCATGGTGACTGGACGTGCTCATGTCCAGTGGCATTATTAACTCTTCAACCATGGTTTTAACCCTTTCGGCCCTGATGCGTCTGTGGTGAGCGTTCTGAATGTATGATTTATTTTAAATATTCATAAAAATGTAACTGTTTGCTCAGTAGAAAAAAATTTATAGCATGCTGATAGAATAGACCTGGTTCTCTCCATAAACATCTGAGCATGCTCAGTGCACATCCTGCTGCCTGTGTAATGGGGGCAAAACACAGAGCAGTGAGTGAGACCGACTCACTATAAAAATAGACAGTTTGGGCCTTTTTTTTTAAAACAGCATTTTACTTGTTTTGTGTTTTACTGTTGATTTACTGTTTTTTTGCAGTGTTGTGGTGATTCTCCTTTATGTGATTTACAGTGTTTCTGCTGAGTTTTGGCCACGTAACTGTTTTTTGGAGTTCAACCAGGTACCAAGAAGCAGCTGGACTGATTTAGAAACAAAAGAGCCCCAAAACTACTGGGCCAAAAAATTCAAATACTTATTATTCAGTGTGTTCCAGTTCACAGTTCATGTTCAACATCCTAAATCTCTTATTGATGTGCATTCTGAGTGCCTAATTTAGTAAAAAACCTGTCAAATTTCATCTCCTTTTTGACCCTAAAACCCACAGTAAAGCAAAACCACCAAAGAAAAGGAACACAAGCACATACCCACAGCAGCACATTTACCTGAAATAATGTCTCAGGGGTTAAAGGGTAAAACCTGTCTGGCCTCAACAGTGTCTCAACAAACAAATATTGAGCACGCAAACAATTGAGACATACATTGGAAATATTTTTTGCTTTATTTTGAGACTGATAGAGAGAGGGGATGCCATGCTGTGGAGGATCCAGACCAGATTCAACCTTTACCGTTGCGGCACCAACTCAAAACCTTAAACGTAGCATGTGGTCTACAGGATGAAAAACATATTGCAGATATTTCCAAATATGTCAGGGTGACTCTCATGCAATTTTGTGTAAAACGTTGCACAAAACTAGCTTAACATTTCAGTCTGATGTTACAACACAGCTTCAGTGTAAATACCTTTCTGCAATTGTATAGTAAACGTTTATGTGATGAAAGAAGCAAACACAGAACATGAACAGTTTTCTATTATCATAAATACATTTTTTTAAGGAAAATTAAGAAAAATATCAACAAAATAAAACAAAAGCAACACTTAGGAGCTCAAATAAACTAAGAATCACACAAACAAGTGCTGCCATTGTTGCTATCTTCAGAACATTTTAAGCATCACAACAATAAAATGACAACATCACAGCAAATATATCATGGAAAGAGATGTCAGCAGCCACACAAAATCAAATTATAGCTTACAGTCACTGATAAACGATTGCCTCTTCTTTCACCATCTGTGTTGCTGACTTGGTCTGTTGTGCTCTGGCATGTACAGTATGTTTCTATGCTTAGTTAGTTTGTTGATATGAACAGTTGCTGATAAGGAAGCTGGTGTTCACTGATAAGTGCTTTTCTGACAAACAATCCTGGCATTTTTAAAAGCACAGAAAGATAATGGAATACGTGTTTGAATGATGACATTTGAGGAAATGGCATTAAAATCCACCTACACTGTGTCTCAGCAGTATTGCGTTGGTGACCTCTCCAATAAAACGCACACACTAGCCTGTCCTTCACAAAATAGAAGTGACACTTTGAGTTTATCCGCCATGTGAAAACTTTGACGCCTACTCACATAAAAATAAGAGGCATAAAAGTAACAGGAAAATTGGCAAGATTAGGAGCTAACAGACATTTGCAAACAACTAACTTTGCAGATCCCCATTTGTATTTTCCAAATGCCAAACAAATAAGAGGTTGAATCATTTTTATCCTCGCTGAAGAACACTGGAATGGTTTCAAACAGATCTGGTATTGTGTTGCTCTGATTCATTCTGTAAAAGCCTTTTTCTTGTGCACAGGAACATTGGTACTTATAGATGACAGCAGTTTGAAGAATTCTCCCCATGAAATCAGAGCTATTCGTTTGCTCTGGACATTGACTGCTTCCTTCCTACATTTCCATTAAAAATTTAGGAGTCACACTGACACGCTCATATTGTGCAGGAGGGACAACAGCAGTGCGGTGACAGTCAGGCCAGTGAATAATCTTAAAGGCGGTGTGTGAGGCTGGATGCCTGCCACATGTTTGGTGATATGAGCCCTCTGTGTAATGGGCCTTCTGTCATTTATCACTCTTTACCGTCATTACAGAGGAGATTAGATTTGGACGAGCATAAGGAATATGAGAATGACCTTGTCTGGGTTCGAGCATCAAAGATTTTTTATTTCAGGAAGAGATAATGTAATTGTGCTTGTACTGCAGAATAACACATATACTCTATTACAATGTAAGTTTAAATCTTGGCGTGGTGACATTAGAAAAACTAAACCAACACACTGTAATGTAACTCAGCAAGACCATGTTGTGACTGTGCACCATCTCCATTGTGCATCTCTCCAAAGGTGGAAAACAGTAGTAATTCTGATTTAGTCTTAATTGCCAATTAGCTTCACACCAGCATTGCATCTGTCTTACACAGTGCCAGTGGTATTGGACTAGACCAGCACGACAGAGAGCCTGAAACAAAACCATTGTTGTTTTTTTTTTGTAAATGTCTATTTTCATTCATGTGAGACTCACGGTTGGAAAGTGAAGTCGAAGCCGCTGTAGGAACAAAATGTCTCCTTCTAGAGAGACTTGAACCAAATTAGGGTTTAGAATTGGAGAGGCGGCGAAAAGAAGCACGAATAGCAACTCAAAAGACGCAAAATTACAACTGAGCCTTGTCAGTGTCATTGTATATCTCAACAAGGCTGTTCCTCCTTTTCTTTTCTAACTGAAAACAGCATGAGGGGCATATTCAGACTTGTTCTCTTATGATGGATTTCATTCAAAAGACGGTGACAACAAGCTGGGAGAGAAAATGCAATTTTTCCTTAAACACATTGTATTTTTACACTTATTTATTGTACCGCACAGGACAAAGATATTTATTTATTTATTTATTACCTGAGCTGTATTTCTGTGGATTTTTCCCTCTTCTTTTGATAGCTGTACATGACACACAAAAATGAACCTTACTGCAAAAGGTGTAGAAAAGCGACTTGGTTTATGATCAAAAATGAAAACAGCCTCAAACAATACTCACATATGTAGATAGTGCTGATGTTACACCAGCCTAAAAGAGACATTTTAATCATTTGGTGATGCATTAAGTCATTTTTTAAAGAAATGAAAATGTCAAATAAGTCTCTGAGCCCAGCTTGCGAGTGCAGTGGCCAACTTACCAACCAAAGAGCAATTTAAAGTCTGTATTAGTGCTGACATTTCTGCTGACTTGTGCAGTGCTGATCTCTTCATGGCGAGATGCGCAGTTATGATTATAAACCAGCAGAGGACTCCCCTGAGCTTCTGCTGGTGTCAGCCACTGCTCTGACTGTGGTGTTCAATCTAAGATGATTTATTTTCTCTCTGTCATTCATTTTGCTGTCCTGGCCAATTTTTTTTTAACCCTTATCCCCAAGAATTATTGATCTGTAGAAATGCTTACCTGCATGTGCTAAATCAGGTGGTGTTTCACCACTTCACATCTGCATCTAAGTACATAAATTCTCCCTTCATTTGATGCACAACATGTCTGGTATTTCCATCACAAAACGATGAACCAGAAGCAAAGCTGGAGGCCTATGAGGTAATGCTGCAGAATAGATAAATGGGCTCTCAAGCATTAAGAGGCAATTACAAGTGATATTTGTACTGAGCGATCAGTTGCCCAATCTGTGGAGACTGAGATGTCCATTTTTGATTTCTCCAAATAGAAATTACAGCTCAAATACTGTTTACCCCCCAAAATAGAGAATTAAACAACAAACCACATGCAAAACATATTTCATATACATTAAAAACTGAACACACAGCTGAATATTGAATATTTTCATTGTTGAAATTATACAGTGACTCACCATTAGTATGATGATGACAGATACTATTACATGACAGAAATGAGCGACTGCTTGATGAATGAATTTAGTCATTAAAAATTCAGTGTATGCATGCGTAAATGACTTTACCAAGACTTCAGCTCCATCTGCATGTGGCAGCTTTTCCAGAATTGGGTGGGAAAGAGGACACTTTAGAGTAACAGCACTATCACATCATGTGAGAGATTGTTTTATTTATTGCATAGTGTACTGTAAGCTGCTGAACATAAACTCATTTTATCAGTTTATTAGCTGTAGCAGGAGTAAGGGCTCCTCCAGGGCTCTTCTTGCTCTGCAGTAGCCTACAAACAACTGTTAGACGACATGTCACTGCCATTTAAGGGCATGAGAAAAGAGGGGCCACACTGGTATATGTTACTCCCCCTGCTGGTGAGATAAGAATTAAAACTATCTACTGTACATCTTCCTATGATATTAGCTGCTTACCTTTGCAATGTAAATGAGTTGCTGTTGGCTAAAGTGCTGCTGTGACACTCAGGCTATAAATAAACTCTAGAGCCCTCATGGGTATCTCAAGGTCCTATGCACTTGTTGTCTCTCACATGCAAACACACACATCGCAAGGAAACAAAAGCTCTGATCCTGTGACCAATGAAATGTGCTGATGAGGTATCTTTGCAGGTCAACACCTAAGAAGACCCTTGACCATGTAAAAAGACCTAACAGGACCTCAGCTGAGGCAATTAGTGACAGCAGACAAGGATCCAAATGCATTATTATGCATGTGCGAGGAAGGGTGTCAGCGTTTATCAGTGCTCCGCTTGCTGTTTTACAGATTTGTATCAGTTTTGTGTCTCGCAATTATTACCGCTGTACAAAGTGAAACAATATGGAGTTTGTCATAATGAGTCGGTGACAGACGATGATCAGAGACACATAAGGTCAGAGCTAAGGGGGGCAACAGCTGAAGCTCACATTCTTCACCGCAGTCAGACAGGCTGCCACATCCCACCATCTGTACCTCCCAGTTCTCTGAACACACACACAGTCGCACACAGTAAACAGAAAAAGACTAGCCTCATAGTGTCATCTTAAATCCTGTTTAATCAGACACATATAAACAAAGCCAGAATAAAGAAGAAATGAATAATTCAGCCGCAGTGTGTATTCAGAGCTGTGGAGGACTTCAGAATTCCAAGCTGCTTTACAAATTATGATCAGCGAATGCATCTGGAGACTGGACAAACACACAAAAAAGTCACAAAGCTATGACAATGTGAGCTCCTATGGTGGAAAAAGTAACATATTTAACTTTCTAAAAGGAAGACTGACAGTCACAATGCTCTATCAGTTGAAGTGATTTCCTTTAATACATGCACAAACATTACTGATGTTTTCCACCATGCGGCTCCATCACACAAAATCCAATGAGACTGATGACTTCTCTGAACTTTAAATCAGTCCACTCCTCTCAGATATAAGACCCCAGCCACTTTATCTGCTGAGATGCCTCTATTTTATGCCTATTTAGCCTTTGTGGCCCTTAATAAGGTCCACACTTCCACTAAAGCTGAGATTGAAGCCATTATGGGCCCCCTCTTTGTCTGCCACCCCACAACAGACATCTGGACTCCTCTTCTGTCGCCCAATTTCCAGTCCCATTGAGCGGGGACAAAGGAGAGCAGGCGTCCGACCGTCTAAAAGTCACTCTCCATCATGTTGGCTTCTCACAGCCTGACATGGAGACAATGGAGTGGAGTGAGAAGAAGCAACGGCACTGAAGAACCGGTCTGGTCACTACTGGAGGAGGGGAATGAGCAGAACAGAACTCGAACCCCCCAGGGAGCTATGTGTGTCCACAGCTCCCCGGGTGGAGGCCGGGTCAGGCACCGGAGGCTCCAGCAAGGCCAGATTGTGGAGCTTTGAGAGGGGGAGTGGGTGTGAAAGAACAGCTGCTTAATAAATCAACACACAATCAGAGAAAGAGTGGAGGCTCAACAGCAGGAAAGCAATGATATGGAGTGCTGAGGCGTAGGACGACTGTTGTCACCCTCCACTAGTGACAGCAGAGATGATGATGATGATGGCGATGAAACTTACAAAATGATTGTGGCTATGGTTGGAGTGGCATCGATTTTCTGCATAAACAGTGTGTCTATCAGTGTCACATCAATTGTTTTTATATTATCAAGACAAGCAAAGTTGTCTCAGAGGGTTTTGTTCAACAAAAATTCTATATTAATAAGAAATACCACAGTAAATTGTGAAAAAAAACCCCACACACTTCTGTTTTAGTGTTTAGTGCAGCATTTCTTCGTTAATGATTTGATTTTTGTTATACTTGATTTCCTTAATTTAGTGATAGTAAGTTGTTTTTGGTTGCTTTTTAATACATTGTTCATAAAGTTGGAATAGTTTTGTTTTCAGACACATTCCTCTTTTTTAATTTCTACTTATACACATTAACATTCACCTTTGACCAAGTGCAATGATCACATTTTGAGTTCCAGTTACATTTTACCTATTAAAAATAAGTCATTCCATTAGAAGAGGTAAAATATCTTCCCATATCCAACCTTGTGGGGAAACAATATAAATATAAAGTACAATTATCCCCAAATAAATGTTGTCTCAGAGGACTGTGTTCAACAAATTCTTCTATAAACATGAGAAATACCTCAATAAATTGTGGAAAAATGCACACCTTTCTGTTTTAGTGTTTAGTGCTGCATTACTTCCTTGAGGATTCAGTTGGGTTATACTTGATTTCCTTAATTTAGTGAGTTGTTTTAGTTTCTTTTTAATGCACTGTTGCCCATATAATTGGAATGGCTTTGTTTTCAGACACATTCTTCTTTTTAATTTCTACTTATACACATTTATATTAACCTTTGACCAAGTGCAATAATCACATTTTGAGTTCAAGGTACATTTTATCTGTCAAGAATAACTAACATTATCACAGTCATTTCATTAGAAGAGGTAAAAATATCTTTCTATATCCAACTTTATGGGAAACAATGTGCAATTGAAAATGGACTGAAATGATTTTATTTTCAAAAAGTACAATTAACCCCAAAGACATGTCTCAGATGACTGTGTTCAACAAATTCTTCTATAAACATAACAAAACTCAATAAATTGGAAGGGAAAAAAAAATCCCAACTATCTGTGTTTTAGTGGTTGCTTTAAGATGTGAGTTGTGGTAAATGTGATAAAACCCCACATTCACAACAAATCAAAACAACAAGAGGGAGCTAACATCTTGTTTGACACTTTAAAAAGTGGACCCATGGACTTTTCAATATCTGACAATTTCAAGTTTATCCACAGATTGACCTGAATAGAGCTGCATCAGCCTTTCCATCTGTATACAAGCCATTAAAGTTGAACTCAAAATAATTTACACATGGAAATGTATTTGCAGTTTCATAAATTAATCAATTCCCAGGTTAAAGGTAGAATCAAGTCACAGTAGTAGCTGCAACACTTTCATTTCTTATGTGTTCTGCAGGACTGTCTGACTCCACCTAGTTGAATAATTTGAGGTCTTTTAATAATACATCCCTTATTGACTGTATTGGTTTTGCAGCAGCACCTACACCAGATTTATTTGGGAACTTAACTTTAATCTGCAGCCTTGAAACAACTAAACCTTAAACTTTAATGCGGTCACACTTGCTGTCCATACTGAAGCATGTTGGTATTTACGTGACCTGTGAGAAAGTTTTATTCTCATTCATTTGTTTGCTGTGAATGATATCAGTCTATGAAAGGTCACATTTGAGGATTTATATCTTGACTGACACTGTGATGAATTAAGACTTAAATAGAAGCAACATTTATAGACTAAAATACGCTAAGAAAACCCAGCACACCCAAATTCAGAGAGTTAATTTCAACACTATTGAACGTTCTATATTGGTCCTAATAGAAAAATTATATCTTAACACTAATACAAAATACCAGTCTTTGTCAGACTTTTCAGTACTAACCAGTGTCAGCTGTTTTCAGCATTAGTTTGTAGTGTCACACATGCATTCTCCCATAGTCCCATAGACTCTACAGGGGTGTTTTTCTATAGTAACACCGTAGGTCAAGGTTTATTGTACTGAATACGGGCAAGTAAACCTGTGAAAATGGTAAAAACTTAGAAGAAAATGGTAAATGGACTGAACTTATTTAGCACATTTTATGCACTTTCACGGTGCCCAAAGCGCTTCACAATTCCTCACATTCACACACCAGTAGGCAGCTGCTGTCATGCAAGGCGCTGCCAGACCATACTGGGAGCAATTTAGGGTTCAGTGTCTTGCCCAAGGACACTTTGACATGTTGGACAGTCGGAGCCAGGATTCAAACCGCTGACCCTTTGGTGACTGGACAACCCGCTCTTCCAACTGAGCCACAGCCGCCCCCGGTGAAAGAAAGACAGTGTTTATTTGTTCCAGTAGAAATGGTATTTGTAACATACACCAGAATAATAAATCAGACATGAACAAAGCATCTAAACAGACATCCAACACATTCAGATTTTAAACTTAACCTATTTCTGCAGAACAGTCTAATTATATGATAATGTATAATGAAGATGTAAGAATTTGAATTTATCTTATTAATTTTAAAGTGACTGCTTTTTAAGTTTTCACATTTCTTGCTTGATTATTTGACTTTTTTTTTTTTTTTTTTACATTTGATTTTCTTAATTTAGTAATAGTAAGTTGTTTTTAGGCGCCTTTTGATACACTGTTGTCCATAAAGTTGGAATAATTTTGTTTTCAGACACACTCATCTTTTTATACCTATTTACAGGAATCACAGTAATCACCTTTGATCACATGCAATGGCTAAGAATTAATCTAATTTTACAATCATTTCATGAGAAAAGGTAAAATTATGTTTTCCATCTTCATTGGAAACCGTACTTCACAATTATTGAAGTAACTCCAACTAATTTGAAGCTGTGTATGACTTTCATCACCATTTTTTTTTTTAAATCAGATTTGTAAAACTGAGTCATAGCCTAAGCCTAAGTATTACAAATCCGTTCGTCTTTCTGCGATTATGCACCTGAGTCACTTCCCTCACGGTGAACAACTTCGAAGTGTACTCCATCACGAGCAGTTCATTGTTTACGTTTCAAACAGAAACAGAAACCAAACCTTCACTCGGGCCTTTTCGGAATTCCACGCAGCCGCAGCAGCAAGAAACAATGAAGCCATTTCCGCGTTTATTGCTGCGGCCATACTGCGGCTGCGTGGAATTCCCATTCCCACAATGCACTTTGCGACAAATTTCCGAAAATGCCCGAGTGACCAATCGGCTTGGTATGTAAACAAATGGACTGCTTATGATGGAATCAACTTTGACATTGTTGACCGTGAGGGAAGCGATTCTGGTGCACGGACGTCACGGACAGACTTACAGATTTGTGACGTTTAGGCTATGACTCAGGTTTTATAGATTTGATGAAAAACTGGTGACGAAAGCAGCTTTAAAGCTCGAGACTTAGTAAAGATAGAAATAACCAGTGACTCAGTAAATCCAACAATTTTTGAGAGCAATTTAATTCACTTTTTGATTTAAGTAAGTTTTAATTCTTTTAAAAATGCTAAATCTGCTCAGTATTCATTGTTTTAATAATCCTTTAAAGTTATTGCATGTGACAGTGCTATAGTTTCAACTACCCCCTTAACGTTTGTGTTCTTTAGACTATACATTGAAAACAAACCGTTGCAATGTCCACAAGTTTCTCGACACATTTAATAAACTGACCAAAAGTGATAAATAAAAAGGCTTTATTCTTCTGCTCCACTACATCTTAAAGACAATTCTTGCCATTTATTTTGAAGCACAATTTGCAGTTGTATTGGAATATTTTCATTTTGCTATAAATACTCACAACACTTCCAGCACAGTTTTGTTAGAACTCTGCTCTTGGTTTGCATCAGTGACTCTTGAGTTGGGCATCTGATTAAGTACTGTTGTGGCTCTCATGTTGAATCCACTTACATTTGTGCTATCCTGTGAAAACCTCTTGGTACCTGATGTAAAACTGTCTAGATCAGTCACTGAGCTCACCCCAGAATAACAAAATAAAGAAGACGCATGCCTCTCCATAAGTTTGTGTCTTGCGTAAATTGGTCACGGTGGTGTAGATTTCCTTCAGAGCCGTCACGCACGCACCCGGGGAGAGCGCAGATGTCCCTGTCTCTTTAAAAACACTGACTCCTGGAGGTTGGCGAGGATTTGTTGCGGATAGCTGGGGGTGCGCAGCTCGGCATGTGCAGCGCTTCATATTCGCTCAAACTGACGCCGCAACCTGCAACTGCCCGAACCAGAGCAGAGAGAGCGGAGGGGAAGGAATTCTTTTATTTATGACCGGGCTAAATATAGTTAAACCTTCTTCTTTTTTTTTTTTTTTTTTTTTTGTTTTTTTGATTTTTGTTTTTTTGTTTTGTTTTCAGCAGCAAAGGCGTTTCAGAAAATAAGTGTGTGTATTTGTGAGAGAGGGACCATGAGGGGACGAAGTGATGCTGAGTTTAGTTATTAGGTTTCTCCGGGGCGGTGCTGCTGCTGCTGCTGCTGCTGCTGCTGCTGAGGATACTGCTGATGCTGACATGGGTTTCTGGGAGTGACAAAGTTTTCCAGGGTCATTTTTTGCGCTTGAACTAATCCAGCTGATGCTCTGTCTATCATCTGCATCAGAGTACCTGGTTTTGGTTCCATCCGCGCACCATCCAGGACTGGAGGATCGATAAAGCCTGGTGGATTATCACACTCTAAGTGGACTGTCAGAGGCTGCAGAGTCCAGAGGAGAGTGTGGAGATGTACTTTGGAAATTTACTACTTGTGACTGCCTCATTCGTCGTCATTACATCAGGTAAATAATACCCAGAATCGTGCGTAAAACATAGGTTCAAGGTGCGTCTTCGCCTTCATCTCTTTCTCCCACTCGCGCGCGCTGATTCACACGCACTCATCCCCGTATGGCGTGACTGCCTCGTAGTATATTCCACTTGTCTTATCGTGTTTTCAGTCCCTCCAGATGGATGTAAATGCAGTGTTTAGACGGATTTCAAACGCGCCTCCCTCCTGACAGCTGTGGGAGCTGAACGCATCCGCCCAAACAAAATGAATTAGAAGGAGAAATGTCACACATGCATTAATTTGTAAATACCACTATGAATGCCAAGGAGATGCACGGCTTCTCACAGCACTGAGGGAGAGGCTATTAGTCAGCAGCAGAGGTCAAAGGAGTCCGTACTGGAGCAAAAGTGAGACCATTTAACTCTCACTTTTAGTTCAGCGGTGGAACTCCGAAGGGACAGAGTCTGACACACAGACTTCACCTAAAATGAAGCTCAAAAAAATGTGTCTGAGGATGCATGCACACATCAATCCAAAGCACGTTTGTGGTTGCATTGAAGCAAATAGATTATATCAGCTTTAATGTATCCTCTAACACTGTTTGACTTTTCATTTGACGTGCACACTTTTTCTAATCATATCATATAGGTCTGAAATAACTGATGAAATGTTTACTTCTCCTTTAGAGTAGATGTGACATGTATCAAAGCAAGCAATCTAAAAATAGTCACTTTTCCAGCCATTAAGGCAGCGGAAACAACATGTAAATATATGTAAAGACTGAATTGTGCTTTCTAGTTGATGCATTGAGCTGCAGACTTAGACATCCTCATGATTAACCCATAAAAACCCAAACAGCCACTGGCGACCAAAATCATCTACTGATCTAACATGTTTAACACCTATTGGGCCATTTATCCAATCAAGGCATGTAAATAATTGGTGTAAAATGCAGTTTGTCATCTTTTCATGGTCATCAGATATGACCCATTTGGACGTTCAGAGGCTCCGTAGTGAACGTGGAAACGCAGTCATCTTCTACAACATTGATTCACCAGCAAAATCCATGGAGTTGGATCAATGACAGATGGATACACTTGTTTTTAAGGTTTAAGGTTTAAGTTTATTCAGTCATCTTCCATAGTACAGAACATACAATCAATGAGGTTGATTTTAAGTCAGCTGACTGTGAATTGTGTTGAGACTGAACAGGCTTAGGCAGAAGCTAAATGCTTATATACACCTTGACTACATTCAGTTCAGTTATTGATATCTTTGCTAAAACAGTCACTTTTTCTTCAGTTTTCTCTGTTTCTGATATAATAACCCTCAATTTTGATCTGAGCTTTTATGGACGTCTACATGATCAATGAATTAAACATAGGAAAATACATGATTTATACTGAAAAAATGCAAAACAAGCAGGATAATTTTACAATCAATTATAAATCACTTAACCCTTTATATGGCACTCATAGAAATACTCTGAAATTCAAAATTTCAACCTTAGCGTGTTATTGGAGGACATAACTAGACTTTATTACTTTTGTGAAATTTTTCAGAATTTGTTGTTGTTATGTAGAAAATCAAGGTTAATGAAGTTATCATATTTGGTTCCTTACCCTTAAGTGACAAAAAGAAAAACAAACAAACAAAAAAAAACCACACACACAAAAAAGAAAGTAAAACACATTTAAGAACATTTTAGAACATTAGAACATCACTTTTAGAACATTACACCAACATAAGCGCTGATCCAGACCCCTGTCCACATCCACATGATCCCTTTGAACATCATTCCTTACATTAGTACCATTACTTCATGGTACCTAACAAAGCAGGTACATTCACTGTTCATGCAGAGGTGGACCTCACAGACTCTGTAGACCACATTGGACCTGAGATTGTTGACTCTCTGTCCTCACTGTACCTGTTGCTGTCACTGTCTTGTAATGTATGTGGAAATAATGGATCCACTGTACATGCTTTGAGTATGTGTTCATAGAAAAGTGCCACACAAATCTAATCCATTATTATTATTACTATTAAATGACCAAAAATAGTCACTTGCCCGGTAAAGGGTTAAGAAAGGTTAAATACAGAGAAAAATTCATTTGGGAACTACCACAAAAGTAGCACTGGGTCCGTGCACTTAATTAACATTAAATATTTATTCCCAAATAATTTAATACAAAAATCTGGTTGCTTTTGTGCAGTAATATACACAAGTGCACTGAAAGTTTCAGACTTTAAAAGTAAAACAATGACTAAATAACACTTTAAAGGTCTGTACACAGCAGGGATGTGATGAATAAACAACAGGCAAAAACTTCCAATACTCGCCTGTGAATATTTTGCAAGTATTCATACATGCGGGGATGCAAATTTGTGACAGTTGCACAATTTGTTCAGTAAAAGGTCCAAATAGATTCATGCCAGCTAACTCTTCAGCATGACTATGAAGTCATCCTCCTCATCCTCACTTGACAAAAGAAGATGAGCCTTGGCCAAATCCACTATGACGCCGCTGTTTTCCTGTCAGCTTTATTAGTATCAAACACAAAAGTGAACCGAGCTCATTTACTCTGTCGATAGCCTGATTGTTTTGTGATGCTACTCAGCTCTTTATCATTTTTAATTTATCATTGTAATACAGGGAGGCAAGAACCAAACCATAAACAGGTCTGCCATTGTTGTTGTGATGTGATGTCAGTCTTAGTAGATGATTCTATTTACAGTGGGAAAGAAAAAACAAAATCAACCTCAATTTGAAAAAGGGATTAAGGTTTTTTTTTTTTTTTTTTAGCTGTGTAGTGTTAGCATTACCTATGAAATTACTCATGATCATTACTCAAAATCAGCAAAGCACAAGTGAAATTTTATATATATGCTTTGTTCCTTTGTTTGAATGTTTATTTATCTGACAGCAAGTAGGAATAAATGATTTTCAGTGGTTTCATTTGCCAAATTAACAGTATATATTTTTTAAAGATATTAAAAAATTCAGAAATTGGTGACTTCAATACACTCAATAAAACTTGGGATAGTATTTTCTTACTATTGTGTTACATCCACATTTCTTTTTAGATGGCTTTGATGGGAAATTGGGAACCATGGACATTAACTGTTATACTTTTCCAAGTGGATTCTTTGTCCGTTTGTGCTGTTTACATGACTTGAGCTGGCCAACTGCCTCTGGTCAACTTTATCTGATTCTCATTGTACATTTTCAGTGTGGATGTCAATGTGGATTTTAGATGGGACATTCAAGGACACGCTGTTGGAACTCATGTAGAATGAGGCCTGGCTTTGTCCTGCTGAAATAACTGTACTTCAATGAAAAGATGACAACTTGATGGCAGCAAAAATCCCAATATCTGCCTCCACATATACAGGTCTGTTATACCAAGGGCACCGATGCAGCCCCAGACCGTCACAGATGCTGCTTTTACTTCTTTCACTGATAATAGTCTGGATGGTCTTTTTCATCTTTGGCATGTACAATCCAATGTCTGATTGGACCAAAAAGAGGCTGAAAAACATGGACTTGACAACAGTACATGGCTCCACTATCTTGAAGTCCATCTGAGATGAGGCTGAGTCCACATAGAAGGTAGAAAAGAAGACTTTTTGTTTAAAAAATCTGCACTTTTTGGGTAAAACTACCAAAAATTACACAGTAACCTTTCATCATATTGTAATTCAAATGGTCTGAGAGGAAACTAGACTTCGGTGCTGCTTCTTGGCTGTATTTTCAGAATGCAGAAAAGCTTGATCATGGCAGAAGATTTTGGCCAATCATCTTCCATTTGACTGACAGCTATCCCAGCCAATCACAGTTAAGACTGTGTTATACGTCTCTACTGCTCAGAATCTGTGGTTTGTCTTAGAAGAAACATGCTAGCCATGATATGTCTGCTTCACTTTTCCTTTGTGCCATGAAACTGTCAAACAACTTTATACATTATTTGCGTTGGACAGAAATGTGAAAGCTATAGGAGGACGGTGCTTAAATTGTTTCCTTTTTCTCCTGACTTAATTAAGATTTAGACAATAATTGCTTCAAGTGTCAATGGGAGCTAGCTCTGTCACATATAAATATTTCATTTTTATTTTAAAAAATACCGATGAATGCAGAATTAATTTTGGAACATCTGTACTGAGCAGAGCTATGCATTCATATCACTATTTAAAAAATTCTTGCCAATAATATTAATATTTCAGCATCAAACTAATATCTTTCTGATATACAGGCCTGGAAAAATTCATCATTCCACTTATATTTTACAATTTCATGAATGATACACTTGATTTGATTTTAAATCCTGAGCTCTGTGGCATTACAGTTCTTTCCTCCGCATGCGCTGTGCTTCATTATTATAAATGAGAGCCACCTTTCAATGTTAAAGGCATGTTTCAACACCCACGCCATCTGCCTACGTTCATTAAACTGAAGTGGGTCTTTCCACTCATTCCCACCTCTATTACTGTCAGTTCCCATAGGGTTATGTGTATTTTCACAACTTTTAACTGGCTTCGTGACCTCTCCGTAACATATTTGGAGATGTTATTTTGTTGCTTTTATATAAACGAAACAGAAATACAACAGCCTGTTGTGTTTAAAGTAAGATATGTTTTGTTTGTGTCAATGTACCCAGTCAATACCTTCTCCTCAGCTGGTTCGGAGATACGTGGTGGGGGTTTGGTTTGTGTTTTCTCAAACCTCTGTGTGATTATGAGAGGGAAAAACAACAGCAGTGTCAACTCCTGATTGCATTCAGTTCATTTCAAACGCAGCATCTCGCAGACACACACACATAACAAACCAAATCCTAATCAATATGCCATAACGTAGCCCCTAATACGCCTCATTGAAATTTCAGTTATCTGTAAGCCGTGTTCAGACTCAGCTGTTGGCGTGATCAGTGTGGAACCAATCGATGCTAAACAACCCTTAGCTGGTGATTTGTGTCCACGCTGTCCTTCCTCTCATTACTTAGTGATGAATATGGCTGTAGGCTGACTAAAGCCTCACACTGTGCCTCTTGATGAAATGACCACGGATGATGAAACCACTGTAGGAGCCGACTAGTCGTCTAATATGCCACATGAGCTGGCAGCCGCTTGAGTCATGTATTCTGGATGCGGATGTCCCACTTCTGGTACAGTCGGCGATGACATCACATACGAGATTAGATGACCGACGAGGACGGATGCCAAACAAAGGCTCAAAAGACCCACTGTGACGCCAGAAGAAAATGAAAACCTGACTTCTGTGCTTGAAATGTAGTCATCTGTGGCACGTTATCACCCTCCCACAGAGATTTCTTGGCAATGTCACGAAAACTCCTCGTATATTTTGGCCTTTTTAAGCATGTAAATGAAGTTAAATTGAAAACAGGAGACAGCAACTAGCCCCGCAAACAAGCTGCCAGCCTTCTGCTTCGGTGCTGTTTCTAACCTTTTTCTTGCATGTGAAGTTAGTCTCAGAGAGCCCGCTGTCTTAACAGGTTGACAGTTGTGCTTATCAGTAGTTATCAAGCTGTGACTAGAGACAAGTCCAGGTTTGTGTAAATGTCTCGCCCTGAGCCTGTCAGTTGCAAAAAAGGCCAAAGATCTAAAGCTTAACGGGCCATTCCCTCTGCCACTCTGTTGTTTTCACACATTAGCGTGATGGCAGTACGTTTCTGCCCCCGGGGAGGATGCAGGGTTAATATTTGTAAATACTAATTAATGAAAGCAGTCCCCCGTTATGTAATGCAACAGCTAGGAGCCAAGAAACTCCAAATATAGCCTGAGTCAACAGGGTTTTCAAGACATGATCACCCCTCCAGCTCTTACTCCACTAACTGTGTGTTTCATGAGGCAGAAATACAGGGGACGCCCTAAGCAAACATGTGGGCGTGTGTCAGAGCTTGCAATTAGGACCGATGTGATAACTTGTCTATCAGAGCAGCTAGCGATGTAATTGACTTTCATTCAGCGGTGCTTGTAAGTGGATTTTTCATTTTGCTCTGTGAATATATGGAGGATATTCTCGCAGGTCAGATATAATCCAATCCATACAAGCACACACAATGAGCTCATAATATCCTAAATCTAACTTTATTAATGCAACTGATAAATAGACTAGAATGTGAGACTAATTTAACAGGTAAGAAATATAACAGCTGTGATATTAGATTCACTGGATTTATGCCTGAAAAGCATCTCAGCTTCTGTTTAGACATATTCATTTGTACACAGACCAGCCTTGGGAGCGTACGAGAGAGCGATAACCTTGTGTGAAGCATCCACACTTTTCTTCCAAAAGTCATCGTCATATTGGATGGCAGCTCAAGGTTGACTGCTTTTCACTCGTATGGATTATCGTGGTTGTCTTCGCTCTCTTTTGCCCTGGCACTGAGGGTTTGGGAGGTTGGTCGAAGTTTAGATGTGTTCAAAAGGGTTTCATTGATTTATCCTCCCTGATTCGGCTACAGCACAAAAATGACACATGTTTTGTAACTATGATGGGTTTACCAGCGGCTTGCTTTATTTTTTAACATTTGAAAGCTCTTGAATCAATACATGTTAAATTGAACTTTTTACCTCCTGTTTAGTTCTATAACACTGCAGCACTGGGATTGTTAAGTTGATAGGCTCTTGAAAGGTTTTATAAAACAGCATGCTGAAAAATCACTCCTTTTGTGTTTCATGTGCTGGCGGGAAAGCACTTAAAACAGTCCAAATTAACCACACTCTGATTCTTAAACCTCCAAATAATACCCTTGTGAAATTCAATACACAGTAAAAGTAACTATACATCTAATTTTTGCTGTGAAACACCATACTGTAGATCTCCTCCTGTTTATGATATCTTTTTTTCTAAAACTTCTATACATGAGTAGTCTGTGTCCTTGTGTACTTGTTCATCCCTTGTAAATGCAAAAGTCATTTCACACCAGAGTGATCCAGATTAATATTTTTCCACAAATCAAGTCACTCTCCAAATTCCCACATGCACTCAGATATCATCGAAGACCAACTACGAGCTCTAATGGGCCGTGTTTATGATCTGACTAAAAACTTTGCTGAAGTCCCCATTATTGCCTGTGATGTTTATGTTTCAATGTCATAAACCAACCTGACAGAGTTTCTGTTGATGAAAGGTGCTTTCAGCCACTGCACCACAATCTTCCTGTCATGAAACAAGCATTACTGGGAAAATATTTTTTTCTCACAAAGAAAATGTGTTGCTGTCTTGCTCAAAGTGGTGTAGACTTTGCACTGATTGCACACTTGTCACAGTAGTGGGTTGTTGCTTGTCACTTTGACCACCTGAAGCTGTTTTGCTTTTCTCCTTTTGACAAAAGCCTTTTCGCTGTAATACATCAGCCCCATTTGGCACTGATTCTGTTATATTATAGCAGTAGCTAGAGTAAGTGCCTATTAACCCTCATTAGTAATCACCATTTATGAATGAAATAGTCCTGACTGCGTCTGAGTAGGTGGAAGTATTATTATTATTATTATTATTTTAATCATCCATATTATTCAAAGACACACTCTCCAGATAAAACCAGCACACAGGAATCTGCCATGGTGACATACATGCAATTTTTATCCAAATGGATGTGACCAAGATGTCACAATATGTGCTGACACAACAAGGACAAGGACAGCTGGAACTCAAACACTGGAAAAGGAGTATTATAAACTGAAAGCTTCAACAACAGCAGCAGTCAAACGTAAGGCTGGATTAAAATAGGCCATGGTTAATGGCATGGGTTTATTGTGTTATTGAAATTATTAAGCGGTTCTCATATTCCTGAGAATAAAAAATGTCGTCACAAAATTATGTCACTCAAAAGCAGACTAGAGCATTAAGTCCATACTTATATTTAATACATGTAATTATACAATGATTAAATTCAAATGTTATTATTATTATTTCCTTTATTGGGAGTAGGAGGTTTTGTCTTTGTAATGTTATTACCTCTACCAAGGAGGTTATGTTTTCATCGGGGTTTGTTTGTTTGTCTGTCTGTCTGTTAGCTCGATAACTCAAAAAGTTATGGAAGGATTTTGATGAAATTTTCAGGAAATGTTGATACTGGCACAAGGGACAAATGATTAAATTTTGGTGGTGATCCGAGGGGGGGTCGGGGGTGGGGGCTGATCTGCCTTGGTGGAGGTCTGCGCTCTCTGAGTGCTGTTCTAGTTTTTTATTGAACTGTTTTTTTTAACATATTAAAGTTGAGAGGTCAGCTGTCTGCCAGTATTTGTTTTAGTCATAAAATCCAGTTAGGATAGAAGAGGAGTAGAGTTCAGAGTGATATAACTGTATTACATGAGTTGGGAATTGAAGTTGTAGTGCTTTAAAAGCAGGGTTCACCACCAGGACAAAACTGCACTGTAGGGACTCTTTTTTTTTTTTTTAATGAAAATATCAAAAACAGTTTTCCTGTGAACAGACCATAGGCCATCTACTTTGTCTCCTAGTGTTGTTGCACCACCTAAAGATGGAATTAAATATAACCTAACATAAAGTATATTATTATATGTTTAGGGATTGGACTACAGGACTATAACATGCAACATTTTGCTCTTCTTCTCCTTTTATGAACAAAAGATGTGGTGAATTTGGGACTCATTGAAGGTGCTATGGTACATTCTAATAAGTAGATTAGTATTCATCCTCATTCTGCTTTAGTGTTCCGTTCTGTTCTGTGACCTTAGGGTGTTCGCTGAGTGCTCACTGATCGCTGTTTAGATGTTTACCTCAGGTTTATGGCATGATAGCAACTCTTTGCTCATGTGGATCAAATCAGTTCATGAAAAGACATAAATCTGCTTACAGCTGAGAGTGAGGATTTATCCCAATAGCACAGATTTAAGTATAATGTAACAGCGGCATGTGCAACAACATGTGTGTCATTAGGTGAGTCCTGACTGCTCCTCTTCTCCTCCTCTTTTCAATCATAATGGAGGATTTTCATGCAGTCTAGATTATGTGCTGAAAATAATGCCTCAGACAGACCGGCACAATAATCAGTGGCACAGTGACCATTTCATTTTTTCTTTCTTTTTTTTTTGTGTGTGTGTGTGAGACAGGGAGATACCATCTGTTCCTTAGAATCAAACTAAAAGCAGCAGCATTTGAATTATTCATTTTTCTAAATGTAACACATTGTTGGAGACATTTGGTCTTGCTCTAAAAGCTTACTGTAGGTCTTGAAGCAGTGTGCCTTTCCCTCACAGCCAAGGAGAGATAGTAATGGATCCCCAGAGAGAGAACAGGAGAGTTATCTATATCTCTCATCTTTTTTCATTCGCTCAACTTAGGTCTTTCTCCCTTTCAACGTATGTGTCTGCCCGGCTTACCATCAGCAATCGTCTCTGGGAGTTTGATTGACACGGCGATTGGTATTTACCATATAATCTAGTCCACACCCAATGGAAAATAGTGCAGTACACACCATATGTAGTGAGAGGGACGGTGTTTGTAAAATGTCATTGATGTACAGAAAATGTAGTGGTCCGAGAGGTACGCTGTTTCTGTAATTTGTGATGTTTCACCTTGAATTCAGACAGAACCATGAAAAAGAGATTATTATTTACTGCATCACTACACAGTCAGTATCTACTCCATGGACATCCAACTTATTTTAGTTCAGGGGCCACATAAAGCCCAATTTCATCTCAAGCTTAACCCATAAAAACCCATACATTCACCAGTGGCCAAAACTATCTACTGATGTAAACTGTTTTAATACCTGATGATTCACTAATTCTATCAAATCATAGAAATAATTGGTGTAAAATGAAATTCGTCATCTTTTAATGGTCATCAGATATGACCCATTTGGACGTTTAAAGGCTCTGTAGTGAACATGGAAACACCATCATCTTCTACAACATTGATTCACCAGTAAAACCCATGGAGTTGGATCAATGACAGTGGATGGACACACTTTGTTTATGTTCAGTTAATGATATATTTGGTGAAAAAGTCACTTTTTCTTCGGTTTTCGCTGTTTCTGTAACAATAACCTTAACTTTAATCTGAGCTTTTATGAACATTTATGTGATCAGTAAATTATATATTCAAAAACACATGATTTTCATGGAAAAAATACAAGGTAATGAGGATAATATTAGAATAAATGGTGATAAATCACTGAAGAAAGGATAAATATGAAGATAATTTCATTTGAGAACTGCCACAAAAGTAACTCTGGATTAAAAATGGGTTAAAATAATGGCATAACAACCTTTAAATAATGACTGCAAATTTTTCTCTTTGTTTTAGTGCAAAAAATAAATAGAATTTTTGATGGAAATGTTTATATTCACAAACTATAAAAAAAAAAAAAAAAAAAAAAGTGAATAACCTGAACATCCATTGACAACTAGACATTTCTTAGGAAAAATGTGCGTAATTTTACCAGTGCCTCAGTTATGGCTCAGGTTCTCATTTTCACATGTGCATTACAACTTATAGATTTTAGTGCATCTAAGGCACAAAACATTTAGTAACAGGCATCCGGAACTGAAAAATATAGCATATAACTTCATGATCAATTCAACTGGTCAAGACTCAGTGATACACTTGTCAGTATGTTGTTTGTAATGTTGTAAATCATTCTGTGGGCCACATTTCACCCTTTGGAGGGCTGTGTATGTTCTTTTTTTAAACACATATCTTTATTGAATTTTTAACACATTACATATCTTTTCTGACATGAATTGGTAACATTGTGTTACCAAAGCAATGAAATTAAATAACAAAATAATAATTGACAGACAATATAACTAACAGTGACTTGAATACTTGTCAACATCCATTTCCGTATGTCTGATACATAATCAAACATCATTTAAAAAAAAAAAAAAAAAAAGGGAGGGGGGTTATGGTCCCACTTTGGAAGTTACGATGATGAGATATTAGGCCTTGATTCTAAAAATCTGAGAAATGAACTCCATATCTTGTGGAAGATATGAGTTTTCCATTTAATCATGTACGTGAGCCTTTCAATACCTATGCAGGATGAGAGTTCAGCAATCCATGAGTTCCACGAACACTTTTCCAGTGTCTAGCTATAAGACGCTTCGCATGTATTAGCCAGATGTTCATCAGCTTACTTTCATGAGTTCTAAGTGCTAAAGTTTCTGGAGTAAGACCTAGAATACAGGTCTCTTGGCACATTGGGATTTTTTTGTCTGTAATGTTGGAAATTGTGTTAATTGTCATTTTCCAAAATTCTTGCATATATTCACATTTAGGATCGAATTTCTTAAGTTTTTCAGGAGTTAAATAGGTTCTCATAAGCCAGTTATATTAAATCAATTTAAATCTGATAATAATGGATATTGTTTGCGCCTGGGAACAAGCTTTCTCCCATTCCTGCTCTGTAGTATCTGTTTGGAGGTCTTCTATTCATGCTAATATTTTATAATTTGAGGACTCTGTAGTCATTTTTGCCAATGACTGTATATGTTGAACACCCCTCATCTACTGTCATACTTACATTCTTTCCTTTGACATGGTTTTGCCCTTGTCTGTTCTGTCAAAAGCAATTATATGTTGAACGGTAGCTGGTCAGCTAGATGGATAACATCAGTTTTCATCTCCACTTCACAGGATCCCGAGCACGGTTTGAAGACAGTGCACCTCGGATTGTGGAGGACCCGTCTGACTTGATTGTTTCCAAGGGGGAACCTGCCACCCTCAACTGCAAGGCGGAGGGTCGACCCACTCCCACTATAGAGTGGTACAAGGACGGGGAGCGCGTGGAAACTGACAAAGATGACCCCCGGTCTCACCGCATGCTCCTGCCCAGCGGATCCCTCTTCTTCTTACGCATCGTTCACGGACGACGGAGCAAACCAGATGAGGGCGTCTACACCTGTGTGGCCCGCAACTACTTGGGAGAGGCCATTAGTCGGAATGCTTCACTAGAAGTTGCCAGTAAGGCGCGATGTTATTGATCACAGTGTGTGTCTAAATGTGTGTGTGCCTGCATGATAAGCGTGCAAATGTACAGTACAGTAGATGCTTCACAGTTGTGTCCCAGATCTTTTTGCAGCTGTCTGGCAGCTTTTTGGAAGACCACTGGAGAGTTGGCTGTGCTTAAAAATAATGATATGAAACAACCAGACTCTAGAAACCAACCCTAAATAGATGGTGTTGTGGGTAGAGATAAATTCTGTGATAAGTTACAGCCTGGATTTGGCCTTAATTTTAAACTGTGGTGACAATAAAGTCTGTTTTCCAGCATTAGGTCTTTAATTGCAGCTGAAGAGAGAACATAAATATTTCTGTGGTATTTTTAGGTAAATAAGTATTCATTTGGCCAATTTGTCATATCACCTACAAAAATAAATGTGAGAGTTACATAGGTAACAGATACAATAATGATGTTAAGCTATATTTAGGATAATTATTGTGAGGTTTTGGCTGGCATAGTAACATTTTAATTAAGCTCTAAAATAATATTCTCCTGGTATTAGAGGCTAGGTGAGATTTGTTCAGATTTTAAGGACAAATTCTGTCCATTGTAGCTGTGGATCCTCATTATGCTTTATGTTATATATACAGTCACTTATACTGACCATATTAACTGGACTAAATATTGTCCGTGGTATGAAGGATTCACATTAGTCATCTTAGTTATTATCATTAATGTCTCCCTGCAATCACTTTTAATAAATGAGTCACAACAAGCTTCTTAGTGCCATTTATTTTATCAACACTATTAAATGTAATTTGGCCCATTTGTTATGCTAAAATATTATTCTGTGTTAGAACAACTGATTACTTGACTTGTTGTGATAAAACAAAAATAAAAGTTGATGAATTTTTTTAATCCAGCTACAATAAATTTTTAAGTTCAAATAACTGCCCTAAGAGTTCGACAAATTATCAAATCTGTGTCTGAAAAACAGACAGAGATGCACTCAACAAGGGATATTTCATTGAGACAACATGATGTGTGTTAACAGAATGAGTTGTGTCTTTGCACTCAATGTAAAAATTGAAGGCAGCCCTTTCACTAATATTTTTAAGTTGAAACAATATATTATACTTTACAGTGAATGAATGGTCTTGTACATCAACTCTTCGAAAAAAAAAATCATTGTAGCACAATTAAATTCAACACCAAACATATGCAGTAATGGAAAAAAAATATTACACCACCTTTGTTTTCTTAGATTTCTTGTTTATTTTAATGCCTGGTACAACTAAAGGTACGTTTGTTTGGACAAATATAATGATAACAACAAAAATAGCTCATAGTAGTTTAATTTCAGAGCTGATATCTATCCATTT
>JAPQRP010000006.1:26856146-26868380 GCA_037367295.1 Apogon hyalosoma | reverse complement strand
GCTCTTTCATAATTCATAGTTTGAGTTATTGTTTGTTCAGTATTAATTGTCAGCCTTGTAAAAACAAGCTGGACTGATTGTACATATCCTGACCAAGGAAAATAAAATTTTCTTTTTGTGCAGTAATCTACACCTGGCTTTTCTGCCTCTGTCCATAATAATATACATTATATAGACTAAATGTCATCCAAAATTAATGTTTATTTGCAACATAGTATAGCAAACTATTACATCATCAAAAACAAATTAATTTTAGCAAAAAAATGTCTCCGTTTTGAATGTCTGGGGTTGCCAGAAATGTGTGATGTTAAAATGGGTTCATGAGCCAAAAAAGATTGGGCACCACTGGGTTAACCCTTTATAGGGCACTCACATTAATACTCTGAAATTCAAAATTTCCACCTTAGTGTGTTATTGGAGGACATAACAAGACTTTACTACTTTTGTAAAATTTTTCAAAATTTTTTATTGTCATGTAGAAGATCAAGGTAAATGAAGTTACCATATTTGGTTCCTTGCCTGTAAGTGGCAAAAAAAAAAGTGTATATAGAAAATACAAGAAAAACACAGGTAAAAGGAACATGTATTTTAGAACATTAGACCAACATAAGTGCCGATCCAGACCCCTGACCACATCCGTTTTATCTCTGAACATCATTCCTTACATTAGTACCATTACTTCATGGTACCTAACAAAGCAGGTACACTTACTGTTCATGCAGAGGTGGACCTTGCAGACCCTGTAGACCCCATTTGTCCTCACTGTAACTGTTGCTGCCACTGTTTTGTAACGTGTGTGGAAATGACCAAAAATAGTCCTTTGCCCGATAAAGGGTTAATTTGGGGGGAATAGTGTGCTAAGTGATGCATAAGTCAATCTCACTGTTTGCATTTGATATAATTGTGCAGGTAAAAGGAAAAAAATGCTTTTACATTTTAGTCAGAATGATTTTGCTTAATTTAAGAGCTGGGTTAAATCTATTTTCTAATTTAAAGATAGAGAATGAGGTTTGTTTTCCTCTTTCCTTTTTCTCTCATGAGAATAAATGGCTAAAAAGGGTTTGCAATTGGGCAACATTTCTTGTTAATTATTCTTTTCACAACAGGGACTGTAATTTGAAAATGCAATGGTCAGATTCAATGCTTTTTGTTCAGGATTTATTAATGCACCACTTATTAGAGCAGGAATTTTCACAGGCAACAAGAGGCAGCGATACTCATTTATAATGACAGTACTTTCAGTAATGTGGACCATAATTCAATGCAGGAACCCTGTTTTTATGGATCAGATAGAGTCGCTATTTCAGCTGTCATTTTTTCATCCTCTCCACTCATGTGTGTAAGTAACAGCTGGACATTGGCGTTTCAGTAACAGCTCCGAACATAAACAAACCACAATAACTAACTATGAAGAGTTGAAAGATTAATTATTCAAAAGGCCAGGACTATTGAAGTGTATATATATATATATATATGTATATATATTTCCTTTGATGACTAGGATGAGAGTCCTCAATAGTATCTGTGTGATGTTTTTATTCAGGTCTAATCTCTGGAGCTGTCACTACGTTGTTTTTCAGATGCGTGGGGGAAAATTGATGATCTCTCATACCAGGAAAAGCGACGCTGGCATGTACGTTTGTGTGGGCACAAATATGGTTGGCGAGAGGGACAGCGATCCTGCAGAGCTCGTGGTGTACGGTGAGTCCCAGAGATCCAAGCAGAAAATGTTTACGTAGCAGCTTTGTGTACTTGACACTTGAAACTTTATCTCCAACTGCAGAGCGGCCCGTGTTGGTGCGAAGACCCGTGAACCAGGTCGTCATGGAGGAGGAGACTGTGGACTTCCTGTGCGAGGTCCATGGAGATCCTGCTCCCACGGTGCGATGGAGGCGAGAGGAAGGAGAGCTTCCCCGCGGGAGGTGAGACCAACACAACACCAACTTGTGATGTGAATGTAGTGTTTTGAAAAGCTGAACTACAGCCATACAAGTCATACAATGGATTATTAACACATGAGACCCAGAAAACATATGGAGACTGATTATTCATTATTTAATGCCTGTCGATCAGTTTATGTGTATATAAATTAATTAATAGCGAAGTAGATTTATTTGTCGGAAAAATCCCTCTGCATTCATGTCCCTCGCATTTTTAATCAGTACTGAGCACAATGTATATTTAACTAAGCCTATTAAATTATTCGTTTTCACTTCTAATATTCATACAAATGAAAAATACATCATTACCATAAGTCCTGTCTCCTATATTGTAAAAACATGATTGATATTATATACAGTATCTAGGCCAGGTTCAGAAGTACTGTCTGACATTTTACATACATAATATCATTATTATTATTATTATAATAGATTCAGCTACAGTGACTATAGTAACTATTGTGTATTTATTGATTTTAAACACATTGTAGGTTCTATTCTTTCTGCAGAGCTGCTATTATTTTTTCATTGTATGCTCTCCCATTATTGTGCTGACATTGACGCATACAAAAATAAACTAATCTTGAGATGATGGAAACATTTTAAAGCACAAACAAGTGAAAATGATTTTATAGAACAGCAAACACTAAGGTCATTTTAACAGATGATAGAGATGTCGTCAATGCTGTTAGTATTATACAGTATGTCATGGTGAAGGTTTAGTTTCATTTTTGTTGAAAATATAACCTTGTAACAACCAGCACAAAGGTATGCAAGAACCCACACTCCAAATGTCTGTGTGAGGATGACGAGTTTCATCCCTAAAGTGTTACTGTATATATTGTACTCTCATATAAGGCAGTGATAAGAAGTCCTAAGTGTAAATGTCAGCACTGAACTGACTGCATTACTGTCTCTTACTGAAACATGCTCAGCAGCACTACATACTCACCATGAGTTTATTTGTTGAGTTTGAGAACACATAATTGATTGTGATGATGACAATTTCATGCAAATGTTATTTTTCATGCTTCCAAGAAGGTATATTATATTCTGTCTTTCATCTCTTTCGATTCCATCTTTGTGTTTCATTGCTTTTATCTTTTTTTTTTTTTTTCTCCTGCACAGAAGTCCATGAAATAAAACAGACTGATTTGCTGTAGGGCTCGAATAGGCACACAGTATTGTGTTTGCTTTCTGTTCTAAAGTTGTATTTAGTAAAATAAGTCCTTCTTAACTACTTATTCAAACTGCTGTTAAAAGATGAAATGCTGCTTTTTCTGAAAGTAAAAAAAAAAAATCAACAGAACAATCGTCAGCTGGACTTATATGATCTCATGCTTCCAATCGATTCTCTACTGTTTCAAGACTTTTCCTGAAGCGATTCACTGTATTTGAGGAAGATAAGGCACATTGTTCCACTTGTTTCAAGATAATGTCACTTGATTGGAAAAAGAAATTCCTTGCAACAGGCTGACTGACAGGGAGAGAAATTATATTATCTTGTGCCACTGGTAGATTTTCTTTGGCCTGTGTAGATTAGCATGCTTTTTTATGGTTTAGCTCTCCGTTAGATCTTTCATTATCTCTCGTTTTCTCATTTCCAGGTTTGAGATCCGCAACGGCAACAGCCTCCGTTTGTTACGCGTGAAAGAGCAGGATGAAGGGACATATACCTGCACATCTGAAAACAGCGTGGGCAAGACAGAGGCTTCAGCCATGTTGCAGGTCCACGGTAAGAAACACATCATGCATATTGCATTTCAGCTTTTGAGAAATTCAGTGCATGCACAGACACATACTTAGGCATGCATACAAAAAGCTCTGGTACTTAGGGCCATGTTCATGCATAAGGTAACATGGCATCACGTGGCAGCAGTTTGCCCCCGTTTCCTGTCCAAAAGCTGTGTTTTTATATCAGTGTATCTGTGTGAGTCCTTTCCAGCGGTGTCGCCAGGAGCTTATGCTAAACCGTATGGATTACGCCATTTGACAGATGTTTGGTAGATGTGTGCTTTAACTCACTGCCAGGGAGCAGTCCCAGTATTAATAAGACATGACTCTTTCCCTCTCTCTTCCTGTGTTTTTACCCCTCCCTTGCTTCGCTGCCTCCTCTTTTTCCTCCCTGCGTGTTTTGTTTAAATAGTCAGAACAGTCAGATACGACTTCATTCCCAAATGCTTTTATTAGTGTAAATGAGTGTTTTTCTTTCATTTTTCCCATGTCATCACCAGTTTTGTTTTGTCGCTCAGCATTTCATCCATCTCATTAATTTTCCATCTCTTTCCATCATGTTTCAAACCTTATCATCATTCCAGTCGGGCCACGCTGTAAGTTCACTTCCCATGTAATTTTTTTTTCCATAAAAAATAAAAGCTATTTGTGTTATTGCTCATTTATTCTGAAAAAAAAACAGTGTGCTGTTTTCTCTATGGTCTTCTTAATGGTTTTTAAATCAGTAATCACTGCCTAATGGTGTAGAGAAGCTCTTCCATTAGGTACAGAGATGCCGACTACATGACTGTTGTTGCAGTCAGGCATTAAGTAAGCCTCAGACACACTGACTTAATGTACGCTAGATTACATTAAGTCTGGTGTCATACCAAATACACATCTGCTATATTGAGGGGAGTGTGTCAGGATAAACTAAATCCTTCCTCATTTGTAGTCTTAGTAGTTAAAATACAGCTGTAAGACTTTAATTTGAACAACTGTGCATAGACGAACTGGTCTTTAGGTAAGAGCATAAACCATGTTACATTAATGACCTTTTTACTTCCACACCAGTATCACTTTACTATTAATGCAGCTTGTTGTTTTTAACACTAGTGACAGTTGTTTTAAATCACACGTGTGTTGTTTTTGTCTTACTATTGCAATTCCATGATCTTGGGGAACCTCTAAGAAATATATGAACAAATAGAATCAATTCCAACTATGCACTAAGCTAAAAAAAACCAAACAAACAAAAAAACTTGATATTATTATTCTCACTATGCAAAGCACATGTTGAGTTTTTCAACATATTGAGTTTACAGCAGGATTTCTCATGTTAGTCTGCAGTCTCACACCAAGCCAAGACAACCCAGGTGAAATTATTATTTTTGTTTTTTTCAGTCTTCATGTTTTACATTTGTTTTTTACAGGCTGAATTGCACTCTGCATTGCTTATAGACATACCTTTATGTGAAAAATGTGAAGGAACATCCTAGACAGAAATACAACCCCAGCTCCAAGAAAAAAAAAAAATTAAATAAATAAATAAAATAAATGTAGGGACACTGAAAATTACAGATAAAAATAGACTGAATGGGATGATTTGTATTTTATTCACAGCAGAACACAGAAAATATAACAATTGATTGAACTGAGAACATGTATCAACTTAAGAAAAACAATGGTGATTTAAATTTGATGGAGAAAAAAAAAAAGTGACAGGGCCATGTTTACCACTGTGTTACATGACTTATTCTTTTAACAACAATCTGTAAATGTCTGGAGCCAAGCAGACCAGTTCCTGGAGTTTCAGGAGAGGAATGTTTTTCCTTTCTTGTCAGATATGGGATATAGTGCGGTTTCTGGATCAGGGTCACATATGGCTTCTTCTTTGTATGATAGAGTTTTAACCTGCATTTGTGGAAGATATGGTGAACTTTGTACACAGACAGTCATTTCTGGAAGTGTTCCTGAGCCTGTGCAGTGATTTCCATTTTAGAACCACGTTTTCATGCAGTGCTACCTGAAGACCTGATATGGATTTATAGCCTTGTCCCTTATATACAGAAATTTCTCCAGACTTTGAGAATCTATTGATTATATTACATACTGTAGATGATGATATATCCAAAGTCTTCATAACTTAGCATTTAGGATCATTATTCTGAAATGCTTCCATAATCTGTAGATGCAGTTTATTGTGGGTGTGTGAACCTGTTTTTTTTTTTTTGTTTTTCTTCTGAGATACTCCACCTCTCTGAGAAGCTCTGTTTATTATATAGCAAATTCTGCCACTGACCGGTCATCAGTTAACCTAATTAGATGCAAAATGTTTTTCCACATCCTTCTTTTTGGTATCCTTTACTTTTATCGTTAAATTTTATGAAGCCTGTTGATGCTTTAAAGCAGTACATTTAACTTTAAACATTCTATGTTTTCCCTGTTCTATTGTGAATAAAATATAGGTTTATGAAATTTGCAAATTTTTCCAGTATGTTTTTATTTGCATTCTACACAGCTTAACCATTTCTCTAGAGCTGGGATTTATATTTGACATAGCATTAGTAGTAAGTTTTCCTTGTGTTTGTGCTGAAAATTTCTTCTAACACTCAGGAAATTAACTGAAATAAAATCATACCTTTCAAGAGCATTGTATGAAGATCAGCAGTAAAAATAAAAGTATATCATTGTGTTGTCATCTTGGAGGTTGTTGCTTGGTACTGATTAAATATCCAGGCATAGACGTAAAAATAGCATCTATGAGACATTTCTCATGACTTTCTTACTATTCATTAGACAACATTAAACCCAAGAACAGGTTTCAGGATCACAATAATGCATCCTATTTACATCGTCTTGAGAAAATGATTCCCAAGGAGATCATCAATTATGTAAAACGTAGAAAAGGAACAGGACTGGTTTAGGATTAACACATCACAAAACCTCAAGAACAAATGCAGCTGTTTCACATAGAAATCATCAAAACATGATGGTAAAAACTGTGAGACATCTTCTGTTTTTGGGAACATAATCTTAGTGAGAACATCATGACATGACACAGATGAGTCAGTCCCCTTGTGCATTGAGCCAAATTTGTGAATGTGTGCAGTGGTCTGTGTGTGTGCGTGCGTGTGTGTGTGTGTCTGTGTGTGTGGGTGTGTGTGTGTGTGTGTGTGTGTGTGTGTGTGTGTGTGTGTGCATACGCAGCACAGGGATGGTTGGAGAGGGGGGTTAATCTGAGCAGTAGAAGATTTGGACTCTCCGGAAGTGTGAGCCAATTAGTTCGACTGAGGAGGAATGGATTGGTCAGTGTAAATTTACAGACAATGTGATGATGTTGCTAATGTAACAGTCTGACCCAAGCTGCAAATTGGCAGCTCAGCCTAGACCTTTCCTAAAAATAACCGAGTAAATGTCATCAGAATGGCACTGCCTTGCACTGCCATGATTGTTTTTTTTTGTTTTTTTTTTTCAGAGGACACAGAGGTGATGTCTCTCATTAAAGATGAGAGGGAGGCATGATGAAATATATAGTGTAGTGATAGATCAAAAAGCTCAGAAGGTTAAAGATACAACTCCTCACGTCCACCTTATTAACCACAATGATTACTGCATTACTGGTCCAGTTACATAAAGGAGCAGATATTAATCACGCTGTTACATGCAAAACCCTGTGTTTGGCCAGTTTTTGTGAAGAAGTAAGAAATGTAATGGATAGTTTTGCTTCATTTTCCTCTCAGTACCACCTCAGATTGCCACAAAGCCCCGAGACCAGATTGCTACCCAAGGGAGGAGCATCACCTTCCAATGCGGCACCACAGGAAACCCTCCACCTGCCATCTTCTGGCAGAAAGAGGGCAGCCAGGTAAGAGGCTGGAGCAGAGAACAAAAGATCCTCTTATCCTGAATATTTCAGCAGCAGAAACGCCACTGCACTAAATTCCTGTTTATGACGTCTCTGATCTGTGCATATGAATACATTTGCTCTTCAGAAAGCTATGGGTTGTCAGTGTGTTTATTTTAAGAAAAGGGAAGGGGTCTTTCTGTCCAAATCTCCCCTATATTGTATTGTTTATCATATCAATGAAAATTTCACACCTTCTTTGTTTCTAATGTGAGAATAACTCACTGCAGCATGAACAGGTTTTTCAATCATACTTTTCCTGACACTTTTTTTTGGTTTGCCCACACTCTACAAGACACATTTTCTAAGTGAAATAGGCGAGAGGCGAACAAGTAAGTGCAGCACATTTGCATTTGGCTCAGAGATATGAGTGAAGACAAAGTGTTGGAAGGCATTGCTGTATTGCGTTGGCGAGAAATGTATCTCCTGCTCGCGACCGCAGTGTAAGGGAACAGTGATGAGGGGTGAGATGAGTGAGAGAAAAAGAATCAGAAGAAAAGGAGGGAGAGTTTGAGTCACAGGAAGTACACCAGGTGCGGAAACTGCTTCTTCAGGGCAAACCCGAAGAAAAACACTGCCCTCCTTCCACATTGTACCCAACTATAAATACCCTGTTGCTCAACAGCAGCTGGGATCACTGACTTGAAGATGCAACTAGAGATGTTGTAGAAGCTCATCTGAGCGCAAACAGGAAGTTTGGCCACAGATTTTTTGAATAAGCATCAGTCTGCTGGATGGTTAAGGCATGGTTTTGCTGTTTGTAGAGCTTTTTGCTGTATTTGGGGGATTATCTGTAGCCTTATAACCTTGGTCCCTCCACTGAAGTCTAAGCCTCTTAGAGGAATGAAATGGATGGCTGAATGGGTGTATGTGCATCCCTTCCCCCTTGTTCAGATCTGTCTCACTTACAGAAACAGAATTGGAGAACTATGAAACGTCTGTTTGTGGGCATTGTCACAAAAATAACAAAACACTATGCTTCGTCTACATTTGGCCCATTTCATTGGATTTCTACATAAAGTGTTACAGAGTTCAAAGAATTTATCAGCTAACTGATGTCCCTGAAATGGATTATTTTATTGAGCATGAATGCCGAAAATTCCCTGCTTCCAGCTTCTCATATTAAATCATTTGATGTTTGTGTCTGTTTTTTATAATAGTAAATTCAACACATTTAAACTGTTAGATAAGCTGTTGGTACCAGTGTTTGTAATGGAATTTTGCCTATTCCATTATTTTCCAGTTACTTTTCACAAATAAAAAAAGCAAACAAAGTAATTGATAAAACAGCAGTCATCCTCTGCCATCTGTGTCTTTGTGTGGTCAGATGTTATTGTTCCCAGGTCAGCCGCCATCACAGTCAGGCCGTTACTCTGTTTCCATGGACGGAGAGCTGACCATCACTGATGTCCACCCTGAGGACTCTGGCTTCTACATCTGCCAGGCCATCAGTGTCGCAGGAAGTGTTCTGACTAAGGCGCTGCTGGAGGTGGAGGGAGGTGAGAGTCTCAGACTTCAGTCTATTATGAGGGAGCATTTTTTCCTTTATCCTGTGGCATGAGCTAATGAGCATAAAACATATTAATTACTTAGTAGGTGCACAACAATAAGGTTCATAAAGACCAATAAAGAACGCTGTTAGAGACCCCATGCTGGATGAGAAATGAGTTTTACATTTAATGTTCTTCCTCAGGCAGCATGTAAGCACCAGATTTAAGCCCTTTCTCTTGTTATGCAGCCTGTTGTTTTCTGCCTACTAAGCATCCTCAGTTTTTGCACTTTATGCACCATAAAGGCTGGCGACTTTTTAATCTTATTTTCTGTAGGTCTTCATCATATGCTTTCTTTTTTCTTCTCTGTAATTAGAAGATGGATGACATCCTTAACATAAGTCTCTGCCTCCTCTCCCTCTGTAGGTCCTTCAGGCCGTGTCCCACCGATCATTCGCCAAGGCCCAGCCAATCAGACTGTATCTCAAGGTTCGACAGCACAGCTACACTGCCGTGTAATCGGCGGGCCCTCTGTCAAAATTTCATGGGAGAAGGATGGAGAGACACTTCAGGGAAATAAACCTCGACTGACCTTGATGGAAAATGGCACATTGCAAATAACAGACATAAAGGTGTGTGTGTGTTTGTGTGTGTCTGCCTTAGGTAAAAGTCATTTATTGGAAAGGGCTTGAAATGATGACTTTTAAAAGGTATTAGCTCTAAGTAGAAAGGAAAAAAAACATGCATTAAAAATTACTCAGGCTGCACAGAATACTGTAGCCATACCTGTCTGACCTTCTTTTACTTTGTCTGTAGCCCACACTGCAAAGATTTTTTTTTTCTTTTCCATTATACATTCCATCTTTGTTTATAAAATTAAGGTGAGACTCCATTTTAAAGACCAATCTCTCTGGGATCTCTCCAGTGCAATTATGTGCTCATGCGGTGTGTAATTGTAATGTTAATGAAGGTACTTGTTTATAAATGCTAATGTGTTCGGCTTTGATGGAAGAGCAGTCAGGAGCTCCTTTGTGCTATAACCCCACCTGGAGGTCAGCGAGTGCAGGGAGGACGAAGCAGAAACACCATCATTTTGGCGATAGATGATTTATCATCTAACTGGCTTTTAATTAAATCTCCTGCCAGGACGATGCTTATTTGCCTCCTCTCCCTCTTTCTCTGGCTGTGCCACACTCAGCAGTGGTGCTCAGCAAACTTGGAGCATTAGGGTTTGGTCCAGTGCACCAGTGAGGCGAGGGAAATCTGCCATGCCAATGTGCTCAATGGAACAGAAGAGATGCATTAGTGTGACATCAAGGGGATGACAAGGGAAAAAAAAAGGGGAAATGGAGATGACGAGTGAGGGACTAAAAATATTTACCCTGCCGTTGCCCCTACCCGCTATCAATATTTCAGCAGTAGTTGGAGTCATCTGAAGAAGTTCACCTGCCCACACGCTGCGCTGTCTGTCAGCCAGAGGTCAAAACTGCGGTGGATGATCTCATATGGTCTGATGATAGTTCCAGCAGACTGACTCTCTGCCAGGACAAGACCGGCGTTAACACCCAGACTGCCAGTGAAGTGTGCAGGCATATGCAGTTTATAATGTAAACAGCAGGGCAGGTAGAGAGTGGTGCAGCGCCTGGTGGTTTGAAGCAATGAGGATCCTGCAGCAGGGTGGCTCAAGGTTATTATTCAGAGTATTTAAATGCATGTATATGTGGGGCTTTTAATAAACAAAGGGGTCAGAGAGCAAACATTACGGTCCTTTATATTAAGCTCACGGCTCGTAGTATTTTATTTCAATGAAAGTGCTTGTCAAATGAGTCACTTGTACTTAATTATCGTTTCCTGAATCTGCAAGCACTCCAACCTCTGTGTAGTGTTGTAGTGCCTTTCAGGTCATGTCTAACTGCTGCAATATTAATATTTCCGTATGCTCTCGCCGCTCTCATCAACCTTGTTTCAAATGCAGCAAGTTAAAGCCTGGATGAACCCACTGTGCATTGCATACACAGTAGAAAGCAGCAGCTGAACATTTGTAAATGGGAATATTTAACAGCCAGATGTTACCTTGAGGAAAACAATGAGCTAAAAAGACAGTCAGTGTTAGAGTTGTGCAAATGTTAAATGCGTTTCTCTGTGGATATTCCTACTTATAACACCATCAGTATCAAATCACAGAAAATTATCAGAAAACAACACCTGAATGTGATACTGTATATATGTACAAAGTCAAAAAAACTCATGGGATTTTCCGGTCAAGTGTTCATTTAGCAGAATTTGCACATTTTTTCTTATTATGACTCATTAATCTTAATCCTTTGGCAGTTTTGGGATTTTATGCCTCTTAACCCTACTATGATCTACTTGATATATGTCATTACATCTAGGAAATTATGAATTATGTTTTATCAGATAAAGGGAGTGCATCAGATTAATTGAAATCTATCAAATGTGGCAGAGATGGAGTGGAATGATGAAGGCATGTATCTCAGCGTGTGTAGGACAAATATGCTCTGTAAATTTCAGTCTGTGAATTTTAATCTTCAGTCCTTTGTGCATTAAAGACAGCTAGAAGCATCTGTCTTGTTTATTTTCTGGGATGTATTTTAAATGTTGCCTGCTGTTTCTCAGGACTCAGACTCGGGGATGTACACATGCACGGTATCCAGCGCCACAGGGGAGTCGAGTTGGAGTGGGATGTTGACTGTCAGAGGTACTCACACCAAAAGTCTCCACACTCTGTCTCTCTGTTACACTTCACACTTTGTCGCTCTCATGCTACACCTCCGTATCAGTCTGAAGCCGCATAAGAACCCAGTGCCTTTTTCGCTGCAGACAAATTATTCAGCATTGATTACATTTATGCACTGGTTGTTTTTGTTGACAGAGGAAGGCATTTCTTCAGTATCCAGAGTTTCGGAGTTCATCCAGCTTCCAGGGCCGCCGCAGAAGCCGGTGGTGACGGAAGTGACCAAAAATACTGTCACTCTCACCTGGCAATCAAACCCCCATGAGGGCGGGGCCGCTGTCACCTCCTATATTATTGAGGCCTTCAGGTAAGCAATGGAAATCTATCACAATTAATGACACATTACATACAATATAGTAAGTCTATCTATCTATCTATCTATCTATCTATCTATCTATCTATCTATCTATCTATCTATCTATCTATCTA